>VRYO01001183.1:1200999-1231917 GCA_009812075.1 Sialia sialis | reverse complement strand
AAAAAAAAAAAAAAAGCAGGAAATCTTCACAAACTGGATGGTGCTGTGCTGGTCAGATTGCTCAGGGCTCCTCAGGGCTCTGCCACATCAACTGCATCATCCAGCTTCTCACCATCGAGGGTTGTGAGGATGAAAAATTAAACTCTGAAGTAATGAGAGTGGTAAAAAACTCTTTGTGGCCTCACAGTCCTTCGAGCTGCGAGCCCAGGTAGAACTGCAGCTTCACTCTTTGTTTTTGGGTCATTATCACCAGTTTTTCCAGCCTGGCAGTGACTGGGGACACTCAGCAGAGCAGGTTTCAATTCTGACCCAGTCTGCACCACAGGCAGATGAAAGATCACCCCATACTAACCCCAAGGGGAAAATACTCTCGATACTCTCAGCTGGCACAGCCCCCTCATCCCCTGCTCCAACACACACTGCTTTCAAACCATCACCCTCATATTGAACATAAAACAAAACTCTCTGTGTCTCTTTCCTTCACTGCAACGTCTGAGTTGAAAGGGTAGAAGTGCTTGCAGAAAACCATGGTTAATATTACCCTGGAAGGATCCAGGACAGCATACCAGGACCTGGGTTTGGCATCTGGGAGCCACTTTTCAGCCATATATATCACCGTTCCTGCGTGCACGCCGATCCACACCAAATTAGCCCTGTGGAATGCAGATTGAAAAATTCCCTTTCCAGCAGCACTTAAATGCAGGAGCTAAAATTTGCTCTTTCTCCATTTCCTACCTGTTTAGGAAAAGACGGAATAAAGTCCTGGCCCTTTGTTCTTTTGGGTTCCTTCCCGGGAAGGTTTGCCCAGCCCACGTCTGCACCGCGGTGTTCACAGCCTGAACAAAGACCTTTTAAGCAGCAGCAGCTCCTGCCAGGAGCTCACCACCTGCCTGCCCCTCTCCTCCCCATTTTTTTGGGGGGTTCTTTTTCAATAATAGCTGAAACACGTGTGCAACCCAGCAGGAGGTTTTTTTTTTCCCCCCCATGCCCACAGCGCTGGCTGCAACCCAATCTTCAGCCCAGGGTGTGCAGCTGGGAGAGAGAGAAAAAAAAATAGAATAAAACCCCAACAACCTGTGGAATGTTTTCTTGCTCCTGAGAGCTCCAACACTTCCCTGCCATGGCTGGCACTTGCTGCATCCAGCAGCCAACGGGGTTTCCTTTCCAGTGGGAGCCAGCTGGAATTTGGGCAAATTTGGAATTTGGAATCTGGGGGTGAGGGGTGTGTATTTTACAACTGCCTGATGGTGCTTTTCACCTGATGCCGAGTGCAGAACCACCACCCTTGCACGTCCTTGCTGCACAGCTGCTGTGTCCTCACAAGTCCTGGGGGCTGCTTTGCACCCAGCCACGGAGGTTTGCCCTTAGCAGCAGGATTTTTTGAGCTGTGCTTTCGCCTCTCTGACATCCCTTTCATGGCCACAAAAGCAGAGCAGGTGATGTTTTCATAGCCAGGAATCCAGAGTGGTTTGTGCAACCTCTTAACCCCAAATCTGCTTAAAACCCTCCTGAGGATGAGCCCTGCTATGCCCCATGTATCATCCTCGACCCAAGCAGATGATGAACACAGAATAATGGATTCATCTGAGGATATGGCCCAAAAAATGAGCAGGGTACTTTGGGATGTGCTGGAGCTCTGCTTTCAGCTCAGGCTGGACACCTGGGGAGCATCAGGGTATTTATGTGCTGGCTTGGAGGGATTCATTTTCACAGTAAATAGGGACAGCAGAGTTTTTCAATATTTATTGGTCAAGATTCAGCTCTGCAGAGTTTTGTGGTAAGTTTATAGTCTGCCCAGGCAGGAGGGCGGCTGGAGATGTGGTGTGGGCAGCATCCTGCGGAGGGATGCTGCCTGCAGCCAGCCAGGGAATGTGGATGGATCCTGCAGCATCAGCTAAAAACGGGAGCCTTACCCAGCTCATCTGTGCCCCGGGGACTGCTCTGGGCACAGAGTCAGTGCTTTAATGCTCTGTGCCATTCCCCGCACACACACACACTCCCTCACTCCCCCTCCGAGCCCTTTTCCATCCTACTGGAGTGGTTTAAAGAGGATTTTTTAATTTTATTTTTTTATCCGTGCATGCCTGTCTCTCCTCCAGACCCCCTCCCGGGGGACAGGCGAGCCTGTCCTATCAGCCCTGGAAATGGTGGCTCCTGTCAGAGCTCCCACCCTGCTCCCCAAAGCCGCAGCCACAAAGGCGCTTGCTCAAGCGTAGCATTCCTGCTCCCTGTGTCCCGGGAACAGCTGTGCCGAAAGGATGCCGAGAATCCCTGCGAGGCTCCAAGGAAAAGATATTAACGCAGGGGGGGAGCAGCAGCGATATAATAAAAACTCATAATAAAAGAGAGAACCACTGAGTGGATTAGCAGCCCAAACGCCGCTTGGCTTTTGCTTTCCTTTCCTCCAGCTTCTCTGCGCCGCACGAAAATCCGCTCAAATTCCTCCAGCCCGGAGACGCTGGGCTCCTGAATTTCAGACAGAACTGCTGGAGGTGGCCAGGCTGCAGAGGCTGAGGGCATGGCTGGGAAATGGAGATGCTCGGAGCTCCACCGAGGGCACGTAGGCACTGGCACAGCAGCTCCCCACATCTGTACCCACTCCCCGTGTGCCCCTCTGGGGAAATAAAAGGCAGGTTTGGAGCTTGGTGTGTGTTTCTCAAGTTGTAGGATACATCCCACTGTTTAAAAATATCCCTGCCATATGCCAGTTCTACTCCTTCGTGGAAATGCAGAGCAGAGAATAATAAAATAATGCAGGGGATTCACATAGGGCATTGAGTTCAGCTCCCGCACAGGACAGTCCCAGGTCCTTCCCTGGCCACCAGAGAGGACAGATCAGCATCTTCCCCTTCACTTTGTGAGGAAAGAAGGTGGATTTTCCCTGCTGGACTGCTCCAGCAGCACTGGGCCATGCTCGGCGCAGGGGCAGAGGGATTTAGGGACGGAGGAACGAACAAACCCAGAATCCTCACCCACCGTGTACCCAACACCCAGCACAAGGCGTGCGAGGACAACATTCCCTTTTACTCCTTTGGAAACACCCAGGAGGATTTTGGGGCCACAGAGCATCTGCTGCCCGGAGCCACCGGCTGTGTCAAGAATTCGGGATGGCCGGCAGCGAAGGCGCGGCTGTGGCAGCTGTTCCCTGCCACAAAGGGCATTTAAACTTTAAAGCTCTCTCCCCAAGGCTGCTCTCTCCATTCCTGCCCAGCTCTGCTGGCCCAAGAGGAACCCATGGGCTCGCTGGTGGCCAAGCTCCTTCTGCCCACCCTCAGCTCCTTGGTTTTCCTCCCCACCATCAGCATCGCGGCCAAGCGGCGTTTCCACATGGAAGCCATGGTTTATTTCTTCACCATGTTCTTCGTGGCGGTAAGAAACTCCCAATTCTCCCCTCTCCCTGCATGTTTTATCCTCCCTGTACTGCTGAGAAGCTGATTCACCCAAGAGCAGCCAGCCCAACCCCTAAAATCTCCTTTCGCAGTTATTTCCCACCGTGTGTGGTGCCGAGCAGCTGATTCTCCAGTTTAGGATGTCCCACAGCGTGGCCTTACAGGGATTTAGTGGTGTTTTATGGCTGAGATTAGGGACAAGGTCTGGGTGCAAAGAGCCTTGACTGATTTGCAGTGCTTGGGAGCTGGCTTTTCTCTTTGTTTTACAGCTGCTAAGTGGCCATGCTGAATTTGGGCTTTAAATTGCCTCCAGAATCTCTTGCTCTGCCTCTGTCATTTTAGCCAAAAGCACATAGTAGTCGAATTATTGATTTTGCAATTGCCAGCTGGGGATGGGAGCAATGCTGGAGTCAGGAGAGTTTCTGCACTGGCAAAGGAAAGACTAAAACATGCTGCTGAGCTACTAAGAAAAATTATTATTAACCCTTCGTGGGTTGAAATGTGTGTTTAACCAGGCTCTGATCCCCTGGCCTTCCTTTGTGTGGAAATAACAACTGAAGAAATGTCTATGCATATATAAAATATTTCTATTCTTGCTCCCAGCAGTGTGCTGCCCTGGGCTTTGTATCCTTGCTAAGTGACCCCATACAGACACCAGCTGAGCACCCAAAGCAACATTCCCACTGGAAAAAATCCTCTGTTTGACTACATTTCACTGATCTGCTAAAGAATACGAAGGAAACAGCTCAGCAACCCAGCTGATGTTGCATTTCCCACTGATCCCCATCCATCTCAAGGCATCTCATGAGGGTTGGCACATTCCTTGTACAAAGAAACTGAGGCAGGCAGTAGAAAAAATATTTTCCCAGTGTGAAAAGCTCTTCCACAGGACTCAGAATCAGGTTGATCTCCTAGTAAGGATCCACAGAACATCCTTGTCCATTTGAGCTGATTAAAGCACGATGCCGGGGGAGAAATTCTGCCAGTTCTATAAAAACTACAGGACCAGTTAATATGAAAACATCCCTGAGCCCCCTGCCCCAGCTCCCCAGGGAAGCCAGTCATCTACAATTTCATTTTGCACTGGGTCTGTGTCTGCTCCACCTCCCCGAGAAGTCAGTAGGAAAATTGGCATGTGTTTCAAGAAGAGGTGGAACAGGTCCTCTCCGAAGAGATTGAAGAAGCAAAATATCCCTGAGTGGGGAAGGGAGAGAAGGGAAAGGAGGAGAGGCAGCTGCCAGCGTGGTGGGGAGGGGGTTGGATGGGCAGCAGCTGCTGCTGTTGCATTTTTTGTAGCATCCCCACTCTCCCCCTCCTGCAGAAGAGCTGAGCAGAGCAGTGAAAGCCGTGGCAGACGAGTGCCAGGAACACGCTCTGCCTTCCACCCTTTCTTCCCCCCAGCTCCAGACTCCCCGAGCCCAATCTCAAGCAGGGAAAAGAATTACAGCCGCGGTGCAATCTTTTCTAGAAGCTGCAGCCAGCCAGAGGGCTCGCAGCAATTCCCATTATAAATTATATCAGCATCCCCACCGGGCCGTGACAGCGAGCAGCGTTCCAAGGGCGCCCGGCCAAGCGGAGCAGCGACTTCTTCAGCAACAGCAGAGCTCACTGGTGCTGCCACTGCAAAACCTGCAGGGCTGAGGGCAGGCAGGAAAAGGAGAGAGCCAGGCAAACACTGGGACCATTCCTCTGATTGCACTGGAAAATGTCTCTTGGTGTGGCCTGAGTTTGTGTTGCATGACAATCGGGTTTTTTTGCAAATAACTTAATCAATGGGTTAATGGGCAGGGACTGGGGGTTTTTAAGGGAATGCACTAATGAGTGAATTCCCCAGCGTTCAGAGTCTGGCCGTATAAACCTTCTTCAGCCTGGACAGTGACCTGGCATCCATACACATTTCATCAGGCCACTTATTCTGAATTGTTTTACAAGAATCTTTCGCAATTAAAACCACAACCCCAGAGTCCTGCTTGTGCTGGAGAGACCGTCCCCCAGCGCCCAGCTCAAAGCAGCTTGGTCATCAGATTGCAGATTCTGGCCAAGAGGCAAATTAAAATCTGTCTTAGTTTGTACTAAGAGAAAAGAATGCTGATTCTTGGGCAGTTTGCAACTGGGAACGATGACATTACCACTCAAATATATTCATTTCTCCATATCAGTGATCCTGGTGTAGCTGACACTGTTCTGGCCTGGCTGGCCATTCTCTCTACAGTATTTCAAACCAGTTCATAAGAGCCTTTACCTTACTGAAATGTGGGTAAAAAGGCTGTTTTTCTAATATTTTTTTTCTTTTTGAATAGTTTTACCACGTTTGTGACGGCCCTGGGTTATCAGTGCTGTGCTTTATGCGCTATGACATCCTGGAGTACTTCAGCATCTACGGAACAGCCCTGTCCATCTGGGTGTCCCTGATGGGTAAGAACTGCTCTCTCGTGGCTCCTGAAAGCTCCAGCACTGGCAGGAAGGGCTGGATGTGTCAGCGTGGATGATGGGACAGTCAGTGGGGACAATCCCCAGAAATGCTGCTCGCTCTGAGCTGCCATTTGTCCTTTGTGGAAGTCACCGTGCTCTGGATTAATCCAGTTTTGTGCCATTAACACCTTGGAAAGTCTTTGTAATTGGTGGGGTCCAGTCATGGAGCTGTGCTGAGTGGTGGCTGGGGATGTTTTGCTCCTGGTGGTGTTGGTCAGGTGTTTCTGTGCCTGCACCAGCTCTCACACATGTCCTGTGCTTTGAATGACAGACACTGGCAGCCTTGTGCTGCAGGTCAAGGCAGGACAAGACTGTGAAATGACTGAATCTGAAACCTCATATACCAGGGAATTTCACATTTCTCCTCGTTTTCCCCATACTGTGTCCATCAGCTTGTCTTGCCTCATTGAAGGGCATTAAGAATTGCAGAATCTCCCTCTTCCCTCAGTAGCATGAGAATCAAAGTGGTTTAGTCAAAACAAATATAACTTCCTGGTTTATCAAAAGCCTGGTCTGGGCTGATGGGAATATTAGATCTGCTTAGAAAAAGCAGAAATTTCACTTCCTTTTTACTATAAATCCCACCCCTTGCCCTGTTCTTCAGTTTTCCTTTTATCACATTTGCTTCACTCTCTTTTTCCTCATTTTATTCCTTATTTGCCCCCGAAACAAAATATAATAGAAACTGAAAAAAAAACGAGAAAGACAAAAAGTTCAAACCTATAATTTTCCCATCTTGTCACCATGATTTTTGGAAGGATGTGAGTATTGATGGCAGAAGAGAACAGGATCAGGGGAGACAGATGTTCCAACAGCAAATTTGCTCAAAAATTTGGACCATTTCTAACCAGTCTCCACTCCAGACAGAGTTCCATTCCTCCCCTCAACAAGCTGGTGTCAGCACTCCAATGTGCAGCCCCAAAATGCCCACAGGATTTTCCCCTCTGCCCCTCAGAGCTCCAGGGATGGTACAGGAGCTCCAGCACGATTAACACCCCTCAGCTGGGCAGATTCATCCTGTGGGGATGCAGGAGCACCCCAATTCCAGGGCATGCAATAGGATCAATTATCCATGCAGGGAAAAATGTGTGGGGAAAATATTTCCCTCAGAAATGTCTCTGTCCCATCAAAATGTGAGTCCCAAGGGGGGGTCCCCCTCTGCTCAGGGCACTTCAGTGCCCTCTCTGCTCAGCTAGAAAAGGCAACGAGACAAATCATTCCCAAAGGGCATTTTCAGTGGATAACAGCAGTGTCAGGGTAGGTCAGAGCTGATCCAGACACTTTGGCTCCTTGCAGCAAAATTCAACTTGATTGCTTCATTACTGCGTTCAAAAACCTCGCAAAAAAAACAAAAAAAAAAAAAATCCTGCGCTGCGAGGTTTAAAATATTGACCCGCTGGGAAACAACAGAGATTAACATGCGGACATTATCCCTTAGCCAAACTCCCAATAAAAGCACGATCCAAGGACATGGAAGGTGTGGTGACTGAAGCCCAGGGAAGCCTCTCACTGTGGCTTGTAAAGCCCGAGCGCACATGTGCGGACGCAGACCCTCGGGCAAACTTCCCGGAATGCAAATCCAGGACAGCCATAACACAGCTGTGCAAGCTGGAAAAGCATGGAGCCCACTGGGATCCATAACTTTTATCAGTTATTACCCCATTCTGTGCTAAACAAAAGCCTCTAATAATTTACTCGCGCTGGTGACTTCCAGCTTGCAAAGCCCAGGCAGGTGCTGGTGCAGCAGGGACTCCATGGCACCACCGGGGAGTTCCCACTGCTCTGGGGTGGTGGAGCCTGTGCCAGAGTGAGCTGGAAAGTTTGGGAAGGCTGGAAATGCAGGATGAACCCAAGAGCTGGTTGTGGGCTCGCAGGGCAGGAGGGTCTTTGCAATCACCTCCGAATTTTGGGTCAAGGAAAAGGGAAATCATGGAATCATAGAGTGGTTTCAAGGGGGAAGGGATTTTAAAGAGCATCTTGTTCCACCCCCTGCCATGGGCAGGGACACAATCCACCATCCCAGGTTGCTCCAAGCTCTGTCCAACCTGCCCTGGAACACTTCCAGGGATGGGACAGCTCCTCTGGGTAGGGATTTCCTTTAAGCTTTCCCGTGCAGCACTGAAATAAAACCCCAATAATCAGCTGGACACACCACTCAGATGCCTCAGGATGACTTGCTTTGCCCTATGTGCCTCAGTTTCCCCAGCAGTGTAGCACGAGAAGGGCAAACCACACACAGATGTAACCCCAGGGCAGGTGGGAGAGACCCCAGGAAGGCTTTAGGGGGGCACCTGAAAAAGTGGGAGGCTATGAGCTGACTCTCCCTGTGCTCCATCCCTCAGCCCTGGCAGAGTTTGACGAGCCCAAGAGATCGACCTTCATCATGTTTGGCGTCCTCACCATCGCTGTGAGGATCTACCACGACCGCTGGGGCTACGGCGTCTACTCGGGCCCCATCGGGACGGCCGTGCTGGTGATCACGGTCAAATGGGTACGTGGGGCAGGGCACTGGGGTGGCTCTGTGGGGACAGGGCGGCGTGGAGGAGTCCAGCCTGTGCCAGTGATTCCCTCCTTCAGATGCAGCTCTTAGTGTCACAGTGGTTTCTCCTCTAATCTGAGCAGAAGGCAGCAGCAGCCTTCGTGATAAATGCCAGATTCGATCGGTCTGAGCAATTTACCACATCTCCTGTCCCTGCAATTCTAATCAGGAGGAACGTATTTATGGAGTTTTTACAGCTACTCAGAGGCAGAGGGATCTGGTAAACTGCCCCAGATCTGGGGAAGATGTGGATGAAACACGGTGATAAAGCGGGGAGGAATCTGTCTGCAGTCTGCCTGAATCCAGCTGGGATGGTGGGGCAATGCTGCAGTCTGTGCCCCTCTCACAGCACGGGCTGTGGGCCCAGCTGGGACTGAGCTGGGGAAGCCACTGCAGGAGTGGGCAAGGAGTGATGGGATAAAAATTACAGAAAGATGATGCCAAACATCATGGAAATATAATGGTGCAAATCCCAATTCTAAACTGTCACCAAGCCAGCAGCTAAAAACAAGTTGCCACCATGGGGAGGGGATGGGCAAGGAGGAGACCAAGGCACAGGAGCACCCTGCATCCTCCACCCTGCAGATGCTGTGCTGGGATCTGCTGATCTGCTGGGTTTGTGAAGGCACAAATTCCCTGAGCTGGCTTTGGGGCTGAATATTAATATTATAATGGGGAATGAGGCTGGAGCAGCCAGCTCAATCCAGGTGACTGCACTTGGTGTGCTCTCTCCTTCCTCCCAGCTGCAGAAGATGAAGGAGAAGAAGGGGCTCTATCCTGACAAGAGTGTCTACACCCAGCAGATCGGTCCTGGCTTCTGTTTCGGGGCGCTGGCGCTGATGCTGAGGTTCTTCTTTGAGGTACCTGTGTGCACACCCAGCCTCCCTGCCTCTACAAGGGACATCACCAAGACAGGGACGACCCCGCTCGCAGCACTGGGGTGCATCCAGCCTTGCTCAGGGGTCTGGCAGCAGGGACGAGGGTCCCTCTGTGCTTGTCCCCATCCCAGCCCCTGGTTTGTTCAGGGCAGGTGGCACACAGGGTGATGCTCTGTCTCTTTCCCCATCTTTAGTGAGTGACAAGGACGTGGGATGTGCTTTCCTCAGGCACACGAGTTCCTCAGAATGGCTTTGTCAAGTGCAAGCAGGGATTTTTGGAAACTGGGCACGGGTGACTTAAGGACACCTCACAGCGACGCGGCAGGGACTGGATCCGACCCAGGCATGGCCGGATCCAGAGCCGGCTCACGCCAAAAAAAAGATCCTCAGTGACTCCTAGGGGCACTTGATCCTGTGTTTATATCCTTCTGCTCCTGCTGCTGGCCAGTCCCGCTGTCCTGCTCCAAGGGTCCGTGTGTCCTGCTGGGCAGGCGATAACCCCCGACACAGCTGTGCCTGCGCTCAGCCCCGCCGTTACGGCTGCTCTGTGCTTTGGGAGCTGCGAGATACAACCTCACAGGCATCCCCAAGGATTATTTTTCAAAGCATTTAGTAATTGCAAATTCTAGCAGAACATAAAAATGTCACTTAGCAGAAGCCGCCTCCCCCCGCGCCCCGGCCTCGCCGCTGCGTCCTTTGCGGGGTAATGAAACACTTCATTCAAGAATTGGGAAATGTGCAAATTAGAACATGTTAAATCCACTTTGCTTTAGGTTCGGGGTGTTTTTTTAACTGGAAATCCTTTCTTCTCTGACAGCAAAGGGAGGCAGAAGGCTCAGGAATCTTTTTTATCCCCTTTCCTTTTTGGCTGCTTGTAGAAATTTAATGTCGCGCACCTCACGCGAGCCCCCGGTGCTGCTCCCGCTTCTCACTGCGCTCTCCCTGCCTGCAGGAGTGGGATTACACCTACGTGCACAGCTTCTACCACTGTGCCTTGGCCATGGCCTTCGTGCTGCTGCTGCCCAAGGAGAACAAGAAGGCCGGGAGCGCCGGGACCCCCGCCAGGCTGGACTGCTCCACGCTCTGCTGCTGCGTCTGAGCCCCCCGGCACGCGTGCTCCTGCTCCTTGCTGATGGAGGGCTGCAGCCAAAAGGAAAATCCTGCCTGCTGGCTTTTCTTCTGGTGTCTTTTCCCACCAGCTCCGTGCCCACTCTGGGATTTTGTCCCCTGGGAAGTCTCCTGAGTAACTTGGTCTAGTGGAAGGTGAAGCGGGGTGAAACAAGATGGGCTTTAAGGTCCTTCCAAACCATCCTGTGATTCAGCTTTCCACCAACAGCCCTAGCAAAGCTTGCACCTCCAGTTTGGCATATATTCATATTCATATTCTCCCTGGAGGAGCACTCAGCCGGGCTGTGACCTGCCCCCTGCCCCAGGAGCCCCCTGCACTCCCAGGCCATGTCACCTTCTCCTGGACTGTCCCGTGTGCTGACCTGGCAGGACCCAAGTTGTCCCCTCTGTGCAGGTTTACCCAGCACAGAGCACACAAAGCTTTGTTTGCAACACCCAATTAACAGAACCTGTATTTTTTGTGAGATATTAACTATTTTATTTATGCATTCTCTCGATGTAAATAATATATACTAACAAAGACTTTGCCAGCGTGCAATGCCAGCATTTCTTCAGTGGGGTGGGAAACTTTCCAGCTTCACTCAGCTCAGTCGAGGGCAGATGCCAGCTCCAAAGCAGAGCTCTGGGCACAGCCACCACAGCCCCTCAAACCTGGAGGGACCTGCAACACTGAGCACTTTGTCCTTGCAGACCTGCAGGCACAGGCAGCAGGTGCCTCACTGGTATGGAAAGTACATGGAAAATGAGAGGCAGAGAAAAGAAGCTCCTGGAGGGAGGGGGGAGGGCTGTAAGCCTATAACATCTCCTCTAACAGACTATTTACTATAGCAGAAGTGTATGATTTATTTAGACTGTCTGGGAAAAAGGCCAAGACTATATGTCATGGACAATTAGAGCAGTATTGATATACAGAGATGTCCACAGAAAGCCCACATTAAGCCTGGGTTCCTCTGGAAGAGAAATCCACCCCAGTCATTCATCAGAGCAACTTCCTGCGACGGGGCAACAACCAAAACTGAATGAGCTTCCAACAAAAATATAAATGAATTATGAACCCCCAAGCGTCCAAGAGTCACTGGCAAGTGGTGGCACAGCTGATGCAGCTGCACGCAGAGGCAGAGCTAGCAAAGAGCTTTCAAAGGGTTCCCCAGCACCTAAAGCTCCATTCCTTCCCAGCATCCAGCCCCAGGCATGTTTACAAGATGCTCTCAGTGTTTGCATGCAAGGCTTTCTTCATTGCTTGCACGCTCCTGGAGCTCTTTGCCGTGTGAGGACTGCTCAGGGTCGTCCCAAAAAACAGGCCCAAGGGCTGTGATTTGGTGTGAAAGAAGCAGCTCAGCACTGCCTGCAAGAGATGCCTCTGAGAGCAGCCTCCTGAGAGGTCACCCCCATGGGCATCCCACGCTGGCTCTTCCCGGGTGTTTGTCACCCCAAATGCAAACCTCAACACTGACCCACCCCAGGATCCTGACCAGCAGTGCCAGCAGCCTCCCTCACTTGCTGCAGCCCTGATGAGAGGCTCCTTCACCCCAACAGCTCATTTTGGGATTGTTTGGTCCCTCGTGGGCTGCAGTGACAGCCCTGCAGCAAGCCCTGGGCGCATGGGCACCGTGGGCATGGTGAGAGTTTTGTGAGGGTCCAGTGCTGGGAGGAGGGCACTGGGTGACCACAACAACCAGCTGGGGCTGAGCATGCAAAGGAGACCATGTTACCTGAGGAGCAGCTGAGATAAAACCTCCAGCTCCCACCTGCCATGTATTCAGCTGCAAAAATAAAACCAAAATTGTCTTGCACACAGCAAATCTCAAGCAAGGTTTGCTCTACCCTCTCCTTCCCTTGCTGATGCCCCAGGGTGATGCTCTAGCTCTGCCAACCATCCATCCCTTTGCACCCCAGTGCAGGGCCAGCACCCAGCCTTGGGACTGGCACACACCTGGGCACACCCCAGAGCCCCAGCCCCGAGCTGATGGCAGCACCCCGACACGGAGAAAGGTGCAGGGCTGGACCCACTACCCCAGGCAGGATATCCCCTGCAACACCAATGCAGGGAAATATTATAAACATCTACAGCAACGTAGACAAAACAGTCTCTTGTAACCTTTTAGCGCTGCCGAGAGCTTTGCCTGTAAGAGCTCTTGAGCCCCTGCCAAAAATTCTGGCTGTTTTCATAAGAGTAGGTGTTTTCGTCTAAGGTGCAGTCTGAGTGCTGTGACCTTTGTCATGTCTGCTACTGAAATTTCCTGCTTCTCTGTTATTCTCTTCTTTGGTAAGACGATATGAAACCCAAAACTTTTATTGCCCCTTTTAAAGTGTCTTTATAGCTCCCCGTCTACTTCATATACTGTCTTACTCTCCAATGCTGGGATATTACTTATGGGATCCGGGCTTGATGCTGCAAAAGGCATTTGGGTTTCACGAAGCCCAAACCGCCTGAGCTTTTTTAAGATCAGCCAGAGGGGGGGAAGAAAGAAAAAGACAGAAAAAAAAAGGAAAAAAAGGAATGAGAGGGGAGGGACTGGGCTTTCCGCTCCGGAGGCATCGGCATCTGCTACCAGCTCAGTCTCCCTGCCTCTGCCAGGCCTCCCCGGGCACAAAACCCAAAATTTGCTTTGTGTCTGGGTCAGCATGGGGTGCCCAGGGAGCCCGTGGGGATGGCATTGCACAGCATCTCTTCCCTGCCAGCTGTGCCCTGGAGCTGGCAGCTCAGATGTGGCCGGACAGCACAGCTGGTGCCAAACCCGGCGTGCAGCAGCTGGGGCACATCTGCCCTGGAGCTGGCACTGGGGGAGGCCAGCCCTGCCTGGGGGGCTCCCATGCACCCCATTTCCCAGCCCAGTTCTGGGATCAGGACAGACACATGAGGGATGTGTCCCCAGGGAGGGGTCGGGGTGCCGAGGCTCTGTGCTCCCAATCCTGTCCCTCTGGCTGTGGAGCATCTCCCCCCTGCCATCCCTGGTGACAAAGACCCCTTGGGATCTCATCTGCTGTGGGAGCAGAGGGGACAGGGCTGGTGGAACTGTCCCCTCCAGAGGGACATTCCCCCACACTGGCCTGTGGCAGGACTGGCAGAGGAGGGAATCAGGACCTACTCCTGCTGGAGGGGAGGCTTCCAGAGATGTCTAGTCAGGCTCAGTGCCAGCTAATCTTCCAGGCAAACTTTATCCAGATCCTTTTGGCTGCAGAAAGTGAAAAAGCAGCCAGACCCAAACATAAAAGCCTGGTTTCTGCTGCCAGCTGTATGGGGCACTCCAGAAAAGGCCTTATCACCATGTGATTTCGAGACACGGCTTCGGTTTTTTTCCACACGCTGCTCTTCCCTCCTCACCCTCCCATTGTCATTCCTCCATGCATGTTCAAGTGTTGAAACCAGCCAGGTTAATGCAGATGGTGGGGCCAGGGTTTTCCTTGTGCCCACTCAGAAGCCATCAGGCCACAGTGACACCAGCCCACTTCAGAGAGTGCCAAAGCTACCAAAGATTCTTCTGGAAATTCAAGAAGGGCAGTAGGGGCAGGAGCTCTGTGGGGAACTTTGCCCTGGCGTTCTCCATCACCCTTCAGCTCTGACCTGCCTGTGCCCTGTGAGAGGCATAAATCAGGTCTGCAGGGGCAAAAGGAAGCCACCACTCATGTCCTACCCAGCTCTAGGGCTCCAAAACCCCAGTACATGGTGCAAATGCCTTGTGAGAACCCAGCCTTGTCCATCAGCCTGGGAAAAAAGAGAGATGGAGCAACTGAAGCACTTCTTTGTTCTTAGTATCTCTCAGCTTTGCTCCAGCTGTCCCAGCCCAAATGAACATCCTTTTTGGGTGTAAAAAGAAGGTCTCCTGCTCTTCTGGGCAGTCAGAAGACACATGGGAACAGCAGGATGGAGTTATGGCAGAGGCAACCACAGGAACCAGCAAAGTGGTAACTCCTGTGAGGCTGCCATTCTGCCTGACCCAGCACTTATGGGAGAAAAAACGCATTAATGCATCAGGATTCTGCTTAAAATGCCACACAGTGGTCCAGCACATTTCTCTTCCCTCCTGTTTCCTCTCAGCAAGATTCCCAGCCAAACTCCCCAGCTCCATCTCGGTGCCACTGGCAGCACTGGGGTATTTTTGGGCTCTGCAGACTGAGCCACTCAGCCCTGGGTTGTGTTTTGGGGCACAGAGGAGCTCAGCTGCAGCACCACAGCCAGTCTGGGGTCCTGCAGGGACACCCTCCCAGGTGTCCCCTCCCCCTGGCAGCACCAGGATGTGGCAATGGACTCAATCCAAGTGACCAAAACCAGTGTGGCACAACCAGACTATTTTTGCCCTTCCAGGGATGCTTTGCCAGCTGCAAAACCCCAGCTTTGGTATCTCCAGCCTCCCCTCTCCTTGGGCAGAGCAGTCCCAGGGAGCAGCAGTCCAAAGTTTTCTGTTTAGGCCAATCTCCCAGAAATTCTGTCATCATGCAGTGCATCACGCACACTCCCGGATCCGCATTACACACAGCATGGCTCCGCTCCAGCCTCTTAAAGCCAGTGGAAAAACCCTCCCTCACTACGATGGGAGCTGGCCCTGCACCATCTGACAGATACCATGGAGCTGTTTTAAGCTGGGAATATCTCGTGGCCCCAAAGTTTCTCCTGGAAAGGGACAGGGGGTTCTGCAGGGGTGGGTGCTCCCGACCTTGCCTTTCAATGAGCATTTAATGAGCCATCGTTATCTGATCCACGCGCCCCAAATGCAAGCAAAGCGCTCGGGTTTCCAACTGCACACATCACCTGATGCTCATAAAACGAGCTGATGTGTCTGGGAAGCCCCAGACCCAAAGAAACATTATTTAAATGGGAGGGAAAAAAAGTCAATTATGCTTTAAAAACGCCCGTGTGGGCAGACGGGGATGGTGACTGCTCTCCCCTGCTTTCCTCTGGTTTTCCAGCAAAGCAAATGTTCTCTGATAAAACTTACAATCTCCTTATAAAGGCAGGATCGTTTTGCCTGTAAAAGGGAAGGTTTGGGGGAAGTTTTACACACGTCTCTACTCTCTTTATGTCTTTATTTGCATTTTCATTTCCACAGTAGTGGAGCTGATCTGAATGGAGCAGGAGAGAGGGTCCAGGTTATATCCAAAGTATCAGGTAGCACCTTCACATCTGGAAGGGATTTTGACACAACTTCTCCCAGACTGTTACAGACAGTTTAAAAGCAAAATCTGATAAATAGCAAATGTTTAACAAGTCAATAGGAAGCTGCATTTGCAAGAACATGTGGCTCTAGCCGGCCTAGCAGGGCCGCAGTGCCAAGACCCAGGCACCCCTGCAGCAAGGGGATGCCGGGCTCTGCTGCACCCAGCTCACTTACAGGGGAAGGATTAAACACAGATGTGTCTTTGTATGGCCAGACATCCCCAGCTTCAAAGCCTGAGAGGGTCCTGAGCCGCTCTGCTTTGGTGGTGAGGGCCTGGCTTCTCCTTCCCTGTTGGTTTTGTGAGCCCCCAGCCTCGTGTTTGTGGTGGGAAGAGGACAAAGGGAGCTGAAGAGCCCAGGAAAGCACCACAAAGTGTTGTCACCAAACTCCTGATGTGCTGGGCACTGCTGTCCCTGTCACAGGAGGTTTTGGGGCTGCTCTGACTGATGAGGCTTCATTCAGGTCACAGCACAAAGGCCTCACCCCCATTTTGCACAGCTTGGGATCACAAGTCAGAGGTGGATCAAACCCATTTATACCAATTTACACCTTTAAAACTCCTTTTCCAACCCTGGTGAGCCACAGCCTCAGGACAGAGGTCACTGGCCACACAGGCAACGCCCTCCTGAGAAAAAGTGCCACAGGGGCCAAAACATCCTGACACAAAACCTTTCACAGTGTTGCAACTCTGAATGGTTTGGGGAAACTTCATACCCAAAATGTGGGAAGAGGCATTAAAAGAGAGAGAATTATGCAAGGAGAGGGGAGCAGAAGGGGAGACAGAGGAATAAGAAGTGACCAAGAAAACCACCAGAAACCCTCCAGGATGCCTGCCTGTATTTAAAGATAATGTGTCCAGCCCTCTTGCCAAGTCCCACTCATTTGGAGCCCAGCTCATGTTTTGCATTAATTTTAAGGCAGTTCCTAAAGCATCTCACTCACACAAGGAAGAATTTTTGCCTCCTTGGCCAAGGTGACCTTTTAAAACACCTCACTCGCTATTTTTCAACCTCTCACTCATTTAAAATTGTCATCACCCAGGTGCTGTGGGGCACTCAGTGCAGACAGTTTGTGTTCTGGCATCCACCAGCCCCACAGAGCATCCTGGAGTGGGCTTGGGTGTAAGGATGGGGAGCCAGGGGAGGATTTCTCTGTAAATCAGAGCCCTTCCCTCATCTGTGAGCATCACTTGACCAAGCACTGAGAACAGAAAGAGCCCCTCCTGCACACCCACATCTCTCCAGGCACCCACCAGAGGCTGCTTGAAAGATTTCCCTTTAAATTCCTCCAGGCATTGGGCTTTTTGAACTAAAATTTTGCCTGGACACATGAATGTGCTCTCCAAATTGGTGCTTTTGAAATTACAGCTATTGCCCCCAAACAGTGACTGTGCATGTGGGTTTTCTGCTCTGAGCCTCCCCAGAAGGAGCCACCTCGAGATGTGCCCCAATCCCTGCTGGGAGGGTTCATCCCAGAGCTGTCATTGCCACCTCCCATCCACAACACAGAGGCAGTTCTGGAGCAGAAACATGAGAACATTCACTGCCCAAACCTCCACCCAGCCCACCTTCTCACCCAGGCATCTGCAGCATCCTAATCATCCCGGAATCCAAAGCACGTCCACGCAGAGATTTCAGATGCTTCCCATTTAGCTCCAGCATTTGCAAAATGCTCAGCCACTGACTCACAGAGGTCCAGCACAGCCACGGCCCTCACTGCACCATGGCAGGACTCAGTACACCACCCCAGAGGGGTTTTTGGCAAAAAAAAAAGGGGGATTTTTGGAAACCAAGCACCCTTAGGTACCACACAACTCTCCCAGCACACCAGCAGAATGTGGGGCATGGAAGCTGCTACTTCTTGCTGGTGATCCCAGATGGCACACTGGGGTTTTGAGGGAGTGATGGGAGCAGTGGAGGTGGGAAAGCAGCATCTGTGAGGGATTGGGAAGGGGGAGCTGCAGAGACAGCTCAGTCTGGGGGTGCAGAAGGTGCAGGACAGAAATCCAGAGGCTGCAGGATGCCAGGAGCCACTCAGCTACTGCTGAGTAAAACAAGTAGGGCCAGACAATTTCTTTCCCTCACACCTCGAGCCCTAAAGATCAAGTGACAATAGCAGCCATCAGAAATTGTCCCTTTTGGCTGGAAAAACATAAATCACAAGATCTCACTGTTCCCTGCATCCAAAGGCACCAAAAGCAGCATGAGGACATCCTTCAAAGCACCTCTGCTACATGAGCATCCCTCAGGCCCTCGGGGAGCCCAGACACACAGAGGCAGCCACAAAAATGAGACAGATATTTGGGGTTTCACTTAAGCACGACCAGCAAGAAGAGTCGAGCTTGGGTTTGACTGGATTTGGGAGATGAAGTTTTAGGGCAGCTTCAGGATTTTATTTAAAGCAGTTCAACCATAACCTCATCCCACGAGGGAAATGCAGAAATTCAAGGTGCTTCTTGTGCAATAGATGCTGCTCCCTGCTCAGGCAGGTCTGGGATAGTGCTCAGAATTTTACTACATCCCTGTCCAGGCTAAAGGAGAGACCACACACAAAACGTTTTCAGGATGCCAGCAGCTGTGCACAAAGCATTTGGTTTACATTAATTATGTCTGGACAAAAAAAATAAAAGGGGGAGACAAGGAGAGCAAGCGAGTGGAGAAGACAGGAGGGATGCAGGGAGGCTTCTGCATCGTGCTGATAAGATCTGCTCTGATCCCACGCGGAGGTCACAGCTCATGCTGGGTGTCTTAACACCTCTGCCACCCTGTGAACACCTCGGGGCATGCAAAGCACAAATAGAGCCCTTGACACTATCAGAGATTTTATGGGACCCTGTGCCCTGAGCTTTGCTCCCCGTTCTGCTTTACTCTTTCTCCTTCTCTGAGCAGAAATTATAGCAAGAAAGAAAAAGGAAGGTAAAGCAAATTCTGCTGCTGGCAGCTACCAGGGTCGGAAGCAGCACATGAGAGGGGAAGAGGTGGATGGTAAAAGGAGTCATTAAAAACAGGAAAATCCCCTTTGTTCCACAGCTGAAACCCCGGCACAGGTTGAACAACCCTTCCCCACCCTGTCCCCAGAGAGTGCTGCGAGCAGTAGGGACACTGCAGTGTCAGGAACTGTCACCCCCCTGGGATGGACACCAGCACAGACTGCAGGCCCCTGTCCCCTCCCCAAGGGCAAAGGAGCCTGGTGAGGTACAGGCTGAGCCTGCCTTGCCCTGGGCTCCAGCAGCCAGCAGAAATGCTGGACTGATCAGATCCCCACAAAGTTAAACCCACCATGGAAGGTCCGTGATGCTCACTGGGGGAGAGGAGAGGTGCTGTTCCCACCTTGGGCTGCACCAGCATCACCCCACTGGCCCAGCCCCAGGCTCAGCAGCCACAGAGGGACATCCAGACCCCAGCTCCCAACAGAGGACACCTGCCTGCAGGGACTGGGCTGAAGGCCACAAGAAGTTTTCTGTGACCTGCACCTCTGCCATGCCCTGCACATCCTCCTGCCACACATCCGCATCCCACGCAGCCTCCCCGGGCTCTGTGTGCCCACCAGCACTCCAGCAGCCCCTGAGCATGGAGCTTGCTGTGACAGGAGCTGCACAAACCCTAAATCCATTCCCATCCCCCAGGAGCCTGCAGCCACCCAGCCAGGTCCTGCTCAAAAACAAGTGATGTCAGGTGGCAGCACTGCCAGGCACAGGCAGCTGGAAGAGCTGTGCTGCCATCCCAGAGGACTGCAGTGGTCAAACCCCTCCCTGGCAGCTGCTGCCCCCTCCCAAAATCCGCTGCTCTCCGGGACAGCCTCGCTGCTTGATGAATTTTGGCGTTGCAGCAGCAGCGTCTCAGGGGGCCCAGCCTGCGCACGCCAGAGCTGGACTGACCCATGTCAGAGGTGATTAATTTATCAGGCTTTTGGCACCCACCGCTCCCCGCCAGAAAAACAATATCCCAAATTCCAGGCCCTCCCGCCCAGCAGATGTGTCTGCAGCCAGGGCGGCCGTCCCAGCCCTGCTGCTGCGGGGATGCAGCGCCCGCGGGTCCCGTGGTGCCGGCTGCTTCCCCATCCCCAGGGGGATCCACGGGAGAGCCTCCTCTGCCTGCACAGCCCTGGGTTTGTGCTGGGCTGCCCCCCTGGTGCTGCCAGGACAGCAGGATGGGTGCTCAGTGATGATGGGAGTCACCTCACCCAGCCCTCCAGCCCAGTGTCACAGCGCTCAGCAGCCCTCGGAGCGTGGCTGGGTTTGAACCAAGCAAGCACCGATTCAGGCCGAATTCAATTAGCATTAATCTGTTATCATCAGGAAAACAAGCCAGGCCTTGAAGGGACAAATTAACGAAGTTGTTGTCGTTAGGGGAAAGGGTCAGAGGATGGGGATGGGGCATAGCATCACCGGGGGTGCTTGTTGAGCCCTGAACTCCCCATCCCTGCTTCTGTCAGGGTTTAAAGCAGGAAATCGAGAGGGTAGCGATATCATTCAGATGCTGCAGAGCACTTGGATGTCGGGCAGCCAAGAAATGGGAGATTTTTCATCCTCTCCCCCCACTCTGCTGCCTGCCCCTGGGTTTCCAGGGAGGGATGAGAGCTCCTTGGGGGCACAGAAGCATCCAGTCCTCCCAGCACTGGCCATGGGGAGACCTGCTCCTGTCCCAGCTCTGAGCTCACCCTGACGTCAGGGGAGGGCTAGAGAGGGTGGGACACGGGCAAATGGCCAATTATTTATCCCCAAAATGTCACCGAGCACCTTGGAAGGGGCTGGAGCTGGATCCCCACGGCTGGAGGGGGCCAGTGCCTCCTCGAAGGAGCCTTTTCACAATTCATCTCATTTGCTCGCTGTGGCATTTTCATCACGGTAGTTCGACTTATGCAATTACATAAAAAACATCTAATGAAATCTCGGTGACACAAAACATGAACGTTTATATTGGCCTCCCCGTGCCGCGGAGTTGATCTTGGCCGGGCTGTCCAGACAGACATTCTGCATTCTTCAGAGATTAAGCACTGAAACGCTCCGGAGAAACGCAGCTGCCCGCTCCCCCTGCAGCCGCGCCGCTAATTCCAACCACATGCTCGCCGGCCGGGAAAAGGGAACGAGTCCCTGAAAACACACGGGCACCACCGGGACCCTGCCCGGCACCCCGAGGGCATCCCGAGATGGGTGTCCCTGAATAAACAAGCTTGGCAGAGAGTGGGTGTAAATAAGGTGCTGAAGTGTTGTTATGGAAATAAAGGGATGGGCAATCCGGAGTCGGGAGCCTGATTTTGCCTGTGTCACACTTCGCTGGGTTATCAAGCAGCCCCCAGAAGAAATTGCTGAGCCCTAAAGCCTCTTGGAAATGGAACACTCATCTCATCCTGGTTTTGTTGTCACCTCCCCATTTTGAAAATCCTTCTGCTGATGTTTAAAATAAAGGAAAAGAAGGGGAGGATGAGGCGTGGAGGGCAGGGAGTTTGACCTCAGCTGTGCACAGGATGCTGAGCAAGGAGTGCCAGCATTTGGGGTGGGGACAAGGGGAGCAGACACCCCGTCCTGGTGTTGTCACATCATCCCTCAGGTGTGACGGAGCCCTGAGCTGCCCCAGAGCCACAAACAGGTGCCACTGGGTGATGCTGGATGGCCACAGCACTGACGAGCAGAGTCACCTTGCTGTCACCAGCCACCACAGATCCCTGCTCCCACAAGGGCCATTCCTGTATTTCAAGGCTCAGGGCAGTGATTTCACTGCAAATCTCCCTCTCTGTGCCTGAGGAGTGCAGCTCATCCGTGGGGCTGTCACAGCAGGTGACACCACCAGAGCAAAAGCCACTGCAGCACTGTTTGCAGGTGTCCTGGTGTCCCAGGACAAAGAAGGGCTGTTTGCAGAGCTCCAAACCCTGCACAAGCCCTCACTGGTGTCCAGAACAAAGCAGGGCAGATCCCAGCTCACGCCACCAGCAATTTCTCCACATATTGGAGAAATAGTGGGCTCAGGGACAGGGACCAGCAGTGGCTCACTCAAATGTGGCCACCAGGCTCCTTCCCCACCCCACTGACTGCAGTGGAGCTCTTGGAAAGCCCCACACTGTCCCTTTTGTGACAAGAGAAGCACAAAACCCACCAGCCCCAGTCCCACGACCAGTGCTCTCATCTGAAGGGCAGAAAATTTTGACATCCTACAAATCACGGCCAAACAAGATGTCAGGGCTGAAACTGCAGCTGGCACAGGGGCGTGGGAGGGACCAGCAGTGACAAGGGGGGGGTCAGTGAGCAGCACCCCCTCCCCTGGGCTCACATAGATATCTGCAGGCTCCAGCTTTATCACCCTGCACGGAAGGATGAGGAAAGGCTGGAGGGGGGGAACAGGGACAGGAAAAAATCGCCCCTTATTCCACTTTCATCGAGGAAGCATCCAGCCGTCCAAAAAATTTAATGTCATATTTTAGCAAGAAAAACAGCTGTTGTGGTACTTTAAGGCCCAGCATATTTTGGCCAGAGCTGCATGTTGTGGATATTGGCTGAGTCAAGGTTAGCTGTTAAAAGGCAGAAATTCTAGACTCATATGAAGAAACATCGCGTTCCTCTATATTCAGATAATATTTACTTCCAAGCCTGTTGTGTTTTGTTTTCTTCTCCCTCCTGGAGCGAGGCCTGGCCCCAGGGCTGTGGCTGCCCTTGGTATTGCTGCTCCCTGGGCAGGACAGAGCAGTTTGGGGGCGATGGAGCAATGGGAAAAGCAAGGGAGGCTCTGCCTGGCACCTCTTATTTGATTTTCAGGGACAGAGAGAGGGACAGGAGCTGGGATGGAGGTGGTGGGTCCATCCCAGCAGCACAGGCACTGACAGAGGGTCAGTTGTGTCCCCACAGTGCCACAGCCAGGATGGGGACACTGAAGATGCCACTGGTCCCATGGCACAGCAGCCACAGGCCTTTCACCACTCAGTTTGAGTCGAACTTTCATTCCTCCCAAAGGGGAAGGATGCCAACAAATCCATGGCAGGAAAAGGGGGAGCAAGATCCCGCACCATCAATCCTCTCCTCCCCAGCTCTACTGCCGATATTAACCCTATAAAAATTCAGTGTAATTTTAACACAGTGTTTTGCAGCTTTACATTTTTATATCTCTGCTCGGCCAGAGCAATTCTATTTCTAAGTTGTCACCCATTTAAACACCTGCCTCCAGTGCTGGCCCCAAAGTGGCCATGCCCAGGCTGTCAGGGGACAGGTCTGTCCCACACAAAGGTGTTTGTGGAGCAGTTCCTTCCAGCTGCCACCTGTGCTGTGAGAGCAAACAGAACTCCTGGAGTGAGCAAGGTGGGGCAGAGCTGAATTTCTACTGGAAGTGAAACCCCAAAAACCCAAAAAGAAGCCGTGGAGCCCCCCGGTCCCCAGCCCCGTGTGAGCACTGTGCCACCCAGGCTGGAAGTGACTCATCTTCTCATAAAGCTGGTTTGCTGAGGAAGAAAGAAAAGCTTTTTGCCACGAAACAATTCCTCTGTGCCTGCCAAGCTCAGCAGGAGCAATCCACGCTGTCCCTGCTTCCCTGGAGCACCCCGCTGTGGTGCCACCTTGGGAGCTGGACCCTCATCTCCCTGCAGCACCGGGGCTTTCCCCTCCACTTCCCACCCCAAACCCTCAGCACAGAGCCACCAAACACAGCCCCACGTGGATCACTAAACCCAGACGCTTGGAGAGGAAAGGCTGTGGGTGAAAAAAAAAAAAAAAGTAAAAGAAAAATTTAGAAAAAAAAAAAAAAATCCAAGGTGGAACTGCAATGTTTATAAAATGGGTCACTGAATTATACATAAAAATATTTTCCTTGTGGATGCAATTACTTCCTGGACTTGTTATTCCACAGATGCTTAAGTTCGCCTCAAGCAGCTCCAATAAATGCTTTACAGTCTGCAAGATCAACAGTAGCAGCGCTGGAGCGGATTGAGCAGCGCTGGTTCAAATTTGTCAGAAAACCACACAGTGTTTTCATGCGCACGTTTTAGAAACCCAAACAAAACCATTCCCAACCGTCGTGCTCCCTTTCCTTACGCTTTTTTAATGGCTTTCACATGAGCTCCTCCAGACACGGGCACGGCCCCAGGGACTCCACAAACCCAGCAGCTCCAGGGAGCTCCCGGGAGGGGACAGGGACAGGGACAGGGACAGGGACAGGGACAGGGCAGGAGGTGACACCTCCCATCCCTGCTCCCGCATTTTCACATCCCGTCCTCCTGCAAGGTCTGGCTCACCCCTTAGGGACCCGGGGGGATGTGCAAGGGGCTTAGGAGGCTTTCCCAAGGGAAATGAATTTTGGGGTCAGCCCTACCTGCCGCGGTGGCTGAGGGCGGGTGACAGAGAGTTCAGGGGCTGCAGGGGACACGGGGCCCGTGGGGTTTGAAAGTGCAGGGACAACATCCCAGAGGAGCTGCAGCAGAGCTGGTGGGAAGGGAAAGGAGCTCCATGGCATGGGCACGTGGCTCTGAGTTAACTCCCATGGCAAGGATATGTTGTTGGGTTTTTTTTCTCCTCTATCCAGTCACAAAATTGAGAGATATCAAAGTCATGAAAGTGCCTGAGGATTTTTCTAATGTAGAGCTCGGCCTAAAGGCCCTTGAATAAAATCCTGGTGCACCATGAGCTTCCAAAACCTCCAACCCACCTTGGTTTAATTGAAGATATTTAGTGCCACTTTCAGTGATATCAAAGGAGAAAGCAATTGGGTGTTTGGGACAACCAGGACCACAGCACAAGGCAGTGTTGTGCCATTAAAATAATGTAATATCTGCCCAGAAATCCTCAAGAGTCACTGCAGGACTAACAGGTGGCTGTAACAAGATTATCCCATTCACAGATCAGCAGCGGGGCAGAAATGTGCTTTCCGGTCTCTGCTTTCACTCCAAATTCCATCCATGGGATTTTCTGACAGCAGGATAAACAGGTTAAAAGGTGCCTATAAAAATGGGCTTATCAGAAGCTCCTGATTCTTCTGCTTTGAGATGCAGCTGCCTCCCACTGGCCCTTGTATGGGAATCCCAGCTCATCTTGGCTTTTTTAATAGGATACTGCAGAGGGAGAGAGACGGCAGCATCCAGTCTGCCCAAAGAACCAAATCAGCCACAAAATAATAACAATTTTTAAAAATTAACATTCCTGCCCTGGATCCCAGACAGAGGATGGAGCTATTCAGGAAATGGGGATGCAGTCACCAGCAAATGGGTGCAGGGTCTGTGGGTCCAAGTGCAAAACTTCACAGGGAAATGTCTGTGGCTAAAGCAGGGGCCCTGCACCTTGCTCCTGGGAGTGCTCCTGCCAGGCTTGTAAATGCCAGGAGCATTTTTCTCCTCGAGGCAAAGCAGCACCACACAAAAGGTGCCCCACAGTATTTGGGATTTCACAGGGCTGGGCCCCACCCAGCTCCAGGTCCCTAAACAGCAGTGCCCGGCTTGGAGGGCTCAAGGTGTAGCTGGGGGTGATGGGCAGGGCAGAGCAGGGGCAGGAGGAGCCTGGGGGCAGCACAGCATCCCAAGAGCATCCCCCAGAGCATCCCCAGAGCATCCCCAGAGCATCCCTGGTACCCTGTGCCAGCCCCAAGAGCAGCTCAGCTGTCCCCAAGCCCCGCTGTGCCCTGGGCTCTGCACCCCAGTCAGCTCCTGCAGGCTGTCCCTGGCTGCTGGCACACTGCCATCCCTCTGTCCCACACCCTGGCACCCTCCACCCTGCCAAAGGCTCCTGATTTTGCCATTTGGAGCGGCGGGCGCTCCAATGTGTTCCTCATTAGGAGGGGCAGACAGCCCAGCGCAGGAGTCTGAGCCCTAATCTCCTTTCCAGTTGGGATCCGTCAGCAGATGTACAACAAGTGCTGGGATATTTTAGCGGGCATGTGTGGGACAGAGGGATTTTTATTTTTTTTAATTTTTTTTTTCCAGCCAGGGGGGATGGATCAGTGCCGTGGCTCGAGGCTGTGACGGGCAGCAGGTCCAGGGAAGGCAGCTCTGCTGTGGTTTGTTTTACCAAGAGCTCTGTTGGAAGGAGTGGTGATGAAGTTAACAGCCTGCGAGCCATAATTGGCTCACATTAAAGCAAGGAAATGATATGTTTTGTTTTCCTCTTTTTTTTTTTCTTTTAAAATCATATTAAACAGGCAAAAGCCACACAGAGCCAAGGAAGGAGCAGGCAGCAGCTCTCAGGAATTTAGGGGGGGAAATTTTTTGTCCCAAGTGTAAAGAAATCCAGTCCTTGCCATCAAAAAAAAAGCAACTTCAACTTCCAAATACCCAGCAGAAGTGGGCAAGGGAAGAATGATCCAAAAAATCCAGGTTATGGCATCAAAACAGGCACTGCTCCAAAGCCTGGCCCAGCAGCTCCAGTGGGACACAGTAAAAAAAAATAAATAAATAAAGTGTACTTAAAATTCTTCTTCAAATAATTTTATTTATCCTGCCACCTGCCAGCAAACGCAAGGTGTCATAAACCTTGCACTCATTCTTCCAATTCAATTTTTAGCCCCTGTGGCTGCATCCTGGATGAGGGCTGAGCCTGGCAGTGACAGAATTGTCATGCCAAGGTCACAGGTCACCACCAGCCTCGCAAGTTTGTCCCAGAGATAACCCTGCAGGATTCCCATGGATGTGTTTTCATCGAATTTTCACCCAGCACCCAAAGCCCATCCTGGCTCAGCTCCAGGGCACTGAGAGCCATCAGGGCCCACCCCAGCTCATCCTGCCCAGCGCTGGATTTGGTGAAAAATCCCAAAGCGTCCCTGGGGACACCCCGCCCCGTGTTTGTCACTGCACAGGTGACCCCAGTCACGGCATCCAGGCAAGGCAGGATGGATCCAAGGGGTGCAGGGACATCCAGGGATCCCTCCCTGTGTCAGGAGCCACCACAGCCCTGGGGACACTCAGGATGCAAAGGAGTGTCCTGCCCTGACACTGTCACAGAGGTCACAGTGAGTGACAAAGCCACATGGCACAGGAAGGGCTGGAATCCCACAGCCTTTCCCCACGTGCCCTTTTTATCTGTCTCAGTTTCACTTGTACCCACAGCCACTGGAATCTGTGGGTCATGAGATTTCCTGTGACCTCAAAAGAAGTCCCATAGGCAATATAAAATATAAATATTAAATATCCCACTTTTGGTACATCCCTCACCCAGCTGAAGAGCATACACATCTCCCAGCTGATCCCAGCTCCTGGGTTAGCCAGGGTGGAAGTGGGACACCAAAACCCCTCACTCCAAGCATGGGGAGATGAACAACTCTTCCATTTGGATGGCAACAAGGAAACCCCCCAAATTCAACCATTTTCCAACTTATAAACAACAAAAAGTCCCCAAATAACCTCGGTGGGAAGTTCTAATTTCATTTGGAAATGTCATTTCCAAATGGCACATGAGAAATCACACTCGGACCCAGCCCTGCTGACAGGCAAATATTTATCCTCACAAAATTTCCACATAAACCCATCACTTTTGTCAGTAGGTCTGGACATTGGGAGCAGAGTGGGAAGGCAGGAAGAGGGAAGCCAGGAGGCACAGGCAGCACCAGCCCTGCCCAGCAGGTCAGAACCACAGCGAGCCCCTCTCAGATCACTGCAAGCTCCTCCAGCCTCATCCCGTGGCAAGGTGCAGCTCTTTCCAAGGCGTTCACAGCAAAGATTTAATATGATTTCAAAACTAGTTGCACCTTTTTTTTTTCCAATACGTGCAGCCCATGCCAGCCTCTCTTCCCAAAACCTGCAGCACTCCATCATTCAGCTCCGTGCTGGGGCGGGGAGGATCCTGTCCCACACACATTTCTCAGTCTATCAGGCAGAGTTATTCCTCTGCTCTGTGCTTGGATTCTTACAAAGCCATTACCATCCCTCGCATGCACATCCATCATCAGCCCTTCAAACTCCAGAAAGCCCCAAAAAACTATTTTCCACTCACCCTGCAGCCTGCCAGGCTCTGTTCTTCTACTCTGCGTTCCTTCATCCATCGAAAGACGTTTCAGCAAGTTCAGAGTCCAACAAAACAAACAGATGGCGGCCTGAAAGGTGGTGATTTTCTCCTCTCTGGGGGGAGTGGGGTGAAGGATTCAGCCTGGGAAGAGCTGAGCTCTGTCTGCCTGCTTGGGAAAGCTAACCTGGGCTCCAGGTGCTGCTGCCCACAGGGAGCTGGGGGTGCAGGCATTATTTTTCAAAGCCGTGGGGTTTTGCTGGAACTGCTTCCTGAGCTGGGAATCCCCCAGTTCCACCATCCAGGGGTGTATCCAACAGCAGGCCAGACCCCACCAAGCACCCTCCCTCACCCCATGTGTCCCCAGCAGCCACCAGCATGGCTCTGCAAACCCAGCACACGCTGATTTGCAAGGAAAAACTTCATCACTGTGCCTCAGCAGCACCCTGATGGCTCTTCAACAGCTCCCCAAAATCACCCACTGAACAGCACCATGCTGCAAAACCCCAGCAAAACTCCAGCCTCAGGATGTGGGGGATGCAGAGCGAACCATCCCTGCCCCAGCCCAGGGCAAACCAGCCCCAGGGCTGCCCCGACCCAGCACAGACACTGGGCGCTCTTCCATCCTCACCCAGCACTCACCAGCTCAGACTCACAGCAAGATTTATGAAAGGATGTGGCCAGATGAGCGATAGAGATGGATAGCCCTGAGGAGTGACGGATTTCTCTTTTACAAGAGGGATAGAAATTAATTTATGAATTGGGTTAGTTGAGTTGCCAAGTGGCTTTGATGCTGGTTATTTTTTTGCATGTGTTCGTGATCTATCTCCCAGCTGTCGGGGAGGGAGGAAGGTCCTGGGGAGCCGGAGCAATGCATCACTCAGCCGAGGCAGCCAACAGCTCTCAACAAAACCAGATCGCCCTTTAATCAGCCAGGGCTTGCTCTGCTTTCCCCAAGTGGGCACCTCAGCCCTCCCCACCTCACCCTGGAGCTGTTATTTGCTGCAGACGTGCAGGAGCCATTTCCATGTGACGATGGCCAAGCACAGCCCACCAGAGACAAGGCTGCCACTGATTCTGCTTTCACCTCACCCACCCTTGTCTGCTTGGGAAGGACCCACAGCAGGTCAGGGAGATCTGGAGCAAGGTGGTGGATCCTTTATTCCTCACCAAAAATAAATGTACCTTTATTTAAAAAAACCCCAAAGGGCAGAGCAAGGATTCAACCACACCCTGAGGGACATCCTTCCCTCAGGGGACACTCAGGGACAGAGCAGCCCCGAGCCAAGAGCAGCACAGACAGCAGTTCTCCCACGAGCTTCCCGACCTTACAGGTGCTTGGAGGGTTTTCAAGACACAAAGCAATTTCCTGCTTGAAGCAGTTGACAAATCTGCACAGAAACTGGAGAACCCTCTGTGTTTCAGGGATGGATGCTGCAAAATCGTGTAGTGGAAGGCAGCCCAAATTCATGGAGAAAAGTGCAAGCCAGGGAGGAAACTGGTGGTGTCTGCTGAGGGAAGGGGAGCTCTGGGCACAGGGACCAGCTCCAGGTCTGTCGTGATCTCCCTGCTCAGACCAAAACAGAGCTGGAATTTTTTTGGGTGAGCTGTCCTGCCCACCCCTCTGTCCCCCCAATCCATGACCTTTCTTCCTACAGGGAAATCAGAGCCCCGAGTGCCTGAGTCAGCTGTAAATCCCCTGCAGGAGCAGACGGTAAAGGCAGCTCTTGGTGGCTGCAGAAGGGGAACCAGTTTGCACAGAGGGAAGACACAGCAGCTCCTGAGGTGTCACTGCAGCTCCCACAAAGGATTGGAGGTGCACAAACCATCCACGTATCCCAAAAAGCACCAGGGGCCAAGGGAATGATGGAAACAAGAGGAGCACTGCAGGAGTTTGGGGGAATAGAGCTTTTGCTAATGAAATCCAAGTGGTTTTGTGTTCAGAGCTAGCAAGGCCCAAACTAAGCCCTTTCCTGCAGCATGAGTTTGGATCTGCAGATGTCCCAGCACAGCGCTGCCCACAGAGCCCTGAGGAGTTGTGGGGATCAGGGTGAGGGGGTCAATGCACCCATGGGCAGCCTGGAGCCCACACATTGTGGCAGAGATGCTGTCCTCCCCTTTTCCATCCTCATCACTGCCCTTCATCCCCACCCCCTGCTCCTTGTGCCCACTCCAAGTTCACCTCCCTCTGCTTTCCTCTCCTTCCTCTTCCCCACCTCTCCTCTACACAGAAAACCCTTTCTCAGGGTGGCTCTGGAAGTTCCCACAGATGGAATTGTCCCTTGTAAAAAAAGGCAGCCCTGCGTCAGTCTGACTGGTACCAGTTCCTCAATGGGACAGACGTGCCCTTAGCAAAAGGACATTTCTGCCGGTGAACACAGCCCTGTGAGGACCATCCCTGCAAGTGTCACTGCAGTGGGAGGGTTTGGAGGGGCTGGGCAGGGTGTAGACACCAGGACACCTCTGTCACCATCACTGCCACCCCCTGGCTCTCCTCCTGCTGCTTTTCCGGCCCCCCCAGTTTCCTGCGGAGGGGCAGCCGGGTGTGAGCCCACGAGGCACAGATTTCTCCGATTAGGCAACGCCAGGCTGCCTCTCCTCTTTCGCTTTCAGCTGCCTCTTCCCCTTCCCCGGGGCAGCCCCAGCATCCGCCCCGAGCGCCGCAGCCCCGGCAGGGCCATGGAGAGCGGGGACCGGGAGCCCCTGGTGAGGAGAACGAGCTCCTCGTACCGCACCTTCCCCGAGAGCACGGCCAGGAGGCTCGACAGGGACTACCTGAGGTGAGCACCGGGCTGGGCTCGGGCTGTGCCCCCATCCCCAGGGCACTGCGAAGCTGTTCCTTTGAGACAGAATCCCATCCTGCCCGAGGTGGCTGGATGAGCGTGATGGGTTTGTGTGATGAGCTCCTGCCAGCGGGCACGGGGGCTTTGAAAGAACCTTTTTCTTGCTTTGCTGGGATGAACCGCTGGGTCCGTGGTGCCACCTCGCTCCAGCTTCTGCTTTTCTTGCTTTGTTGAGCTCCCTGAAAACTGCCCGGCACAGAGGGAAGCACCAGTGGAGCAGGAACTCGGAGAAACCCCACCAGTCTGGGGCTGTGCAGGAGAATCTCTCCGTGGCTGTCACCAGAGCTTCTGGGGAAGGCAGGGTTTAAGTTTCTGCTGGCACCCAACTGGTCCGTGTCTCTCCGTGCCTCCCTCAGGAGCCTCCACAACAAGCGGCTCTACCTGGCTGTGTTCGCCGCTGTCCTGGGCAACTTCAGCTTCGGCTTCGCCCTGGTTTATCCCTCCCCCGTCATCCCTGCCCTGGAGGCTCATCCCAGCCCTGCGCTGAGGCTGGACCAGCACACAGCGCCCTGGTTCGGGGTAAGGAGCTGGGGGACAGGATGGGACAGAGGCAGGGGATGCCCGGGGGGATGCCAAGCTCACACAGAGCCCTGGTTTGGGGTAAGAAGATG
>VRYO01001183.1:1169180-1191678 GCA_009812075.1 Sialia sialis | reverse complement strand
GGGGTTTACATTCTCCATTTCAAACAGAGGCTCCTGCATTTCATAGTAGATACCTGTCCTCCAAACTAGAACATTGTTGTTCATATTTTGCTGTTCAGATGCTTTACGCTGTACTTTGCCATGCTTGGCTGTTTTTTGCATATTTCTTAGTTTAGAACTATGTTTATAACACGTGCAAAAGGGGAGAAACGTTGGGGATTTTCCTGTAACTTGCTTTTGAGCCCCTTCAAGGTTGCTGAAACATAAACTGTGTTAAAATGGGAGAGAAGAGAGTGAAAACCAGGATGGAAAACCTGAGATAAAGGTGGGCAGTGAAGACCTGGACAATGACCAATCAGCATACATGGGGGGCCTTGAGTAAGACACATGGACGTGAGGACTTCCAATCATATCATGGGTGACCATGTGGGGAGTACAGTAATTTCACGCCTATAAGGTGCATCCTTTTGACTAAAATTTTGATTGAAACCCAGAAGTGCGCCTTATAATCCGGTGCGCCTTATATATGGACAAAGTTGGGAAATTTGCCAAGCCAGAAGCGCGAGCTGTGAGAGCCCAGGTGGGAGTGCCGGGGCCTGCAGCACGGGGAGGGCACCTGGGGCTGCGTTTGAAGGCTGCGCCGATCCGTGAAAAATGTTTGTAAATTGAGCATCTGCCAGTGAACCCCGCGATTGCACGATTCCGTTACTAATTCATTACTTTGTTGTGCACGGATCCTTGCTTTAAAAAAAAAAAGTGCGCCTTATAGTCTGGTGCGCCTTATATATCAACAAAGTACGGAAAATTGCTGACAACCCAGAAGTACGTCTCATAATCCGGTGCACCTTATAGTCGTGAAGTTACTGTAATTGTAAACAATAAATCATCTTCTGCATAATCACACTGATTTGGTTCTCAGAACTCCGTTACTCTCTCCCCCAACTGGGACAGCCCTCAGAGCCAGGCCCTGTTCCCTACAGGGATGGATTTTGAGCAGGATGTGCCCTCATGGAGCCCGCAGGAGCATCCTCACCCGCAGTAGAAGGCGGCTTTCTGCCAGGCCCGCAGCCTGTCGGCCCTGGCGGACACGGCGTTGGCGAACTCGATGAACTGGCAGCAGAAAGGAGCCTCGCACAGGAACAGGATGAAAGCGTTGAGCCTCCAGAGAGAGCAAACCAGAGTTAACCCTGCCTGTTAATTACAGTGCCCCCCAGTCCCACACAGATCACACACTCCATGCTCCACGCGGGTGAAGGGAATGGACCTCGCTCTGCTGCGGTTATTGAGACTTCTCCTTGGTTTTAGGCTAGTTCAGACTTTGGGAAGAAGTTTCCGATTTAGCATGCGCAGAGTAAAACATAACCAAAGAGGTTCTTTTCTCCTCTGAGGGAATTCTGAGGTTTATTTCTTGGTGGTTTCCAGGAGGGCAAAGAGGGCGAGGTCAGAGGACAGAGGTATTTTCTAGGGTTTTGGACGGGGTGGAGGGAAATTGGATTTCTGCCTGCTAGGTATGGCTAAACAGGAGGGGGGTCAGACTACAGGACATTTACAGGGGTCAAGGAATCTACCATTTTCAGTATATTTAGGATAGTGAATTACAGCATCTCTCTGCTCTCCCCACTTCTTGATAATTTCCAAATTTCCAAGCCCTGCTGCCCCGGACTTATTTTGGACAAGGGTATCTCAGTATTTACCTAAAAATCCATAAAGAAATAATATAAATAGAATAAAATTAACATCTCAACCTGCTGATGGAGCAAGATCTTGCATTTCCCACAGCCTGATGGATATTTCACTGCCATGCACTGCCCCAGCAGGGCAGCTTTTCCCTCCTCAGTGGGGTCTGGTTGACATTCCCTCCCTCCCAGCAGGAAAATGAAAAGAAACCCTGCTCACATCATCCACACGCCGGCTGCGATGTTCAGGGGGTTGATGGTGACACAGTTCCAGAGACCAGCAAAGGCACAGGCTGCAAAGAAAGAGGCTCTCAGTGACCACCATGATCTGTGGTTTGCCCTTGGCCAGCACCTGTGGGCACTGCATGGTGGGTGGAAAGGTCTGGTGGCCCAAAAGGAGCCTGGAATGCAGGGAGCAGCCCTCCTCTGGTATCCTTTTGCTCTGAGTGCTGTTCCAACAATTATTCCTCTTTTCCAAAATGGAGTCCAGGACGTGCACCTGGATTTTATGTGCCAAGGAATTACCACTGCTTTGTCCCAAGATAAACAAGCAGTGCCTCTGAGCAGCACAGGGCAAGCTCAGCAAAAACATGATTTGCACACAGGCAAATAATAAATACAGCAGAGGAGAACCCAGCCTCTGCCACTCACTGCTGGTTCTGTGCAGCTTCAGCAGAGATGGGCAGAAAAGAGCCAAGTTTGGGTCTCCACTAATACAGAAGTGAATAAAGCTCAAAATAACCTGAGTGCTCCTGGCTCTGTAACTCAGGGAGAGGAACCAGGCAGCAGCGACTGAGATGAGCTGCATCCACCTCCTTGCTGACTCATTAAACTTGCAGAGTGTTCCTGGCACCTGATACTGCCCTTCCCTCTGCCAGTGCCAGGGCTGGCAGCAGGAACTCGAGCCCAGGTGGGAGGGCAGGAGACACACACTCAGTAAACAACTTCACACTGCAGAACTCCCTCTAAAATTAATTCTATGGCCCTTAAAGGCTGACTTGGGGATGATGGAGAGAAGCAAAGTCCTTCTCTGAGGATGAGACCAGCCCTGGATTGAGGATTTTGGGTGTCTGTTAGGGGGATTCCTAAGCAGCCCTGACCTTCAAAAGCCCAGTACATGCTGGCAAGGTTTCTTTTAAGCAGTTGCTGCTGAATCCTCAAAGTTCCTTTAAAAATAGTTATCCTTGTTCACCAGGCTGGGAAGCAGGCAGTGACAGGACAGATTGAAGGTTATCCCACGAGCAAACAAACTCCTGGTCTTAGGAAACACCAAAAATGTTATTTTTCAACACTTCCTAGAACTAATTCCACAGGACTACAGATCTTTTGGAGAGTCCTGCAAGAACAAGATCAGCTATCAGAGGGGATATGCCAGAGGATGTGCTAATATCCCTGCTCCAAGGACACTTCTCATCCTCCCATGCACAGGGACAGGTGTCAGTATCCCCACACTGCAGGGGAAACTGAAGCACCAGGGTGGGATGAGCTGCTCATGGTGACATGTGCCAACAGCTGGAGAGGAGCAATGGCAAGCAGGACTGCTGGGAGCTGTGGGCAGCATGGAGAGCAGAGCTCAGAACAGGGGGCTCTAATTCCCTGTGACCACCAAACCTCAGATGCTGATGGAAGAGCAGCTCAGGGGAGGCACCCCCGGCTTGTGGCACTGGTTGTCCTCCAGGAAAGGACATTCCTGACAATAATGCCGAGTGACTTTCTGGCACGTTATAATTAGCAGAGCAGCAAAACCTCTCAGCTATCCCCAAAACCACAGCCAGGGCTGGGGCAGGACCCTGCCTTGCTGAGCAGTGTAGCAGAGCACAGAGGTCTGGGCAGTTCCCAGCAGGTCTCCACCACACAACAAACCAAAGGAAGCAGAATGTTCTTTTCCAAGCAAGTTTTTGTTTTTTTTCCTAATCAAACCAACCAGGCATTGTTTTGCCAGGTTTCTGGTTTGGTTTTGTTCTCAAGCACTCCAAAACAACCCTGCAGCAGTCCTGGCTCAGCAACCACCTCAGTTGCCAGAGGACTAATGACCCAGGAAGCAGAGCTGAGCAAGCCCCACGTCAGCAGGAGCAGCAGGAAAGGAGTCAAAGGTTTGGGATCACAGGAGCACTGCCCCCAGAGCTGCTGCCAACAGCCACAGAGACACACAACAACTCAGCGACCTTGGGGCTCCTTTTCAAAGCTGCTGGTCCCACAGCAGCCTGGTACACCCTTGTCCCACCTTGTCCTGCTCAGGAGCTGATCCCACCCCTGCCAAGCCAGAGATTTCTTTTTGAAATATTTTCTTTTCGAACAGAGGCCTCACAACAGGGTTAAAATGCAGATAATGCTCAGTGGCACGTAAGCTATGGGAGACAGACAGTTCTGCCATTTGTTTAACTGCTGTCCCATCTTGAATCCCTGAGGAAGCACAAATAACTGGGAGCTAAAATGAGGGGGGAAGGACACCCTTCCCTACAAAGGCTCTATTCATTTCCAGCAGCTGGTCACTGTCCTCAACACAAACCTATTTTTGCTCCTAGAGCGTTGTACAAAAGCCACAGACTCTCCTCGTCCCATTACAAACAGGAACACAAGGGAGAGAAGGGACTTGGCCAAGGTCACCAAGCCAGAGTGTGCAAGAGCCAGAAACAGATCCTGAACCTTGTCTGTCTGGTTCTTGCTCCAGCCCTTGGATTTTTCTGGCTGGAGCAAGCTGTGGCTGCAGGTGTTTGCATGTGGCAGATGTTGTCTGCTGGTCTCACCTCCACTAACGAAGTTTCTCTTCCTTTCCGAGGGAATTTTTCCTTCTGTAAGAAATAACCCAGCCCTGCAGCAGCATGACAATCCAGTTGCTCACAATCCTCATAAATTAGTTCTGCTCTTTCACAGCGAGCTCTGAGAACAGCAGCAAACTCCAGCTCTGCTGGTTTATTCATCACCTCTTCTCCAAGCCATCCACCTTCAACAAGGTGATGCTGAACAGGCAGCATTTTAAGAGAAATGTTGGTAGCACTTGGCACTGGTTGTTTTTTTTTTTTCACAATCCCCCTTCTCCCTGTTCATAATGAGAGTTTGTGCCTCCTTCTCTGCCTGATAAAGAGACAGGGCTCCAGAGCCAGCTGTCACTCCCCAAAACTTTGGCAAACCCTGTTAAGAACCTGGCTCTTCTTCCAAAAGCTTCTCCCAGACTCACCCAAAGACATAAAACTCTCATCTTTCCTGTAAAAACAAGCCACGAGGCTGCAGAGCTGTGAACAAAAGGTTGGGAAAATAATCCAAGTATAATTCAGCTGCTTTGAAACACGAAGACAGAGAGGAGAAAAAGAAGAAATTTGCACTTTCAAGCCACTCATGAGCTGCTGTAGCATGAAGTTGGCAGCACCACCAGCATGACCCACCAGCTCTTCACCTTCTATCCACATTACCCTGAGCTCTGCACGGGATAAAACTGCAGGAAAAGCACTGAGGCTTCTGCTACAGGCACAGCCCGTGGGAAAGATGCTGCTCCTCTGAACCCCCACCTGGGACCTGCTCCACAGACACTTCCCAGCTGGTTCTCCTGGCTGCTGGCCGGCCCAGGAGTGCAGGGGCCTCCGGCAGGGCACAGCCCTGTGCAGGAGCAGTCCCACCAAATCCTGTCACACCTCCAGAATTTCAGCACCTAGCACATGAAACGGGGGAGAGCAGCACATGTTTTACCAGCCTGGCCAAAAAGGGCTGGCAGGAACTTGCCCAGTGATACCACAGGGTGCAAATGTCAGCTCCAAAAACATCGTGGGGTTGTGCAGCCCAGTCCCAAGGCAAAAGGCAGGCAGAGAGGGGGATCAGACACAAAGCTCCAGCTGATGGAATAAATCAGGGCTGACTGCACTGGCTGAGAAACCTTCTTGTTTAACTTGAAGTCGTGGACCTGAAGCAGAAGAAATTCTCCATCCTGTGCTCTGCAGGAGATCAGACTAAGCGGTCATAACAGTCCCTCCTGCTTTTAAGAGCTATTAATCTCTCCACAGAATGTAGCAAAACAGCACTCCAGGACAGGCTGATTTCTGGCAAAGTTGCTGAGACTCTTTCCCTGGGAAAATTTTTTTCAGCAGCAGGTAATTCTGAGCTCAGCCAACTCACTCTGCGTCTGCAGCTCCGTTCTCTGTGTCCTACCAAACCCCTTAAAAACACACAGCACAAACCAAAACCATTCTTCACCTTCAGTAAAACCCAGGGGCAGGCCTTCTGCAATCAGCAACAGGAGCAAGGGGAAACATGCTCTGCCAGTGAGGATGAGGAGAAAAAAACAAGCTTCAGGAACATATAAACACCCAGATGTCAAATAGGATAAACCAAACCCTGTGGCCACTCTCCCAACCCTGACCTGACCCTCTTGAGCCTGGTGCTCATAGAAAAATCATCTGATTTGCCTGCCCATAACCCTCCTGCAGCACCAGGGGCTCAGCTGCTGCTCCCATCGCTGCCTGGCAGTGCCACATCCAAAACTCAGGGATTCGCAGATTGCCCCGTGATGTCCCCGCTGCTGGGTGCCAAAGTTCAGCGGGTTCAGCGAGCACACAGCACACAGAGCTGAGCCCGCTCCTCTCCAAATACAGCAAACCCACCCGAATACTGCCACCCACCCATCACCCCAAAAACCCTCCACGGCAGCCACACAGGTGGCAGGAGCCCGAGAGGAGCTGTGTCATGCAGGAGGGGGGCAGGCAGGGGGAAGGGGATACTCACACATGCCCCCGATAACCCCGGCAATCCTGCAGAGCCACCTGTACCACCAGGTCATGCCCTCGTCCGCGCCCGCCGCCTCAGGGGCTGCTGCTCGCAGCTGCTCATCCTGCGAGCTCATCTCCCCCCCGGCCCAGCTCCGGGCCCTGCTGACCCCCCAGCTGTCACCCCCTCCCGCAGGGGACAGCCCCTAGAGGCAGGCCTGGGCTGCTGGCCGTGCGGCCATGCAGGGCTGTGCCCCCCAAGGGCTGACAATGGAGGGTGGCTGGCTGCAGAGCGGTGCCAGCGGGCCTGGAGCCGCTGCACGGCTCTCTCGAGCTGCATTCTGGGTCCCCCCCGGCTGCAGGCAGGGCTGGGCCTTTGATGTCACTCGCATGAAAAGGCTGTGGGCAGAGCTCTGCTGGTGTGTTCATCAGCACAGGCACATCCACAGCAGCTCTGGGTGCTCCCCAGGAATCACTGGGTGTTGTTACGCAGTTGTGTTTGCTTTTCCACAAAGGGAAACAGCAATCCTCGTACTGACGGGAATTGAATGATTCACAAAATTCTAATTTGGCTTGCGCTGCCCTTATCTGGCTACAATCAGGTTTTCTCCCTAGAAATGGGAGCAGAAGTGGCATTTTGCATGTAGATGGCCCAGCTGGTGGTGTCCAAACGGGACAGGGGAACACCCTGAACTCTCCAAAATGATGAAGGCAGCAGCTGCATTTTGTGCAATGAACATGGAACACAACCAGAGCCCAGCTCTCCACAGTCGATCTGGAACAATAAATAGCAGTGAGACTTGGGATCCAGAGCAGAGTGGGAAGACAGAGCCCATCTGCTAAAAGGTTACAAAAAAAGGGATTAAGGAAAGGATGTCTTTTCATTACCATCTCCTGTCAGACAGGAAATGAAGGCCCAGGGCCTGCATCACCCACGCACTGCAGAGGGAGAGCTGATGTCTCCAGCTCCTCGAGGATCTCACTTCAGGAATCTATTTTCTGGCTCTTCCAGGAATGGGACGTAAATCTGGAGGCTGGCAAGCAAAAAACTCCAGGTTTAACCAGCAAAAAAACAGCTATTCATTAAGAAGAGTATTTGTGGTTGTAGAAGGATGTCAGAGAATCCAACTGAGAGAAAGCAGGAGCAGGGTTAAAACTGCCCAGGCAGAACCATTTATTGCATCCAGCATGAAGAGCAAGTGCAGATGTGTCCAGCCAGGCTCCAGGTGCAGAAAAGACCCTTTAAGCAGTATATTGTGATTTTGAGGAGGATGACAGATTCGGACCAAAGCACAGCCCAATGTTCAACATTAAAAAAAAAAAAAAAAAGAAATAACATTTAAATGGAAATTGTGTGAATATTTGCCACTGCTCTAAAATCCCTCTTCCTGCCATGGCTTGTCCATGCAGCCTCCACCACAGTTCTTGTTCAAATGAAGATACAGATTGATGCACATCTATTGTTCTTACCTGAGTAAGTCAGACTTGGCATCCAACCTGGCATTAAGAGAAAGAATTATTTTATTTTCTCACAGAAAAGAAGTGGTGGTGACACTGTCAGATATCCAACAGTAGAAGAACAGAAAGGGTGGCTGGGGAGGGACCGCAGGATGTCACTTAGTCCTCCCACATAAAGCCAGCTGTCCCTAGGGCTTGCCCAGTGCCTCAGTTCAGCCAACTCCTGACAACATTCAAGTTTTTTGTGACCTGTCCTAGGGTGGCACTGCCCACCCCACCCATCTCCCTGTTTATCCTCATCTTTGCCCTCTTTATTCCATTCCAGAACTTCACTGTGCCTCAGTTTTGAGGGGAATTTACAATGCAAGAGAGTGAATTTAATGCCTAGAACATTACTTGGGGTGTACAGAGGTTTCAACTAGAACACCAAGAAATCAAATGACTCTCCCAAAGGGTGCCACCACATTGCAGAGGTAGGACCCTGGCACTCCAGTGCCCAAGTCACCCCCTGCAGACATGTAAACTCCATTAATGCCAACCAAATCAGACAGAAAATCCTTATGAGGAAGATTTGCTAAGTATTTGGGGGTTACATGTCTTTTGTACAGTCTTTATCAAGACTCAGATACCAAAGGAGTCAGCAGACATTGTTCTTACTGAACAGATGAGCAAGCAGTTGCAAGAAGATTAAATGTGTGCTGTGAGCAGGCAGCAGTGACTAACTGGGCTTTTCTCAGGGCAGTGCTTTTATTTGGGCTCAACAGCATGATATTCAGCCCAGAAATGGGTTCTGTGATCCTTAACATTTTCATGGAATTCAATTTCAGCTTGGCTTCCTGTGGACTGCCAGAGGAATTGCTGCTTCCCGTGGAACACCACTGTCTTCATGGTGCTGACATCTCGGATCTGCAGGACGGAAAACCAAACCATTTAACTCATGAAATAAGTACCAAAAAAACCACTGGAGATTTGCAGATTGGTCACTCAGGGAAAAGCTGTGCTACCAAGGTTAGAAGAAATACAGTAGACATCAGAAATTCTCATTCCCATTTCCATTTACACAACCGAGATCAGAATCTCTGATTTGTGAATGGGTGGAAATCCCATCATTGCAGTGGGGCTCCTGCCTGCTCACCAGGATGTAGTTGAAGTGTGTGTGGTTGCCCTCAGGGCCCAGGTGGGTGTTGAGGGCACGGATGGAGATGCGCTGCCGCGGAGCCACCGTGATGAAAGTCCTGCACACGACCTCCTGCCTCTCCTCAGGCAACTGCACAGGGTTCACTATTTCACCCTGGGGGCCAAACAGCTGCTGGTCACAGTCTGACAGGGCAAAGGGAGAAGAGAGAATGGCTTAGGGAAGCATCCAGCACCTCCAAGAAAGAAATTTAAATTAAATTAAACACAGACAGAACAGTTTCTTCAGGGATTTTCATCTGGGAACCTTCAAGCATCTGCAAACAAATGTGGAGGGGAGTTGCTTTAAAAAAAAGGGGAATCCACAATTAATTCTGATTCCAACACTCCTCAAAAAGGGGATTGTAAGTTACAAAAAATGAAGCAAGGTTTCCATAGACCTCCATAGGCAAGCACCATTCATGGAACTCTGTGGGCCTTAAGAAAGAGCAAAGATTTCAGTACAGTACCTTGGTAATATTTTTTGGCTGCAGTTCTGCTGTTGTACTGCAGAATGACCCCGTTTCCTGGCAGCACAACACGCTGTTTCACAATCAGAGTGTTGGTTCTGGAATTTATCAGTGACAGAGGGAGCTTCCTGCAGCCTGTCCGCCACATCATGCGCCCAGAGAACAGCAGGAGCTCACCTGGAATGGATGAGCACAGCGCCTAGAAACACTTTTCTTTTAAGTAAAAGCCACAGTCTCTCTTACATAGGTCTGGAATCAAGTAATTTCTGCATCTTGTTTCTATCTTATCAAAATCTGTCATGAGAACAGGCCAGTTAACTAATCTAACTGCTGATTCCAGCTAGAGGGTACATTAGTTTTATAGCAGCTTCTTTAACCCCATCAACTCCTTTCACCTTACATCTACCAACAAAACAGCTAAGAAACCGCTGTGTGAGGGGAGGACAAGCAGCATCTTCACTTTGTTCCATCTGGCAACAACTTGGTGGAACAGAAAAACTCAGTGAAATGGTTTCAGAGGTTATTACAGAGGCTCCCAGAGCTTTTTGAGGCAGCAGCAAAGGTGCCAGGCTGGGTCCCAGAGCTCCAGGCAGTACCTGCACTGCAGTTGAGGGAGCTCTTCAGGATGGTGACTGAGATCTCCTCCCTCAGGGGACGCCCGATGGTCACCGTGCAGTCCCTGCTCTCCACGCCTGTCATGTTGATGATGCCAGTGGCATTGAGGAAGAGGTTTCCACACACACCTGGGCAGTAGAGACAGGTGAGAAGCACACTCAGAAGGAAGTACAGGAAAACAATTCCTTTTGTGGCACAATGAACAGGTAAGGTCACACATTCTGGGTAAGGCACAGGAAGAGTCGTGGAATCCCAGAACCACAGAACATCCCAAGTTGGAAGGAACCCACAAGGGTCATGGATCCCAACTCCTGGCCCTGCACAGGACCACCCCAGCAATCACACCATGTGCCTGAGAGTGTTGTCTAAACACTCCCTGAAGTCTTAAGCTGCCGTCCCAAGTGAGAATGAATTTTGGGAAGCACAGGGAAGCGAGTCATTGTTCCTAGCTCAGGTACCATGGACGTGCTGGAACAGCAGGTTTTCCCTCCCAGCCAGATGGATTCCCTCCCATTCTCCTATCCCTGTCTGGCAGCAGGATCACCTCAGCCCAGCTGCACACAGGAAGCTCCTTTTGGCCGTGTCCTCCTCACCTCCACCGGGCTTTGTCTGCTCTGGGGCCCCAGCAGACAGAGGGACATCCAGCTCCTTGTATCTGTGCTCTGTGGCAGCTGCAGCTGCTGTCAGGTGTGTGGCTGCTGTCACTGGCTGCAGCTCTGCCCCAGGGGACAGGGTCCCCTCCTGCTCAGGACAGGGCCCTGCAGAGCAGCCACGCACCACGATGGCCTTGGGGAAGTGCCGGCAGAAAAGGGGGCTCACAGGCTTGTGGGTCAGAGAGCTGAGGCAGAAATCCTGCCTGGTCTGAATGCCATTCCCACAGGATGTTGAACACTGTAGAAGAAGAAACCCACAGGATTTTACCCCTGCATTCCAGTTGGTATTGTGAAATAAATGCATTGATAAGCTCATGCATGATCTGGGGGGGTTTCACTGATGCTCTTCTACCACTTGCCCTGTCAGTGCTCTTGTTCCATCAGCCCCACCTTCCAGGGGACCTTCCAAACTATATATTTAAATTGCAGAACCACTTCCTAAAAAAATCCCAAAATATCTGCATTCCAGGAGAAAACATGCCAAAACCATTTCTAAGTTGCAGCCAAAGCTTTAGCTGAGGAAGGTGGGAAGCAAACCCAGGGCTGCTAAAGACAGGGCAGTGCAAGGGATGGAAAACATCCCTGGAAACAGTTCAGCATTTCTGTGGGAAGCCAACAGACAAGGCAGAAATTGTTATTTCTCCCCTGCAGCCTCCAGGGAAGGGAAGAGCTGGGAAACTGCTGCATCTGGAGGGGAGCAGGTACCTGTGACCACTCGCTGAAGCTCCACTCGTAAGAGCACATTCGGATGACACAGGGGACACTGGTGAGGGGCTTCTCTGCCACAGGGCACAAATGTTCCTCCTGCAAGACCTCCTGGCCATGCAGGATCTGCACACAGGTGACCAGCTGCACTGCTAAGCCCAGCCCACAGCTGGAGGAGCAGGGCCCAGCTGGGGTTACCTTCCACCTGACAGGGCAGGGAGGACAAAAAGTGAGTTCGTGATGAATCCCGACCCTGTCTCTCACTGCAGCTCCCTCACCCTTCCTCCTTCTTCATCCTCTGCCTCACATGGTCTGTGGTACTTGGAATGCAGCCTGGAGCAGGTTTGGAGTTGGATATAAGGGGGCATTCCCGCTTTGCCAGGAGCCCACAGATTTCAAACCCACACTGAATCTTTCTCTGCGTTCATCACCACCCTCCCCAGGGTGACACATGCATCCTTAACTGCAGAAACCATCTTATCTCCCTCCAAAACACAAACACCACTGAACTCTGAGATCAGGATCAGACCCAGAGGCCCTGGGAGTGGCATCCTGTAAGAAAAGTTCCAGTAGCTTTCCAGTCCCACAGCAAATAGGGCAGGGCGAGCTCACCACAAATCCTAAGGAAAGTGCAATGCACTTCCTTCTGTTTTCAGAGCAGCTGTTCCAGATTCTGAGAGTAATTCTTGCTACTTTCCTTGATGCTCTGTGGAAACTGTACAGCTGGCAAATGTGTCACCACCTTTTGCAGCTATGGATTTGTTCCTGCTTCCCCAGAGTAATAAAGGATCGAGAGGTTTTCAGTTTTTCTCTGGACTCAGACTCTTGAGGACTACAATGATTTCTGTCTGACATGTACCAGCCCAGGAAAGATTCTGAGTTTGCTGATATGGAGCAGTGCTGCAGTTTTTGCAGCTGGTTATGCTTCCAAAGAGAGGGAGAGTAGCCTGACCTTTCTTTTACCAACAGAGAGAGAAAGAAAAGACCCCTCACTGTCTCCTGGTAACTGCTTTACCTTGGTGGGCAGGGGCTGAGATCACAAATTTTCACCCTGCTCTCTGGCTTTGGCACTGGCTGACAGTTTTCCTCCTGGGTTTCTTCTTTGGTGTCAAAAGCCACACAAACATAGTGCAGCTGAGTCTGACCTAGGAAGGGAAGCAATCTGACTGCATGGTTTGGATGCAAGGGTTGAGAATAGGTCAGAAGTGTCACATCTGTGACAAGCAAACTCTGCCCAAGCCATGCCACTCTTACTGCACTCATCCCCCCAGCTCTGAAGCAGCAGCCAGACCACCCTCTAAATTATACTGTTCCAAAAATATTGTGATCACAGCTACCCTTAAAACTGTAGAGGGGGAAAGACCAGGTGAGCCCTGAGGTTCCCAGGTGCTGAACTCACACCTACAGCCAAGCAACACTTCCCTGCAGCACAGAAAGGCCTCACCTCTACCACAGGAGACAGAACACTCCCCAGACACAGGGCTCCAGACATACACAGTCTGATTTTCCTGCTGGACATGCCCAAGTGACTCCAGAGGCTGAAGTGAGTGTGTATCTTCCTCCTCAGAAGAGAGAAAAAACAGCTGCCCTAAACAAACCACCACGATGAACTGAGGAATCCAGCAGCATGATTAAAGAGGGATGGAGCTGGCTAAAGCATCAGGATGAACTTTAACTGGGCAGAGCAGTTCAAAACCACTCTCCAGGCTCCAGAAGTGAGCTGGTGGTTCTTAACTGGTGGGTAAAAGTGCAAAGCTCCCAGTGAGGATTCTGAAAAGCCAAGCCAGCAAACTCACTTTGTCCCAGCCCAAAGGGCAGACATTGACCACACATGGCACAAGGGAGAGGGGTTTTTCTTCTGCTGGGCACAAGCTGTCATCCACCACAGTCTCCAGGCCATCATGGAACTGCACACAGGTCAGGTTCTGCTGGGCAACTCCAGTCCCACAGACAGCAGAGCATTCATCTCTCTGAGATATCTTCCACCTAAGTGGGAGGCAATTGCGTCACCCCATTTCCCATCTGGATCAGGGAGGTTTAACTCAGGCCACTGGTTACAGGAAGGGTCATGCAGAGTATTCAGCTTCTCTGTTTCAAAAGCCTTGTCTGGATGTGACTGAGAGAAGAATTTAAGTCCTTTCACTGACAGTTTTCAAGGACTAAAAGCACCTAAGCTAAGGAGCTATAGTTCAATGACTTTTTATTGAACACTGAAATGTCTCTGAGGGCAATGTCTGGGCAGGCTTGGTCCTCCTTCCCAAATAACCAACATAACCAACCCTCTTTGTTGGCACTGTCTTGGAAAGGATGTGGGAGACATCTTCTTCTGGCCATGCCCTCAAAGTATCCTCATTTAGCAGATGACTGTAAAACACTGAAGGACTATTTCCCCTTCCTTTAGCTGACATCTCAACTATCTCACAGGACCAGGAAAAACAGGACATGGTTTGAGATCTGCTACTCCATTATCATTAGGAGGAAACTACTTCATACTTCTCTCTTTTTTTGACCTTGCACAGCACAAATACAGAGCCTGGGTTAAGTGGCAGAGAAAAGCAGGAACTGAGCTGAGCTCCCAGCAACACCAACCTGTAGAGGCACGGCTCCATGGCACAGGGCTTGTGCTCTGGGAGGGGCTGTGGCAGCTGCAGACACCTCTGATCCTCTGTTACTTCATGCTTGCTCTGATCAAAGCACACATGAGCCACTGGCTGCACCCCTGGGACACAACAGGAAAAGGAACTGAAGTTAGAAGCAGAGTGAGCAGCTCCCCTCAGTTATGGAAGGATGATGCAGTGATTTTGCTTTACTCAATCACCTGAGTGAGAAAATGGGCTGTGTGGGAATTCAGGCTTCCTGTAAACACACAAACCCCTTCCTGGTGCCATAACCTCCCTCAAGAGTTTTGAAGTGATTTTCCAAAGGTGAGCACCCCAGCAGAGGAGAAGTTTGATTGATAACCCACTGCCAAAATGGAGAGTTTGTTCTAAAGTGGCCATTTGAAAGAACAAGGATATCAATCATAATTTGGAATAAATTGCTTCTAATGAGCTGACTGATGAGGGACAGCAAATAAGCTCTAGGAGGGAGCTGGTTTTAAATGCCATTGTGCAGAAGTGACCAGGTAATATCAATCATCACACAGCCCTTGTGCTCAAACATCCCCAATCTCCCCCAAAGGCATCAACAGACAAAACCAGAGGTACTGGGAGAGAAACTGGAGATTTCCAGTGCCTGCAGCAGGCAAGGAATGAAATATTCATAAGCTACAGCTATAAAGATTTTTAACAATAATGAACAAGCAAAGCAGATGAAAAGTCCAACTCAAAGAAATACAAGCAAAGACAAAAAGTCTCCTTTCAGAGAATGGGCTACAAGCAGAGCCAGGCATTCCTGAATCTCCAGCAGCATGACCCTGAGCACCAAATGTCCAGAATCCATCAGCAGCCTAATCTTTGCTCTACCCTCCTTGTTCTCAAAAAATTACTATTGCCTGTGCACCACTTTCAGCTCTCAAGGTGCAATTTCAGCCCAGATTCCCAACTTTCTGTTACTTTAAGTCCTGAGTTTCTTTTTTCTGTTTGTGGCTGCATTAGCTGGAGGCTCTGAAGCATTTTGAGCTCTTCAGGGTTTCAGCAATCAGTTCACTTGGGGGATTTGCTGGAGAAAAGCTCTCCAGGCATAACTAGTCGTGTAGATTGACTTCCATAAATATTCATTAATGCATTTTCTAAATCCTTGTCACAGAAGTCTTGAGAGGCCTGACAGTGTCATCTGAATTATCTGGTAAACAAGATGTGAGGCCATCTATCAGAGTGAACTGTTACAATCTGCATTATGATTCCTTTAGGGAGACAGAAAGGATTAGCCATGGCACAGGAATAGAATTCTAAGAAGGAAGTTTCATAATTAGCTCTGAGGCTTTAGTCAGACACCAGATACCCCTTTGGTCTCAGACTTGTGATGTTTAGCCAACTTCAAATTACAGTCTTCAGTAACTTTGAAAAATCTGAGAAAATTATTTAGTCTTAAAACCAAGAGTTCAGTTAAAACCTATTTAAAAATCCTCTCCATGATCAAACATTTCCAGTATCATTCTGATGATTCAGCTCATTTGCTGATTTGTTAATTTAATTTAAAAGTTCCACCACTTTTTCCTTTGATTCAGTTGAACACTAGCAACTGCAGCAATCATTTCCAGCAATCTGCTTTGAAATTCAGTTCAGACCAAAGCAGAAGTGTCCATAAAAAGTAAAGACTCAGTCCTGCTGCCTCACCTTCCCCACAGGTCACTGAACACGGGCCCTGCTGAGGAATCCACACATAGGTCAGGTTCTCCCTGGGGACAAAGTAGCTGAAGGTGATGTCTGGGTTGGTGGCATTGCCATATTCTTTTGTGTACCTCCTGTAGACCTGGGGAAGGAAAAACTGTGGTCAAGGCACAAGAAAACCTGGATTTATTTCTTAGGATGGATGAAGGAGAAGCCAGTCTTCCTTCTTTCCATCCAATCCTGAGCCTCACTGCAATGCCTCAGCCCCAGGTAGATGCAGTCAGAGCATCCACCCTGTGAATTCTGAGGTTTTAACTCAATGTGGTTTTGCCACACAATCACCCTCAGACCTGCAGGAAGTTCTGTGAGCAGCCATTCCCAAGAAAAGCAATACAACCACTCTTGAGTGAACACCATCTCCCCCAGCCTTGGACACAAAGTCACCTGAATCCACCACACAGCAAAGCCACCCAAACCAGGCCACCTCTGACTGCTGTAACTCACCTGTATTTCAATTTCCTCCTGTGTTGGCCCATCCACATGGATTTCCTCCAGGCTTGGCAGGTTGTCCTGGGTGAGGAACACTCGGTATTTGATCTGCTTGTCCTCCAGAACTGACGGGTAGGTGACATTCAGTGAGATTTTTCCTTTTCCAGCCACCACGTACTCTCCTTTAACCTTCAAAGCTGGAGAAGGTGGAGGAGCAGGGAGGTTAAGAGACATGATGTGACATGATGTGATCACCAGGATCCCCTGCTGGCTGCCCAGCTTGGTAGGAACCAGCTTGATCCAAGTTTGGCATCCCATGGAGCGTGGCTCCTACAGCTTCCCACTGGAGAGCATCCCACAAGCAAAATGCAGCACCAAAAATTCCATTTCTTTGTTGGCACAAGCTCCTTTCAGCCCTGCCTGTATCCCCTCCTCTCCTTTTCATTCCACTCACCCAGGTGTGTGAAGAGAGGCCTCCTGTTGGTGACATGGACCGAGGTGGTGTTGTAGGGCAGGGACAGAAATGTCACATACTCTGGAAGGGTGGGAAGGAGAAAGATGTGGTCATCTGGCATCACTGAAACTCTGTGGGAAAGGGTGGGGATTGCAGCTCAACTCCTAAATTCATTCTGCCCCTGCTCCTGGCCTTCAACACAGTGATGGTGACACAGCAAACACAGCTGAGCTGCGTTCTGTGGCCTGTTCTCACATTTCTTTGGTTTTTAGGTTCTCTGCTAACATCTCTACATGACACTGCAAGAGCCACAGCAGTTCCCAAATTTAGCATCTCAGGAAGCATGGACAACACTCTCAAGGACACAGTGGGATTGCTGGGCTGTCCTGCAGGGCCAGGAGTCGGACCCAATGATCCTTTTGGATCCCTTCCTATCCGGGATATTTAAGATTCTGTGATCTGCTATCACCCCCAGCTCCCTCCAATTTACAGGACTTCCCAAACAGTCACATTCCTGATCCACATACAGAGAATTATGACAAAAAAGGCCTTCTGCCTACCTTCCTCAGCACTGAGCACCCAAAATCCATCTCCATACCCTCCATAAAATAAAACCAAGCAGAAGGGAGAAGTCACATACAGAAGATTTGGAACACAAACAGCACCACAACGCAGAGCCTGATGGGGAGGGCTACACACCTTGAGCTTTCCCTTCAGTGTAGGATCCAGTGACTTTGGTGCAAGTGGAGTTGTCACCCCCACAGACCCTGCAGGGATCCATGGCCTTGCTGGAGCCCATGTGGCCGTCACACCCAAATGCCTGAGCAGAGGGGAGAGTTTGTCAGCCTGGCCTGCTCTGAGAAAACAAGCCAGCAAAAGCAACACTGCCTGAGTTCCTGAAACTGCCCTTCCCATCTGGAATTTGGATTTAGGAAAACAACAAAGGAAAAGTGTTTGTACCTAGACCTGCCTCTGGACAGCAGCGTGCAAAGCCAAGGACTGGGAGGTCTTAGCTGCGAGCACAACTCTCAGCAACTGTGGCATTTTCTTTCCCATAAGAAGCAGCCCAAAAAATCTCTCCTGTGACCTAAGCCCAAAGCTCTCTGCTCTCTTCTATGAACTCTTTCTGGAGGGAGGGAGGAAGGGAGGAAAAAACAAAAGCCCAAGAGAACACTAAACGTGAATGGCAGGTTCTAAAGGAATCTTTAGCTCCCCAGACTCCAAAGCCAAACCTAGCTCACATCACTTCAGTCCCACGGAACTCAGAAGAGAGATTCTATCCCCATTCCCACGAACAAGACTAATTTACACAAAGCTACAGGAGGATCTCAGCAGGCTTAACAGCAAAACATGTGCAACTGCTGAATTTATGCTGGAGCCACTGATCCCAGGCTTTGGGAGCTGCCATAACATGCATATTTATCACTGCTGCCAATGAAACAGCCAAAATCAGAACAGGTTGTGCCTACACCCTCTGCTGTTCATGGGGGGAAACACTTCACAAGACATGGTGAGCACGAGGTTAATGAGAAAAACATAAAATTGACAAGGAGTATTCTGGGAATGTAAAGAAACAACAGAAAACATCCAGCCGGGTCAGCAGTGATGCGGACAGCGCGGGGGAGTTGTATCCAGGGTCATCAGGAAAGAATGCCTTCCTCAGGTCCAGTCCAGAGCAAAACTCCTCAAGTTATACTTCAGTTTTGATCAACAGTACTCCAAAAATCAATCTGTCAACTTGTGATCCTCAGGTTTTGCTCCTTATCTTGCCACTGACTCAGAGATTCAAGTCGTGGAACTTCTCTCCAAGACAGTCAGCATTTTATGGGGCTAATTACAGCAGGCAAGCTGAGCAGCTAATGATGTCTCCTCCACCAACACATAAACCAATTGCTTCTTGGATTAGGGCTGAATAGCCCTGTGTGTTTACTGCATAATTAGCAGAATGTCTTATCTAGAGGGCATTGGATGCACAGACAGAACAGTAGATTTTTGGGTTCCATCCAACATACCAAGAACAAAACTCTCTTCTGAGAAGAGCTTGCTCTGCTGTTTGGGTTTTTTTGCTGTGGTTTTTTTGCTAGCACAATTCCCCCTGACTCCTTTGGTGCACATCACCTGCCAGGGCTCACCTGGACTCCCCAGTCACTTACTCTGCATCTCCCCATCACACAGAGATGGAGATCCCCGTGGTGCTCTGTGTCATCCTGCTCACACCTGGTTCCATCCAGGAAATTGTCCCCACGGCTCACCATGAACTCCTTGCCCACAGCCCTGCACATGTGCTTGCAGAGCAGGTCCCCTGGAGCAGGCAGGCACAAGGAAGGAGTTACTCTTGCAGGAAAGCACATGGCTGCTCATCAAGCAATGGGAAAAAGCCCAGAGAGGTGGTGGACTCCCATCTCTGGAAGTGTCCAAGGCCAGGCTGGAGCAGCCTGGGATAGTGGGAGGTGTCCCTGCCATGGTGAGATGAGTTCTAAGGTCCATTCCAACCCACACCATTCTGGGATTCTGTGAACTCCCAGAGAGCACCCAGGTTTCACGTGGGCACTAAGACACTCAGTAAAATAGCCTTTTCATTCCAAAGTACAGACAGGTCTATGAGCAGCCCCTGCACAAACTGAGCTTTCAGACACTCCTCACCTTTGGCAAAGCCAACAGCAGAGGTCCAGGTATAAAAGGAAGGTGTTTCTACATCAAGGTACAGTGGCTGTAAATTTGTTGCTGCACATTGTTCAGCCATGAAATCCTGCTGGCTCCTCAGACAGGCCTGGATCCCAGAGAGATAATTGTGTAAGGAAAGGAAGTGACTGAGCACTGACATTTAACCCTCTAGCTAAAGGCAAAATGCAGTGGCTGGTGAGTAAAACACCCAAATAACTGCAAAGAAAGAAAACCACTTTAAAGGGAGGCTGCAGAATATGCAGAGAATTATGCTTGGAAGCTGGTATATTTGCAATTTATACAAAATAAATAAATATGGAAAATAGGAATGATACAAGAAAGTCCCTCTGAAGAAAACCCTCATTGTGAGTCACTATTTTCTCAGCATCTGTCCTGCTATGGGGGCATAGAGAAAATGCTTCATTACATGTGAACAATGCTATTAAATAATCCTGCTGCCTTCCATGGCACAAATACCTCTCCTGCTGTCAGACAGATGGAGGCTGTACACCAGATCTGTACCAGAGCAGTCAGCTGTGGGAAGGACAGTCCAAAAACACCCAGACCTCAAAGGGTTCGACAGTGAGACAGAAGCTGAGATGCTGCTGAGCTGCTTTACCTGTGTATTGCACATCTCTGCTTGCACGCTGGCACCGGGGCACTCCTGCCCCCCAAAAGCAGGCCTGGAAATGACAGAATTCCTCAGCAGAGGTTTGTCCCAGGCAAAGAGGAAGACTCAGCCCCAAAGCCCTGAGCACAGCCAGGTCCCCACATCTCACCTGGGGTTGTTACAGAAGCGCTGCCTCAGCAGCACTCCCCCGCCGCAGCTGCGGGAGCAGGGGGAGAGGGGGCTCCAGGCAGACCAGTGCCCATGGACCACAGCCATGGGGTTCAGTTCCTCCAGAGAGCTGCACTGACCCTTGGAGCACCACTAGGACCAAGAACACACAGAACTGGCAGCAGTGAACACAGCAGGGAGGGGATCTGGAAGGTTGGCACAAGTCCCCATCATTGGCAGGTCAGTAACAGAGAATCCCAAGGTGAATGAGGCACCTTCTCACAAGAGGCTGAAGAGTTCCCTCCGAAATTAGGGTCTAACATGAGGCTGGGGCCAAAGCAAAGAGCAGGTAGGTCATTTCAAGTAGGAGAGCTCAGATATCAGGCTATAGACTTGCAAATCAACTCCAGAGATAAAGACAAGGTGGAAAGACCAAGACCAAGACATAACAGTACCAGTTTAGGACTGGTTTTAGCTCCCTGGCCAAGGGGCAGTGAGTGCCAGGTACCTTCCAGACACTGACAGAGTTTTGCTGTCTCCACACCCTTCCTGGTGGGAGCCTCCTTACCTTGTTGATCCCACACTCAGTTCCATCCAGGAGGGGAACCAGAAGCCGAGTACAGCTGGATTTGTCTGCTGGCTGTACATGGCACGAGAGAACTTTACAGATGTCCTGGTGTGACAAGAAAATCAGGGAGTTCAGGGAGTCAGGCTCAACAAAACAGCAGTCCCGAAAGTCTAAACATGCATGTCCCAGTTTTTCTCAGACACCCAACAATGCAAGTTCCTTCATTTTTCCTGCTATTGGGTAAAAACTGTGGGCAAGTCAGGCCATCACTGTAGTGATCACCAGCTGTAATGCTGGAAGATGATCAACTGAAGCAATTAAAGTTTCACCCACCTTAGTGTTTCCTCATTAACAAAACATGTCCAGATGGCAGCTATTAAACACGCTGTGCTTCCCAGACAAAGGGATTTGAGCCGTGGCAGGGAAGCTGGAAGAATCCAGCGAACAAGAATTCCCCAAGGCAGGACCCTGAGTGGGTGCACCCAGCACTGCCAGCTGTGCAACAACAGCATCCAACTGTGCAACCTTACAGGAGATTTATGTGTAGGAAGGAAGTGATGGAGAGAAGGGAAACATTTTTGAAAGCTTTTCCAAGAAATCCGTGGCAGAAAATTCGATCCCTTCAGAATAAAAACGCTGCCAGCCCCTTCTCCCAGATTTTGGCTCCTGAACATTTCCCTGCTGCCCTTAGCAAGACAGACAAACTTTCTACCTACAACATTGCTGTCAGCGAAGGTGCAAGCTGTGGCCACACTGCCAAAGGCAATTTTACACTGCTCATCTGCTCCGTAGTACAAGCCAGGCTTCCACCCCGGGATGCTGCCGTCCATGTCCGGCAGGTCATTCAAGCAGCTTGTTTGGCCTGTACTGATAGAAACATGAGGAATAACACTTTCCCAGCTGTGGGTAGTGAGGACAAGGACATGTTTGCAAACTTGTGCTGAGTTTCACTCGGGGAGTTGGCTGCTGCTTTCCCAGACAACACATGCTCGCTGTGGGCTGGGATGGATTTGGTTGCAGCAGCTGCCTGGAGTTGCTCGCAGTTCCCTGCTGCTGGAGTTCTGTCCCATTCCTGTCCTGCACCCAGCCAGCACAGCCTGCAGTGCCTGTCTGAGCCTGGATGCTCTGATGTTGTAAATAAAATGTGCAGGCTGAGACAGTGTCTGAGAAATCCAACCCAGCCCAGGCACGTCAGGCACCAACCAAAGCCACTTCCAGCTAAGTGAAGCAAAAACTGGGTTTAACCTCAGCAACATGTGCTAAGAAAGAAACAAACCCCAAGCTTTTCACCCTTCCTCGTTTTTCAATAAACTTTTTTATTCTTTGAGCTTTTCTCTCCTAAGCTCCCAGCACAGGGAACTGAAGAACTCAACCATTCCCTTACCTGACAAGGACCAGGAACTGCTCCCGACTGCACGGGGACCAGGTGAGGTCGATGCTGTTGTGGTTTCCTGCTGAGCCCATGATGTAACCACTGCTGCTGCACAGATTCCCCTCTCCATCGTGGCCAATGCCAAGGCTGCAACAGAAGCAGCACAGAGCCCTGAGGAGAAGCAACCCACAGGCTGGATTCCCTCAGAGCCTCTCTTCTCTAAGCAAGGACCGAGCTCCCTCTGCAGCCCTTCCTTCTGCTGTTGTCACAAACAGCTTCTCTCCTCTTTGCAGCTTCTGATTGTCACAGGACATGGAGGAATGCAAGAAATGCAAGGAATTCTTTCCAAAATAATCCGTGATGATGACCAAAAGGTTTAGAACAATCCATGGGAAATTCCCTTTTATATCAAGAGGTTCTTTTGCCTCTTGCCTTAAACTGGAGGATGTTTTTACTGGGCTGCTCTGGCAGTTTCCTAC
>VRYO01001183.1:1085896-1168180 GCA_009812075.1 Sialia sialis | reverse complement strand
GTCCCTCCCAGGGCAGGGAGCTCAGCACCTGGTGATGTAGAGGACAATGTCAGCATGCTGGGGGTCAGAGTCGTTCTGGGGGTTCACCTTCTTGCTCCACTCACAGACACTGATGAGGGAGGAGGTGATGTTGGTTGTGATGTTGACCTCTGCCTGGAGGGAAGGAACACATTTGGATATTCCAGACAGCTTTGAGCTTGGACAACACCCAAACACAGCCCTCCCCTTACCTCTGGCTCTCTCAAAACCAGCATTTGCATGAGGTGAACTCTGAAATGAGCCCCCAGTGAGGCATCTCTGAGCAGCTCTGCTCCCTGAGAAGAGACAGAAAGGATTCAATAAAGAAGGGGCCCTGGGCACTCCCAGTCCCTGTTCCTAAAATCTGGGCTGCACTCATTACAGAGGTAACTACAACACTAACATATGCACTACAAATGTGAATAAATCTGTCAAGAGATGAGAGGTGGTTGGATTTGTCAGATCCTCTGAAGCAGAGAGAGAAATCTGCATTAAAAGTTTCATAGGGTACAGTGAATGCTAAAGACTTTTCTGCATTAGCATTCAGAGAAAGTTTCTTTAAAATCACAAAAAGAGAGATGAACATTCTGCAACAGATATAAAACAGTGAAATGTAAAATACAAGACTGATTCAGTGCATTTAGCTCAGTCCCACTGAAAGCAACAGGGTGAGAGAACCCTCTACCTGAGTTGCAAAATCAGTAATGAAATTAAGAGCAACATTAGTAATGAAATTAAGAGCAACATTTTCTATGTGGTTTTTGAACCCTATAAGATCTTCTTTCACTCATGCAGCTCCTCATCCAAGGGAATTTGGGGAATTTCACGCCCAGGGAAGCACAGACGGATGCCCATGAGCTCTGCACCAGGAACAGGAAACCCAAACCACTCCTGCCTGGGTCCACTCTGGGCCAGGATCCCAAACTCAGAGCCACTCACAATGTTCAGGTTGGCCAGGACGTATCGCTCCGTGTCCTCCTTGTGGTACAAGTAAACATCTGGCCCTGCCACCACCATCAGCTCCAGATGTTTGACAGGTGCCTCAGCCCTCTTGTGCAGGCGAAGAGGAGCCTGCCCTGCTGGACAGCACAAAGGGACACCAGGAGGTTCAAATGCACCAGGAAAGCTCCTACAGATCCACTCCCTCTCCCCAAAGGCTTCAATAACTGCAAGTCCACTTCTCCAGGGGCTTGCTGAGCTTTCCCACTTCTGGTGGTGTCTTTCAGCACTTTTAGCAACACAGCTACCAAAAGCAACAGCTACCAAAACAACAACCACCCACATCAAACACACTGGTCACACCTCAGCAAGGTGAGAAATGTTTTCAAGTCTACTCCTGTTTTTGTACACACAAGCGGTTCCTCTGAGCTCATGGAAGCAATGCCTCAGGAGACAGCTTTTCCAGCAGGGCTGCCTTCCCCTGGCTGTTACCTCTGGCTGGCTTTGCCTCTCTTGCAGCACTTTTGAAGAGGATGTGGGGGCTGGAGAAGCCAAGGTCCTTCAGCAGAGCCACATCTTTGCTCCTGACTGGCCTGATGTGAATTTTCTCCTCACCCACGGTGACGACTCCTTGCTGAAGCAGATAAAATTCCACCTCTGAGTTATTCCAAAGATATTTGCTATCCATGGAGATGGCAAAGATTTATTTAGTGGATGGTTTACACACATTTGGTCCATGAAGCTGCCAATACCCAAAGGCTCTTTCAGCTCATACTCACCAGCTGCCCTTCACAATAAGTGACTCTGCTCCTGGCCCCAGGAGGCTGCAGGGACTTTCCACCCGCAAAGCAGTTCCCTGGGAATCTCTTCAGTAAACTAAAGGAAGAGTTCACCACCTGGCTGCTCACAAAGGAGGAGGAAAGGAGGGCATGGTCCTCTAGGAACTCAAAGGCATAGAGCTGGCCCCAGGCCTGGATGGAGCAGTGCTGGACCCGACAGGGCCTCAGCCCAAAATGTTCTTCTTTACAAGGGCAAGCCGGCTCAGCCACAACAAACTCGGGTACTGAAAGGAATGAAACAAGACCAGAACAAGGGGAGCAGTTATGAGAAATGATGATACACAGAAACCCAATGTAAGGTCAATTTCCCCAAGAAAAACACCCTACAAATGACAGCTGTGGCCTCTGGGGTCATGGTACCAACAGTCAGAGAATTTCTGTGTATTCCAAAGTGAGGATAATCTGACTGGGAACACACAACAGAAACTGGCACTGAATTTATTGGAGCTTTTGCTCTCTCCATAAGGAGAACAGTTCATCTAAAAAGGCCGAGACAGTTTTGTTCCTGCAGATTTTAATAATTACTGAGTGGGAATTATCACAAAGCAGACAAAGACACTGGGATGAGCACTAGGTGAACTCACAAGGAGACAACACCCTTCCTTTAGGGATTTGAGACTTCAAAACATATCTTTGTTCTGAACTATTATCAATCCAGACCCAGAATTCAAATCTCTTTGAGCATTTATTGAAAAAAATAATAATTAACAAGTATTTAAAGTTACGCTCAGTCTAAAGCTTTTGTCAGAAGATCTGTTAATCTTGCAGAAATACAGAGAATGGGGATTTGCAGCAGAAATGTGCAAAGAGATTGAACACATCTCCGTCAGCAGAGTTTAAGTTCTGACACATCTCCTCATCTCACACTGGAACCCAGACTGTCTCGCTTGCCCTGGGACTCAGAAGCACCAGATAAGGGGCTGTTAATCAGTGTTCTTAGCACTGTCCAGCACACAGGATGGGAAATCAGCTGACAGATGTGTTCTAACCCGGGGAAGGACTGAGCCCTGCATACCATCAGCCACTGAGCTGCTTCCAAAGTAAGACAAAACATCTTCTGCATCCAAAGCGCCCAGGAATTTCTGCAAGAAGAAGAGCTTTGCATTTTTTTCACGAAAAACAAATGGACACAAGACTATCCCTTCCCTGGACTTAAGCTGGAAAGAACGCCAGCAAACAGCTCAGCAAGTCCCAGTGCCAAGTCCTGGCACGGGCTGCGCAAGAGGAAACAACTTTATCTTCGTGATTACGGACGGAGTTTGGCTTAGAACCGTGTCATCTCTTCTTGTTGTTTTTTTTTTTTTTTTTTAATATATGTTTTTCAGTTTTTCTGAGAAGCAGCGCAGCGTTCCTGGAAGGGCCGCTCTGGAGGTCAGACTCACCTCAGGGAGCCAGCACAGCCCCAGCGGGAGCACGGCGAGCGCCCGCAGCGCCAAGCTGATGGTCATGCCGGAGGAACCGCGCTCTCCCAGCCCAGCACAAAGAGCTTTCGGCCCCTGGCATCACGTGGAGCGGAAGGGAAGAGCAAAAAAATAACTTTGAGCAAACAGGCTTTGGGCAAACACGCTCTGAGCGGGGGCGCGGGGGGCCGCGGCCGCCCTTGCGCAATGTCCGCGGCTTCTCCACAGCGTGTGCCAGCCCCGGCCGGCCAAGGGGCGGCTCGGGGGCCGTGTGGCCTTGGGGACAACACCCCTGTGGGGGGGGGGGGAATGTCACCCTGCGACCCCCGGAACTCTGGAACTGCCCGCTCACCCGGGCCGGAACCCAAGCGCGGGCCGGCGTTCCCCGCCGAGGCGGTGCGGCGCCGGGCCGGTCCCCCTGCGGTGGCGCTGGGTTGGGACTCGCTGCGCCCTGATCCCCATCCCGCTCCTGATCCCCGTCCCGATCCCACCCCGCTGACCCCCGCATGGCCAAGGAGAGCCCTGCGGAGCCGCAGCCGACAGCGCCGAGCGGCGCGGCCCGCGGGAAGAGCAAGAAGAGGAGGAAGAAGAGGAAGGCCGTCGGGGATGCGGTGGCCGCATCCAAAGGCCCCGGCATGGCGGCTGTGGGTCCCCCCCACAACCCCCAGGAGTTCTCCTCCAACTGGAAGGCGCTGCAGGAGGTGAGGGGGAGCGGGGGATGCGGTGGGAGCAGCCGGAGACAGCCCCGGGGAGCTGGGCAGGGAAGCAGCGGGGCCATGCTGGCAGAGCCTGGATGCAGCTCCACGCTGGAGTTAACTCGGAGCCAGGGCACGGACACCTTCCGTGGCTGCTCCAAACCCCATCCAGCCTTGGACACTGCCGGGGATCCAGGGGCAGCCACAGCTTCTCTGGGCAGCCTGTGGCAGGGATTCAGCACCCTCACAGGGAAGAATTTCTTCCCAATATCCCATCTAACGCTGCTCTCTGGCAGTTTGAAGTAATTTGCTTTATCCTGTCACTCCAGGCTCCTGTGAATAGTCCCTCTCGCCCTCTTTTGAAGGCTCCTCTTAGGTACTGGAAGGACACAATTAGGTCACTCTAAAACCTTCTTTTTAGCTTTTTTTTTTTTTTAATGTCGTTTTAGCTGCTGAAACAAAAGACAAATAACTCCAACAAACCCATCTCTACGAGTCAAACAGACAGCAAAAAGAAGCAGCCACTCAAAGCAGCCAAAAGCCCACAAGTCAATGGGAATGGGAATGTGGTAAAGGTGGTAAAGGCCAAATCCACAAATAAAATGGACAGTGGTTCTGCTAAAGCCAGTCCTCCTTTGGCCAAGCCAGTATCCAAGAGGGTTACAGCAAAAAAGAACTTAAATGGCACCAAAAGCAGTGGGGAAGGGTGCAAAGAAAGAAAGAAAAATGCCATTGTTGTGAAGGACAAGGATGAACTGAAACATAAGAGGATGAAAACTGAGGAACATGTGGAGCAGCAGCCCAAAAAGTGAGTATTTTGAGCAGCAGCCCTAGATGTGAATATTTATTTTGGGAGGAACACAGAGCTCAAAACAGCTGCACTTTTCCAGACTAAATTCTGAAAGAAATAACACACATTTTCCTCCTACTTTTCAGACACAGCAAGAAGCCCGCAGAGGTGGCAGTCACAGTTAATTTTCACAGGGTTTATCTCTTGGTTTAAAAAGTAATTATACTATTTGTACAACAGCCACCAGATTGCTTTGAGACTGTTAAATGTAATTAAATCTGTTCTTCCCAGGCTTGACATCTGGTTTGATGATGTTGATCCAAAAGATATTGAAGCAGCAATAGGGCCTGAAGCAGCAAAAATTGCCAGAAGAAACCTGGGACTTGAAACAGAGCAATCCCAGTCTGTGGAGCAGGTGCTGGTTAAGGAGAAGGCTTTTGATGGGTGAGTGACATTCCAGGGTAAGGATGGCATCAGAGCTATCAGACTGGCTTCTGAGAACTGCTCTGCACTCTGAGCTGCCATCTCCCTGCTTCTGCGGCCAGGCTTTGCCCTGTTCCAATCAACATGTGAAGCTTGTCAGCCTCAGCTGGGCCTGCAGAGCTGTCCCCAAGCTGTCCCTTTGCCCTGCAGGCTGACTCGAGCCGTGGCCATGGACTGTGAGATGGTGGGCGTGGGCCCCAAGGGCGAGGACAGCATCGTGGCTCGCGTGTCCATCGTCAACCAGTTTGGGAAGTGTGTTTATGACAAGTATGTCAAGCCCACAGAGAAGGTGACAGACTACAGGACAGCTGTCAGCGGCATACGGCCTCAGAATATAAACACAGGTACCAGGGGTTCGCCCCAAAGGGTTTTTGAAAGAGGGAGAATTCTGTGGGTTGTCACTGAGCTTGGATCAGTTTGAGACCTAATTTGGGAAAACAAAATGCTGAGATTTAAATTCAGCTTAATGCTAAGAAAAATTGTGGGAAGTGCTTTTATATAGTAATCACTAACACCCTTGAAGGAATTAACTGGTGGAATATGGTTTAAAAAATAATAATTTCATTTCCTTTTCCTGCTGTGCTCTGTATGGAATTCTCTGTGTTCTAGCAAGAAGAGATTCAGTGTGCTTTACAATAACTACAGGCCCAAGGATACAGTTACTTCCCAGAAAAGAAGCCCTGTTTGCTCATGGCAAGTGTTGCCTTGTGTGACATTTTTAGGTGAAGACTTTAAAACAGTTCAGAAGGAGGTGGCTGAGATCCTGCAGGGAAGGATTTTAGTTGGCCACGCCTTAAAGAATGATCTACAGGTACAGTGAAAATTAAGTTTTTAATACATCATTCTGGATCAAAGGAACATTCAGAACTCCTGGAAACTGAATCCAGCCCATGTCTGTATGAGCTGGGTCTGGTCCTTTCCTGGGTTTAAAGTGGATGGGAGGGAACAACAGGCAGCTGCACATTCAGCTCTGTAAAGTTTCATGCAATAAGAAATTTTAGACTGAAAATGTGATTTCTTCTAGGTCCTACTTCTTGATCATCCTCAGAAGAAGATCAGGGACACACAGAGATACAAACCTTTCAAAGAGAGAGTCAAAGTAAGAGACTGCTGGGAAAATGCTCAGTTTACAGACTCCAGGGCTGCTGATTCACTCCTGTGCTTGCTTTTGCCTGACCCTGTTCCTTCTTTCCTACCTCTGCACGCACAAATCTCATAATTCATTAATTATTCCTGATATTCCACCTGCAGAGGCTAAGATATGCTATTCTTTGAGGAACATATGTTTATACAGACACCCATCTCTGTTATTTCAAGTCCTGTGAGACAGCATGGTTTGTGATTTTTTTCTTATGCTAGAGTTCCAGACCATCCCTGAAGCTGCTCTGTGAGAGGCTGCTCAATATTCAGGTGCAGACAGCAGAGCACTGCTCGGTAGGTACCTCCTCAGAACATCCAGCTCAGTCCAGTTTCAGTTCCTTCATCCCAGTGAAACTCAGCAAGCTCTGCTTGGACAGCACCAGCAGTGAGATTGTCAGCTAAGCTTGCTTACTGTTTCCTTATTTCATCAACTATTTTTGCCCAAGTCAGCTCTTAACTCTGAATTCTTATTATTTTAAAATTCCCAGGGGAAAAGGTAACAATCAAGATCTGTTTATCCTAAAAGCAGCATGCTGCACTGTGGGATAAACAGTGGGAGAGGCTACACCTGAACCTCAGCAGATCCTTTATTTCATTGGGCTGAAATTCAGGAGGATGGAAAAGAGAAATGAACTGGGGAAGCACAACTGGGAGGGGAGCTCATAGATACTGTTTCAAAGAATTTTGTGATTGTGCCTTTCCAATTAACAATCAGAAATGCAGAGCCTTGGGGTGGGCCCTGGACTAGGCACAGAGCCTAAATGTAAAATGAGATCATGAAATGCTAATTGAAGGATGTATTCAAATGATGAAAGATTTAGCTGCTTCTTATGTCACATCCTTGTCTGGTCTGTTCTCTTTCAGATCCAGGATGCACAAGCAGCTATGAGACTTTACACCTTGGAGAAAAAGAAATGGGAAGCTGCTATTAAGAACAAAGCTAACAACAAAAAATGTAAAACTTAAAAACTCTGGGCAGAATCTTTCATGTGCAGCATTTGCTGGTTTGATGTCACATTCCAAATTCAGAGATAAGTCAGAGCTGACAGCAGCTACTTCCTAAAATCAATCCAGAGACAATGCTCCAATGACCTGGAAGGACAGGAATGCTGCTGCCATCTGTGGATGGTCCCTGTGCCTGATGCCTCCCTGTGTTCAAACAACCTTGGTAACAAATGCATGCAGCTGGGAAAAACTTCATCAGTTAAATTTCTTCAACAGAAATAGACACTGAATGAGTTAAAAAAATTAAATTATTATAGATGAAGGAAGAAATTGTCATTGCTTTGTCAAAACTCCAAGGATTTCTTTATTTCAAGTATGTTGAGGTTCACAAAGTGAGGTCTATTACAAGGTGAATTCATACCTGTTTATATATTATCAACAGCCCAATAATCTTTTTTTTTTTGTGAGAAGAATCTTCTAATGGAGGATCCAGGCTTTTGTATCCAGCAGTGGCCAAGTCTTGTTCTTAGACAAAGAGTTTTTCCTTCTTCAGTTTCCAAAGTGTTGCATTCACCAGGGTGTGAATCTCCTGGAGGGGAATGTGAGAATTGTCAAACAGAAGATTACCTTGTTGCTCCACTTATTTTTGTATTCATTTGGTAATAAAAACAACGTGTCTAATGTCGCTTTGTGAAGTGGCTGCTGTTGTTACAACAGGAGAGGGAGCTTTCTCCCCTCTGAGATGATTTTTTCTGCGCTACCATGTGGCTGCAGTGTTCACTGAAGGGGTGCAGGCAAAGCCTGCAGGAGAACCTGGAGAACAGTTTGTAAGTGTCTTTGAAAAGAATTCTGTAAATACATAAATCAGCAAAATTAAAACTAGCCATTTATTGGCTTGATGAACAAACCTAATTATTGGTTTCTTGCCAGCAAGCCATTGCAAAAGAAATATAAATGTAGCACATTAAATAGCCCTGATAACTTTGCTGGTTTCTCCCTTTTTTCAGCCTGACTACTTGGTGAAATTTAATGTAAGTTAAATCTTCCCACAAACGGTCACAGTTTTTGTTGTTTTTTTGTTAGTTTGTTAACAATGCCACTTCTAAACCAAAAATAAATTGGATGTAATGTACTTATGGCTTTATTCCTGTGAACTTTAGCCTTGTTTAGCATGAGGACTGTAGTAAACTAATGTAATGTTGTAATGTAATGTAAAAAGACCAAAATTTTTTTTTTTAATTTCAACATTAACAACAAAAACAACTTTTAACCACTAGTTAGAACTATCCTTACAAACTCACTCTTCATTCCATGTGCTAATTCTCTAAATTTCTGCACTGTGATCAAATCCCTCCTCAGAAATAACATACTAATATACTTTATTATCACAGAGACTTCTCCATACCATGCTAAATGGAAACTGGAGTTTTATTTCAGACAGCAGCTTTTCCACTTTCTGAGACCTCATATCCAGCATAATCTCATCTGCAGTGCCAATGAACAAGAAAATTTATGGTTATAGCACAGCTGCCAGTGGAGCAGGAGCTAAAGGGGCAGAGGACAGAGCTACACAAAGAGGGGCAAGATAAAATGAAGTTCAAATGTTTTACCATCAGAGTGGTATTTGTTTAGAACAAGTGGAGTGAATTCTCAGGAGGATGAATTGGAACTTTCTCAGACACAAAGTGTTTCCTGAAAGCAGCTAACATGTCTGTGAGGGCTGCTGTCGAGGTTTTACTGATTTTGGGGTTGGGAGAGAGGAGGAGACTCAAGTGCCAGCAGCAGCAATCTCACCATACTGAACCAGCTCATTCATCAGCAGGCACAGAGCTTCTGCCACCCCTGGTTCCTCCAAGTGAAGGTGAAACTCATGTTTGATCAGCTCTACTCCACTGCCTTTTGAGTCCAGCAGAATTGTCAGAGCTGCAGTTTCTGCAAGGAAGACAAAACACTGCTGGGCTCATTGGAGCTGCAAACTGCAGGAGCTGCTTCCCATCCCCTCACCAGCTGGCACATGGCATATTCTCAGGAAGTTGTGCCCATTATTTTCAGTCTTCTAAAAACTATTCTGAAGCATATTTGGGAACAAGTAGAAGAGCAGATATGCTGCTGGCATTGTCATGCAGGGCAGAAGTGATTTTAATGATTGTTTTCATGTCGATGGAGCTGATTGGTAATTAATGAAAGCAGAACTGCTGAATGTTACCTGAGAGCCTCACGAGGCTGGCTAATGCCAGGCAGCCATTCTTCACCAGCACTGCTCTTTCTGGGTTCATCCTGAGTGCATCCAGCAAAAGTGCTGCTGTGGGCTCATAGTCACTGTCTGTTAAGGAACCTTCAAAGAAAATAAACAAAACACACAGAAAAGCCCAAAATTTCAATATTCTCCAGGCCAAAGGAATAAAGAGGCCTGGATACTCAGCTTATTCTGCTGATAGGGAATAGAAATGAGATTGCTGAGGGTGTTTTGCTCAGCTTCTCGCAGTGGAACAATAGCACAAGGGCAGGCAGTAGGTAAATGTGACAATATTCTTGTAAGAGGAAGAAATAAGACAGTAGTACTGCAAGGATGAGTTCCTTAGTGCAAATGATAATGAAAGAGATTATTTCTCTTTTAACATGAAATCCTGTTCCAAACCAACCAAGCAAATCAGCTGCTCACAGTGGAGCCCCCATTAGCAGTGTCTGGTAATTTAATTGCCACAGCTCATCAAAATGGCTTCATTAGGGAGCCACAGAGCAAGTGCAGGGAAGAACGACCAAGAGAGGATGCAAGTTCCCAGCTCTGCTGCCATCTGCAGAGCCTCCTCAGCCCAGCAGCCTGGACTGCAGGATCACCACTGCCACACTGACATCCCAGCCTTTCCCATGCCCAGGGGACAGGGAGAATGGGAACTCACCTTGGAGAGCCAGTGCCCACAGAGCAGAGCAGGCAGACTCTGCAACGACTTCATTCTGCAGGTGCTTCTGAAGCACTGCACAGGTGACAGGGACAGCACTTTCCAGCACTGCTTGGTCTGCATTATCCTCTGAATTACCTTAACAGAAAGGAAATGCACCAAGGCAGAATTATTTAACAAAGTCATGATATCATTGTATGTCAAATTATAGCAGTAAAACCTTAATGGGTGTTGGCATTGGAGTAATGCAGCATTGTTTTAGTCTGGAGGGCAGGAGAAGGAATAAAAAATGTACAGAACCAAACCAAGTGCTACAGGACTAATAAATAATTCTGTTTATTGGAGAAAGCTGAACTTCTGCAGGAACTAGTGTTCTTTGTCATTTAAATTATGCATAGGGATCACAGCAAGAAGCCTCCAGAAATAACCACAGTTTTGACAGAATCCAGGCTGCAGGATGGAGATTCAGCTGTCTCATAAATCCAACGGGTGATTTGCTGCACAGAGGGAATAAAACACTCCAAGTGCAACTGGGCACAATCTGTGCTTCCAGCCTTCCATGCTGATCAGAACACCACACACCTCTACCAGAGCATGTCACAGGAACAAATCAGTAGATATAAAATCAGGTCACATCTTGGCCTGAATGGCTCTAATTTGACACCTTAGCACATAAAGGGTTGTTCAAATACTCTGCATTCATTTTTATTTTTATCTGATTTAACTCTGGATCACAAAGTGATTGCAGCAGTGCTGTGGAAACAACTCTCCAGAATCACAAAATCAGATTGGTTTAGGTTGGAAGGAATCTTAAAGATCATCTCATTCCAGCTCCCTGGAATAAGAATGGGAGAAAATCCAATCACAGGACAGGAATGTCTGAACTCAATTAGGCTCAATACCTGCTGCCCTTCAGTCACATGAGTGCAGGCACAATACCTTCAGTGTTCCACTCACCACTCACAGCCAAGCTCCAGAGAATGGCACAGCCAGAGAGGCAGATCTTGTCATTATGAAGAAAACGTCTTAAAATTGACAGAAGGTCTGGAATGATTCCAATTTTCCTTAGGTTCTCCGCAGCTACTTCTGAAAACCACAGAAATTCTATAGAATTGGGGATTTTTGTGCCACTCACAGGCAGCACTAACCGTGTTTAAAGTGAGATAACAGACCGGTAATTTGAGCCCATCAGCTGGACAAAAGGAAGCAAGAGAAAGAGAATTCTTTAACAAGATGCACTTAGCACAGCTGATCCTTTCAAATGGATGCCTGGCCATCCTTTTTCCTCCCAGACTTGGAATTCACAGAGCAGGAAAGGAACTGAGAGGGTGTAAATTACAATCTTCACCTGATTCCACTTTAATAATTCAAGCTAAGCTTCAGAATTAGGAAACACTAAAAATAGTTTGCTTTTAGACATGACTCTTTGTAATAATTTTTTGAAGATTTCCCCTTTGCTGCTAAATCCTACTGTAACCATTTCTAAAAACAGTCTTTGATGAATGTTGAACTGACACTGAAAACAACTAAAAATACCATAAATATTTAGCAGTTCTAAGTTCAGAAGAAAAGAAAACAAAGTAGAGAACTTAGGGAGAATGGGTTCAATTCATCATGGCACAGTCCAAAATAGAATTCAGGTTCTATGCCCTCATTTTCTCAAGCACTACTATTTGCAGTTTGTACTTGTTTCCAAACCAAAAGGAAATACAGAATTGTATCTATTGGAGTGGTCCTGAAGCCTCAGTATTGCATCTGAAACTTTCAGGGGTGTTATCAATATCTGGTCAATCTTATCAATATTACCATTATTAAATTAATAATTACCCACAGACATCCACACCTTTCAGTGAAGTCACAAGTTCTGCATTGTATCTCGGATTTGTTTCAAAAAGTAAAAATAAATTAATATTCCTCAAAGAATGAGTAAGGTGACCCACCACTGGCTGAGACCATCATCAATAATGTGCAGAGCCTTGAAAGGAACTCTTCATTTTCAGAATGTTGTCTCACTGTGTGTAACAGGCAGCTGGCCATGCTCTCATCCAGGGCCACCATCATCCCCTGCTCCAGAGCTGTCACCACAAACATTGGAATAGAACAAAGATTTCAGTGGTTTTGCATGAAATCTGAATCCCCCTACCCTGCAATCAGCATAGCAGAACATTCAATTAACAGCATTTCTTCACATAAAACAAGGAAAAGTTACTTTAAACTTTCATTTCCTGAAACTCAGTTCTTAATATTTTTAAGCTGGTATCCATCAGGTGGCTTTAGGGTAAATTGCCATGAAAGTGACAGCTAAAGAACCAAAACCACTTTTATGGTTTAAAATTTAAACAGTAAAACAGTAAGAATCTTATTTATGCCCTCTAGCAACACTTTACATAAGATGGAAACAAACTTGATTGGACAAGATCAGCACCTACATTTAAAATTAACTCAACACAGAATTCCTGTACGCCACGCCTGAAGGAAGGCCATGAGAATGCAGAAACCTGCTTAACTTCCTTCAGCTCTTTAAATTCATCCCCTAAAATTGTTAATGGAGCAGATAATGGCTTCATTAACCTTTACAAGACCCAGCAGAAGGAGGAAAGCTTAAAACTGTACCTTGACTAAAAATTTCAAGCAATGAAGTGCAGCCTTCTACTTGTATATCCAGAGAATCTGTGTGAGTCTTCATGGCAAGAGTGATCACTTCTGTGCATGTCAGCAGATAGGGGAGTGCTGTAGGGGAAAGAAATTTTTTGAGAAAAGGTTCTTGAATCAAAGAGAACAAAACAGAGTGAATTGTTTTAATCTGTGTGGGAAATGACTCCTATCAATTAAAGCTGACAGTAACCCTGAGTTTTAACATCAGAAGCCAATGCCAGCATTAAAATGCTGCAGAGCATTTTATAACTGGTTTAACACAGTGCTTTGAATTATTGACCTTCATCTGAAAGCTTCTTCTGAAAAATGTGCAGTTTCTGGGAGAAAATACATAGCTTTCATCCTCCCAGCTTTCCCAGCCACAGGAATTAGCCATGTGCAGCTTCCTTTTGCTCTGCCAGCCTTGCAGCCCCAGGAATTACCCCCAGGTCAGCCCAGGATTTGTAGAAATTACTTTCCTCAAATGCCAGTTTGTTGCCAAATAAAATTTTAAATATATTTTTTTCTCCCAGTGCCCATTTTTCTCATCCAGTAGAACCCCTCTGCTGGTTAACAAAAGCATTTACAGAACAAGTACAAACCACAATCCCAACAGCTACTGGAGAAATAGAAAGAGAGCAATTTCATTCTTATTTATGGACATCAGAAATGTTTCCCTCTTCCTATTGTCTCAAAATGTAAGGAAGAAGCAGAATAAATAAATAACTAACTAGATTAAATAGTGCCTTACCACTTTTGTCCTTTACAAAGCTGGCAAGGTGCTGAATGCCTTTAGCCTGGACTTCTTCAATATCCCAGAAAGCCTGCATGAAATCTGAGAAATCAAGGAAATTCTTCCAGCCATTCCACACAAACACTTACACCAAGCACTCAAATTGTTTCTGTTTTGTGCAAAATGTGAATTCAAATGAATGAAAAGAATGAAATTTGGGATTGTTGAAGAGAAAAATTTCTCCCCCCCAACTCATTAAGCATTTCAATATTTCAGTGTTACAACTGACAATGTATTTGGCATTATTTATATATATATTTATATATTTGGGAACCTGTTGGAATATTAAATCAGAGGAGGGACAGGAGAATTAAATGCATTATTCCAATAGACTTTCCAGATTAAAATATATCTTCCTTACTTAGGAGGAAAATAATGGAGCAGACCCTTTGTGGCATAAATTAGCAAACATGTTACAGTGCAAACAAAATAAATGAAGCTCCCAAATTTTCTGAGGAGTGATCTCTGACCCTGTTTAACTTTTGCAGTAGTTTAACTTTTGCTGAGAATCTTAGGAATTTAGAGAAAAAGCTGCATAGTGATCCTTTCCCCAAAGAATATCCCATTTTATTTCAGGTAAAATGAGTGTCCAAGAATTTATTTCCAAGTAGAATCCATCCTGACTGGAAGAGTCTATTTCCTATGACAATCACCTTTCCATTAACCTCATTCTCCTTATTACCTAGAACATTTTCAACTCCTCCCTGAAAGAGCAAATCTGTTATTGTGGGAGACAGAGACATCTTCATTTTTATTGAGGTGTCACCAGCAACAGTCAGGCATTTCCCAATAAATGGAGGATTGAGCAGATCCCTAGAATTTTGAGAGAGAAAAGCAGCACCAGTGAGTTAGAACTGGTAAGAAAAGAAGAAAAACTACAGGCATTGTTTCATTTTGATATAAAAAATCTAATATTACTTCTAGACTGGATTATTTTTGACAGAATTTAACAATTTACTTCAGAACAGCTCAAGAAAGAGCTCATATTGCACAAGTCATGCTTAGGTGTCCAGTTCAGGCTCCTAAAATTGTGTATAACATGAATTGATTATATAACTGCAAAAAGTTATCAAGTCCAGTGCATCTCAGTGTCCACTCTGAATGAACATCAAGTCTTTAATATTTCAGCTTGTGGAGGCAGGAGGACAAGCAGTGTTAACACTTTCTAACAGCAGTTAACATTCCCAATTTGTGGAGGTTGGAGGGGTTTAGGACAAAGCCAATCAAGGGAAGGCAGCCAGAACTCACCTTGCAGTGGGTCTCTTGCTGGGCTCAATCTGCAGCATCATCAATAGAATTGGAAAGAAAGGAAAATAGCTTCTTTCTCCATACTGCATCAGGGTCAGGACTTCCACAAGGCAGCTGCTGTCCCCTCTGATATCCTGCAGTAAGGAATTGATCTCTTCTGCCTGGGAAGAGCACAGTGTCAGAGAGCTCTCACACACTCCCATAGCCTGATGAGCCCTTGAAATCCCTGATAAATCAGCCTTACACACATTCAGAACAAAGCAGCTCAGCATATCAAGGAGGACACAGCCCAGAGACCAGATGTCAGATTTCTCAGTGAAAGAAAACTCAGATGTTTCTGGAGCCATCCAAGCCTTGCTCTCTGTAGAAACAGGAATCAGATGGTGACATTGCTGACATTGTGCTTCCAAAAGCTACAAACCACACTGGAACTAATGAACATTTTTCTAAGATGTTCCTGAGGGCAAAGCTAAAAAGGATTCCAATTGTATTGACTGCAGAAACTCACACACATATCTACATTTTTCACTTGTGAACACAATTAATGCTGCAGACAGCTGCCTAGGAAAATCCTATTCAAAAGACAAATAATTTAATGCAGAGAAAGGAGAGGGAAGATAACTTTCCCCTCTTTCCTAATTTTTCTCTTAGGACTAAAAATATCCACCACAACTGAAATCTTTTGAAAATACAGTAGGAAAGAAAAATAAAAATAGCAAAACAAATATCTACCTTCTTCCACTCTTATTCTCCATTTCCGCCCATCTTTCATGAGTGTTTCAGTGCTGAAGTCACTCAGCATGAAGGACACCTCACCAGTCACAAGGATGTTTGATGGCTTGAGATTTCTACAACACAAATATTCTCTGTCAGGCTGTGAAATTAAAGTCTAATGACATTGAATTACAAATTCCCAGCATCTTTAGCCCTCAGAAGGGTTGGGTTGGTTTTTGTAGTGGGATTTTTGCAGGGAGGGAAAATTGGTTTGGGCATTTTTTGTTTTTGTTTTGTTGGTGTAGGTTGGTTTTCTTTAATATACAAGTGATAATCAACCCAAATACAATTATTTTCCTCTCTAAATGCTTTAAAATTTGTGCTTGGGAAACAAATTGATCTGAGCATGGAATGCAAGGGTTGTCTCTTACTCAGATACACAAACTTTGTACATCACAGCCACCAAAATGTGAGCATTTACGGAGGTGGACAATTTTTTAATTACTAAAAAAAAACAACACCAAATGAGTATTCCAGACAAAACTCATGAAATAGGTAACTTTGGAAGGAAAAAACCAGTAATCTAAAGTCTGGAATTTCTACCCCCTACTTCTCCTTTTAGAAGAGTAAAATTCCCTGCCTCTGAGCACTGTGCAAAGAGCAAGGGCCTTTCAGACAAAGGGAATGAGATTTCTGCTCACCTGTGCCAAATATTTTGTTTGTGTATGTAAAACAAAGCATCCACCATCTGTCCCAGGAACTTCTGAACCACCTGTGGAGGAAAACCGACATGAAAGTGTAACACAAACAAGGAACTTTCAAATATCTTTCAGAAGTGAGTTTCCAAAACCACCCTCCTGTGCTTTGAAGGTTTTAGGGAGGATTTTCAGAAAGCAGGAATACCACAAAAGCAACAAGTCTCTCAGTTCAAACAGGTGCCTCTTCTGTACTTTTTACCATGTTTGTTATCTTTTCTGACTTCTGCCTCTTCTCCTTGATTAGAGCTGAAAGATCTCCTTGGCCTGAGTGCTGCATAACCAAGCAGAGGAACAGAGATGAGACCTGCAATGAAACATTGCACCAAAATTGCTGAATTGTTTGCAGGAAAAAAAGACAAAACCAAACAGGTGGGTGTGATGTCCTCAGTATAAAAGGGTTCTGAGATAATTAGTGTCTCACAGAAGAGACACTATTTAATTTCTTTCATGAAAAATACAGCATGCTCATTGTTTCAGCAAATAAAACAAACCAGCAGTATCAAGCATCTTATCTGAAGCTGTGTAGGATGATTCAAATCAATTATACATCCATAAAATCATCAAAGATTCTGTCTAAGCACTGAAGAAAATCTTCAAATAAATAAGTCAGGGCTTTCAGCTTCTTATGGTCCCCTATGGAAGGGTTTTCATGCAGGCATGAAAATCAGAACTGCACACTAATTGCCATCAGAATCTGGGAGTCTGCCATGTGAGGGACTCCAATCCATATTCACAGATTTTTAGTGTGTGTATTCAGGAGTCAAAAAAAACCCAAACAAACAAACAAAACAAAAAAAAAAAAACCTGAAAAAAACAACAACAACAAAAGAAAACCCAGGCTTGTTTCAAATCAAAAAACCTTGTTTAGCATCTCACCCCAACGACCCCAGATTGAAACCTGTGAATATGCCCATGTGCCTAGAATATAAACCACACTTTCCAGCTGAACTTATCCTGTTCCAGTCTCACCTCCTTATTCCAAGTCACAAACAATTCCGTGTAAGTACAGATGTTAGGATGGCGCAGTTTTAGCAAATCCATTGCCTGCACAGAATAAAAAAAGAGAAAACACAGCTTTCTACAGCTGCACAGTCCTTCCCTTTAACAGGACTTTAAATAACACCCAAAGCCAGTTCCTCACTTGTTCATGTCACATTTCTGATTAAACTCTCCCAACTCTTCTGTTGAAATAAATGTTAAGATACACCTAGTAAATAAGGAGTGTGGCTTTTTAGTTTTTCTGTTGTGCCTGCACAGCCACAAACACTACTTGAGGAAAGTAAGCTGAATTCTTTTTATCTTCCACATAATCAGCAAATTTGCTGAAGTGATGAGGATTTGTTAAATATTTGCATACACCAATGTGGAAAGAAGGAAAATATTTCATCCAGACTCTACTCACTGCTGCAACAGCCTTGTGAGATTCAAAGCTATAAACTGATCCACAGGGAAATGTGTGAACCACCCCCTTCTTCAATTCCTAACATCCAAACCTGAAAACATTTCCTAGAATATAAGTCAGGATGATTTTTCAAGTGCAGCCACTATTTCCTGTAACCTCCATGCAAAGCTGAACCTGACAAATATAATGGCATGAGAGAGATTTTTATCCCCTTGAAGGTGGTTTCTGTGCAGGGCTCTAACAAATCCTAATCACTTCAGCAAATTTGCTGATTATGTAGAAGATAAAAAGAATTCAGGTTACTCTCCTCTAGTTGTGTTTGTGGTTGTGCAAGCACAACAGAAAAACTAAAAAGCCACACTCCTAAATGGTAAAACTGCATTTATTTAACATGTGTATGTAACATTTATTTCAACAGAAAAATTGGTTCAAATTTTACTGGTAATGCAATATTTAGTACAGAAAGAGGTCAGCTTTCTGACCAGGATAAAACATCTGCACAGAGATTTATTCTCCTCCTTTTCCAACTGCAGATGCTGTGCATACTGGGCACTGGGAGACTCATTCATCATGTGCTATTCCACTTATTTTATGGGAACCATTTTTGGTATTTAAAGAGTATTTCTGATGCTTCTTTCTCAAGACATTGGAAGAAGTTTGCACCAAATGGAAAGATCATAACATTCACATTTGAAAAGTCCAATTCTGAGAAACAAGTATATGATGAAATATGTTACCTAGACATCAAGTTATTAATAATAAACTATAAACAGAGCAAGGTTCTCCTCCTGCTTAAAACCCAAAGGATCAGTTTCGTTCTTTGGCTTCACAAAACAAATAAATTTTCTGAGGAACTATCCTCTGAGAAGGGCTGTCAATTTGAATTTACATATCCAAAAATAACAATTAAAAATAACAACAATAAAACCCTGGCCTGAGCCCAAGCAGAGGGCAGAGATCACACCCCACAAATAGTCCTACCTGATTTCCTTATTATTTACTCAGCTAAATCTTGTAGATAAAAGACTTGCTTCTAGCAAGACTTTGGTCTTTGTGAGTGAAGTAGTAAAGAAAAGACTGCACCAATACCTCCTTCAAGGCCACATTTGCTTGGTGTTGGTCAATGCATTCAACCTGCACCGAACAAAACACAGGGGTGAGACCGTGACAGGAACACCAGGGAGCTTCAAGCCAGAACACCCTTATCAAGGTGGCTAGACTGCAAATGACATAAATTTTCAATGACAGGTCAAATCTCTAATGTTTGGGGCAGTTTTGGTGTCAGGAGATGGGTAAAACAGAGCTGAAAATGTGTGTGGCAGAGAGTGCTTCTGCAGTGTCAGGGCAGCAGTGAGTGAGGTGAGAGAACACTGAGGCTGCTGCCCTTTCTCCACTTTGAGCCTCAACATTCCAACAAACTCATCTGAATCTCCCGTTTTCTCAAAAAGCAGCAGAGTAAGGAGCAAGCCCGCTCTGACCCAGCAGCTGAGCTGCCCAGCACAGGTCTCTCTGCTATGATGGGGATAACAAACATGCCAAACTCTTGATTTCACATCAACTAGCTGCTCACCTGCTTTATTGCATATTTCTTCTGGGCAGCCTGGGCTGTTTTCAGTTGAGCTGTCAGCATCGTGCCCAGTGCCCCGGGCTGGAGCTGCTCCAGCACCTGCCGGGCACAGGACACAGCCAGAGCACCTGCTCAGCTAGGGCACAACAAGTGAGGCAAAACCCCTGCAATTCGCTTTTTAATAGAAACCTTCCACATAGGGAACATCTCCAGCTCCCCATGGCAGGATTAGGGACACCCCCACCTTCACCCCGACTCCTGAGGGGAACTGAGGCCTTCCCTTCCCTCCTCTTCAGGACATTCCCGTGCTGAAAATACCCCCAGGACTCTTCACACCCTGTCCAGGATCACTCAACCCTCACCGTGTGCTGCTCCCAGGGGCAGCCACACCATCCCCAGGGCCATGTACCCCTCATGAACCTCCCAGAATCACTCCACGCACTCCATGTCCCCAAGGGGACCCACAGCCCCTGCGCTGGGCACAGACCCCTCCTGAGGGCATGGACCCCACACTGACCCCTCCAGCACCACCTACACCCGCACAACACTGCAGTGGTTATTGCTGGGTAGAGTTTGAGTCTGAGGGCAGCACCTCATATTTTTCCATGGCAGGGCCACGGCCCTGAGGGCCTGAGGGGCGTGGGGACGCCCCCCTCACACAGGAGTGTGGCGGGGACGCGGCTCCTTTAAGAGCTCCGAGGGGCGTGTCCGGGAGGCGTGTCCAGGCTGGGAGGCCCCGCCCCCCGCGCGCCGGCGCGGCGGCGCCTTCAAGGCCCGGCCCGTCCGACGTGGCAGCGCCTGCACCGAGCGCGGCCCGGCCCCGCCACCGCCCCGCCCGCCCCGAGTCAGCCCGGGCCCCGCCATGGGCCACAACGACATTATGAACACCGCCGAGGACTTCGTCGATCAGGTGGGTGCTCGCCCGCCTTCCCCCCCCCGTGCCCGCCCGGCGGCCTTTGTGCGCCGGGGCCACGCTGAGGGGCCCGGCTGAGGCAGGCCGGGATGGCGGCGGGGTCGCTGCCGCCTCGGGGCCGCGCTCTGCTGGGGCCGTGGGTTTATGGAATTATAGAGCCGTGGAGTGGTTTGGGCTGGAAGGGATCCTAAAGATCGTCTCGTTCACCCCCTGCCATGGGCAGGGACATCTTCCACTGTCCCAGGTTGCTCCAAGCTCTGTCCAGCCTGGCCTTGGGCGCTCCAAGGGATGGAGCAGCCACAGCTTGGGCGGGCTCACCCTCACAGAGAGGAATTTCTGCCTAATATCCAACCGAAGTTTCTCCTCTTTCAATCTGTAGGCAGTCTACTTTGCCTTCTCACTACCTGCTTCTGGAAGTAGTTTGTTCCCATCTTTCCTTCTAAGTTTCCTCAGTGGGGATCCTGGGCCCGGCCGCCCCTGCCCTGGAGTGAGCGCCCGAGCCTCGTACAGCGAGTTCTGCTTGGGACCGGGCTTTTCTCAGGAGGAATGAAGTGGAAGAAGAGCAGGAGCCGTCCCGGCTGGTCAAGAGGGCACAGAGGGGTGTGGGGAACCAGTGTGAGCTGGCAGGGTTAGGTGGGATAATGGGGAGAAATTCTTCTCTGTACCGGTAGAGTGGCCCTGGCGCAGGGTGCCCAGAGAAGCTGTGGCTGCCCCTGGATCCCTGGAAGAGTTCAAGACCAGGTTGAATGGGGTTTGGAGCAACCTGGCGTAGTGGAAAGTGTCCCTGCCCATGGCAGGGGTTTGGAACAAGATGAGTTTCAGAGTCTTTCCAACCCAAACCATTCTGCAATTTCATTAAACCCTAACCCATGTCTGGAAGCCCGAACTGGAAAAGGTTGGTCAGCACCGTGGTGCTGTGCTCAGGACTGGGGCAAAAGGAAAGCAAACAAGCTGATGTTGTCTTGTAAACCTTCTTACGTTTATTTCAGTGGAGGCCCGAGTGATTTCTCTGTTAAATAGAAGTTTGTGATCTCTTACAATGTCTGACAACAGGATTATTTTGAGTGTAAGTAGTTGCTCTGCTGGGGACGGTGTTGCAAAGATCTTCACAGTCATGGTGATTCATCTAATCGACAATAAGAGGCAGCAAGTAATCACATTCAGCAAATGGGCTGGAAAATCTGATTCTGCCTGGTTCTACAACCGCTGTGATTTCGAGTGAGTTGTGTGGTGCACAATAACACGTCACAGCTCTGAGGGGGCTGTGCTGCCTCTGTCTTTCACTGATTTCACTGGGAAAACCTGTTCTGCACTTCCTCCCCACCCTCAGATGGAAGAAGGAAGACTTGATTTAAAGAGAGCTTCTTGTGATGTGTGGAATACTCAGTTTAAGGAATATCTGGATTATCTTGGTCAAACTGTGTTTACCTTGTCCTCTTGCTCCTGTTGGAGGAGAAGGTAAACCATCACTGCAGTGTTCACATTACCTGCCAAAATTTGCAGTGCTTGTCCTGACCTTTTTATAACACCTCTCCATTTATTCCTGTGAGGTTATTTCTAGATGTCCTTAACACCCCTTTTTTCACTCTGCTGAAAGCTCTTTTGTCCACCTTAAATGCAGTTTGCCTCCTCCTGAAGTGAGTTTTAAATGGCACAAATTTACTTGTGCTTGGCCACATCCTGTTTAAAGATGAGCCTTGCCTTTAGCTGCAGAATTTGGTGTTTTGCTACTCTTACCATCAGATTGCATAAGAATTTTTATGGTGTTCTGAGTAATAACTCCTGTGATAATTCTGCCTGGTGGCTCAGTTGGAATCTTTCAGTGCCCTGTGCTGCTAAAGCTCAGTGTCACACCAATGCAGCAGTGACTTGCTAAACACTAACCTTTGGTATATATTGTGAACTTAACACTTGGCATTACAGGAGCTCTTAGTTCATCTTGGATTAAAAAAAGTACTTGGAATGTTTGGACTGAAATTGTGTTGAAACTGCCCTGGTGGAGGCTGGACAATGGCTGTTCTGAGAGCTGAATGCATTCTCAGTGATATTCTTGCTTTTTCTACTCTCTGTATTAGTGCTCAACACATCATGAGTCTTAATTTCTGTAGCATAAAACCCCTGTGGGAGAATGTTAGAGCTAATTCCATGGTTTATCAGTAAATCCTGAATGCCTCTTACAAAATCAAGAATAATCTGTTCCTTAAATTCAAGCAGTAAATCTTAGCTTTTCTCACATATTGTAATTTCCCTTTGAATTAGCAAATTATGTCCTAGATGCCAAGATACTCAGCAGTAATAAGTGTCTCTTAATCCAGAGGTGAGCTGGTGCACTGTCGTGCAGGCAGCTCAGCTTGCCAGACAACCAGTTGTCAGTGAAAGGGCTTGTCCTACTTCTCCCAAGGCTGTATTCCCCTTTTCTCTCTCACCAGCACTTTTGTCATTGAACTGGGGAGCTGAACTGGCAGGAGAAAAAGTTGAGGATTTTTTTCCACTTGTTTCAGTTGTCTCCATGTTTAGATGGAGTGAGGAGCAATAGTGGGGATGGGATTCCTGGGCTGCTCTGAGCTGTGAGGAATTGCAATGGAGGGGACATTGTAACACCAGCCCAGTGTTATTAATTCAATAATTTACATACTTGGAAGTTAAGCCAATTTTTAGTGATTTTTGTTAAAATATTACTTGGCAACCCCTTCAGTGCAGCCGCCAAGTACTGAAAGTAGCTGTATCTGGGACCTGGAGTGTTCAGGATTGTCTCTCCTTTGTAATCCCTTGCTAAGAGGGAGCAGATATCAGGCAACTTTCCTGGTGTCTGTAATAATCCTTAGGAATGTGGGTGCTTGGTATTTCTGCTGTTCAAAAAAAAAAGAGATTCCTGGACAAAAATGCAAGGAGACTATTGAGTCATTGCACAGCAGTGAGAGGGCTGCAAGGGAGAGCCAGACTGAGGGAGTTTATTTAATTTTCCAAGATAAATGCTCATCTCTCTTGTCCAGATAATTCTGATATAGAATCACAGACTGGTTTGGGTGGGAAGGGACATTAAAGCCCAGCTTGTTCCAAACCCCTGCCATGGCTGGGACACCTTCCACTCTCCCAGGCTGCTCCAAGCCCTGTCCAGCCTAGCCTTGGGCACTCCAGGGGCTGCCACAGCTGCTCTGGGCACCCTGTGCCAGCCCTGCCCACCCTCCCAGGCAGGAATTTCTCCCTCATTTCTAGCTTACATTTCCCCTCTTTGTTTGAGCCCATTATTTCTTGTCCTCAATATCCTGTTTTGCAGAAAATGGAAGGGTGAAGAAAACGTTTCATTGTTAGTCTGAACTTCGTCATTTAGATTTTTAAAAAATCTGAATTTGGAAATGTTCTCTAGAACTTTGCCGTGGCAGTGCACTCATTGTTTATCATTATGAGCCAAGTAGCCTATTCTGGATAGGCTGGGGAAAAATTTTCCCAAGAAGAATGATAGTAAAATGCAATAAATTACTAAAAGTACCATTTTAAAGGTTTCATTAATAAATAGCCTTTTCCAAAAGGGAGTTGGTATAAAGCACACTTCAGAAGGGAGAAGCATTGAGAAATCTTCCTGCAATTAAAAACCTGATTAATATAGCTGGCAATGCTCTAGTGGGTCAGAGCCTTCTTCCTGCCTTTGGAAATAAATGGGAAAGCCTGTTCCCAGTTTTTACAGCACTCTGTAGGTATTGGGCTAATTAATGTGATGGGTTTTGCTATCCCTATGATTTTGGGATGGGATCTCATTGAGTGAATGTATCCAAGCTGGTGAAATAAAGTGATTTTTATCTCTCCCATTGGATTGAGCATCCTTTTCCAGGAAAGAACAGAGATGTCCCAGGCTGCTGCAGGAATTTGTTCTGTTAGAACAAAGAAATCCCTTAAAAGTATCCATGATATTTGGGATATGCCTTGTCAGAAGCTCCAGACTAATAATGCTGTGCAGCTCAGGAGGGTTTCTGTGTAGATGAGCAGTGTGCTGTTCCTCACCATGATCAGAACTTCTCTGATCCAAGAATTCACAGGAAAAGGCTTTGTGCTTGGACAGAAGCAAAAATTCCCAGCTCATGTCCATTTATTTGATTTCAAATTCCTGTAATTGTACCATGGTATACACACTTTATCAAAATAGAGTGGACTTTCAGCAAATTTGAAACTGTTGGAGGTGAGGTCAAAATGAGTCATTTTATTACCTCTCTTTTGACCAGGCTCTTATAGGTTTGAAAATTACAATTCTCCTTTAGAAAAACGGAGCATTGAGCAGAGCTTCGACTAAAGGATCGCTGGATCTTGCACATCCTTGGTTGTTAAAGGAGCATTTAAATCTATCTTTGCCATTCTAATCCCATTAGAGGGGGATGTGGCAACGCAAAGCCCCTCTGGCATATGTCAGTGCCTTGGCTGCCAGCACAGAACCAGCTGTTCTTCTTTAAAATTGTTTTATTTAGCATTTTCTTGTCTTTTTGCACGATGTTTCGCCTCTTCAAGGAAACAGGACATGTGGAGAGCAGTTGATGCAAATCCCAGAGCAGAAAAAGCCCTGCAGTTATTTGATGATGTGAGTTTAATGCTGCCACCTCCAGCAGTGTGGATCAGGATATGTTGTGCTCGGTGCAGGGCATGTTTCAGGTCCCATTTCTTATCTGCAGATATTGCAGCCACCAGTTACCCCATGTGTGCCACTTTATCTGTGTGAATCTTAAAAGGAAGTGGGCTCAGGGTGCAGCTTTTGAGCCACACAGCGCTGGTGCTGTGCAGGGCTTGTGCTCCTCACTGAGTCCCACTGCTGGAGCTCTCATGTTTCTTGCCATTTATTCCATCTTCAGTTAAATTACTTGAGAGATTTCCACCCAGATCCTCTAATTGTGAAATCACTTGATACCTGTTACATTATCTTCCTGTGGTTGTGTAGTTGTTCTCTTCCTCTCTCTCTGCATCTCCTGTTCCTGTGGCTTGGGTTTTTGTTCCCACAGGCTGTTTCTGAAGCTTTTTTGAGTGCAGGGGTTCAGTGTGAGTGCAGCTCCAGGAGCTGTGGTGCCCAGGGATGATGATGATGTATGTGCCATGGGGTTGCTTAGCACTGGAGCTGCCACAGGCTGCAGCCTCTGACTTGTCTGGAGCCCATTGGATGTGTGCACTCGTGTTTAATGGCCAGTGTTAAATTCCCTCTGTATGCCAAGAGAACAGGTAAATGTTCAGTGTCTTCTTGGATCCTTCACCTGTGCTGCTCCTGGCTCCAGGGAAGGGGGAAATGAGATCAGCTCCTACTTCAAAACAGCAAAGATGAGGCCTGGAGGAAGATATTCTCTACTACTTGTTGCTTTTTTCAGCCTTTCCACAGCACTGTTTTTATCCTTTCCTTACAGATTCCCAGCACTTGTCTTCTTTTATTTCTTTCTAGACCAAAGTTGCTTGTTCTGTATCTTTGGTTTGTAAGAACTTTATTCTTAGTATTCCTCAGCAAGTTTCCTCGACCTCACAGTGAAACTCGGGAGGGTGGAAAGCTGTAAACCAAGATGTGTGTGTCATTCAGTGAGTGACAAAGATCAGAAATTCTCTTCTGACTCATTTATCCAACTGTTGACATGGCTTAAAAAAGCCTGAAGTGGCAGCCTGGAGGCAGAGTACAGCTGCACTTAAAATGCACTTGATTAAGGCGAATTTTGACCCTTAGACTGTGGATACAGGCAGTACAACAGTGCAGTTTGTTCCAATATTAACTATTTAATTGGCTGTTAAGGATGTTTGCTGATTTTCTTTCTTGTGATAATCTGTAGCTGCACAGTGAGCTAGGCTTGTCATTTGCATGGCCTTTAGTATTGACTGATTGCTGCTGGCAGGAATAAACTGTCAGAAATGGCTTTTGTCTCCTTCCTGGTGGAAGTCTCAATTAAATAATAATCAGCGCTGCCTAGAAAATTGGTTTACAATTAAGCACTTGTCCTAATCCAGAGGCAGTAAACTTTCCTCTGCACCCCACAACCTGACAGAACACGATCCTTTAGACTCTGTTTGGCGATTTTGTATTTGTTCCTTTAACTGTTGTAATTGCAGAGCAAACAGATCCAGGAGCCTGCAAGATGACGGGGCCCAGAAACATCTTCCATTCTAAAAACTACAGCTCAGCATCTGTTGCATGATGATATCATTTCCTTTTAACTGCTGCTCTGGGCTGTGGCTTTAAACGTCTGTTTCCTTTCTGTAGAGGATGCTCCTTTTAGTGGAAGTAAAAACCTGCCTGGAGAATAGAGGTGCAGTTCCATGCAGTGGTTATGTAGAACTAAGATCTGCTGCTGCTCGAGTACATGTGCTTAGTTTGCACTGAGCTGTTGGGAGGGAATGAACTTGGCGAAAAATTTAGTAAAGTTTTTTAATTTGTACAGAACTTGTGTCTTTATCAGCCTGGCTCCCTGAATCTGGGTTGTTCCAGGGTGCTGAGTGCTGAGCACATGGGTGGGAGCAGGATTGCCCTTTCAGCTCTGGGCTATCTGATAGTTGAGCTGTAACATGAACCCCTGAGATAGAGAAACTAAAACCAAGGTCAGCCTTCATAGCGAGAACTCCATCAAAGCACAGTTCTTGTTACATAGAAATGTGCTGCTGGATTCTGCTTTTTTCCAAGTCCTAGTCCAGTGGAGAATGCCAGCAGGTTTCCCCTGCTGCTCCCAGTGAGTGAAGAAACATTCCATTAAATCCTAGCCCCAATTTCTCTCTGGATGTTGATGACCCTGAGTGCACGAGAACCGCTGATGTCAGCGTGCATGCAGCAGGGCTCTGTTATCCCTGCATGTCCCTTTCCCTGCTAATGCCCTGTGTATCCATGCAGTTCCTGAGGGTGACCAAGCAGTACCTGCCCCACGTGGCCCGGCTGTGCCTCATCAGCACCTTCCTGGAGGATGGCATCCGCATGTGGTTCCAGTGGAGTGAACAGAGGGACTACATCGACGGCACGTGGAACTGTGGATACTTCCTGGCCTCCATCTTCGTGTTCCTCAACCTCTTTGGGCAGCTCAGTAAGTGGCTTTGGGTTTCTTCAGGTGAATGGTGGCAGTGTGGGTGCCTCACTGATTTCCTCATAGCCCCTGACAGCTCAGCACTGATAGTACTGCATGGGCTGAATGACAAGAACTCTGAACTGACCTGCTTCAGCCTTTCCTGGAAGCAGCCAGAGAGAGTTTCTTGTGACACACTGCCTCTGAGTCAGAAATGCCAAGAATCCATCAGGACGGTCTGGTTTCAGTTCTGTACACGCATCCATAAATACAAACCACACCCAGAGTTTTCTAAATTAAATACTTCTGTTCTTTTAAACGGGGCAATGTTGAGACTTTCTCAGTCTCCTGTTTTTATGGACATTCATCTCCAAGGAAAATTCTTACTCTGGAATAGGTGCATTTAAGCCTGAGTGAGGTGCTTGTGTCAAACTTTTCCAAAGCCAAAATAATGCCAGAAGGAGTGCACTGCTATGTGTGTGCTGGGTGGGCTCAGGCTGTCAGAAATGGAGAGAGGAAGAATCCTGTTCTGTTTATATTATGTCCCTGTTTACTGTTCCTGATTCCCAATTTCTTATCTTGCATCTGGATTTATATTTTTTGCCCTCACTATTTTGTGCAGAGGGTCACCTTAATTTAATGCAGTTGCCAGTCCTCATGTCAAAGTGAGAAAGGCTGTTGGTGCTTTCTGATGGAAGACTTGAGAAAGAAAGGTTTTGAGTTCCATCCTTTCAAGAAAAAAGAATACAGCGTGATGCCTTAACAGTTATCTCGTGAAAGGAAAAGGAAAATCCAGGTTAGCATTCCTGCAGGAGCTTTTCCAAGTGTAACTGTGTTCAATTTCCCCAACTCAGGTGGCTGTATCCTGGTGCTGAGTAGGAACTTTGTGCAATATGCCTGCTTTGGACTGTTTGGAATTATAGCATTACAGGTAGGAGGCTTAAATCTTCATCCCTTCTAAACTGTACCTTTCAAATCTCTCTTAGCCTCAGTATTTCCAACATATATTTAAATATAACTCGCAACCCTGGAATTTTTCTCCTCCCTGGCTTACTGCCAGTCCTTGATGGCATTGAACTATTTTGCTGCTTCTGTTCTCCTGATGTGCCCAATAGATGGAATTGCAATTAGTCAGCTTGGAGACATTCATTCAATACTTGACCTTGACCTATTTAGCAGAAGTAGCTGGCAATTTACCTGGATGTCAATTAATGAGCCAAATGTGGAACTTGCAGTTGCTTTGGCCTTCAGCTGTGTTCCCATCACAAAGGATCCTAGCTAGTAGCATCCTTCCCCTCCAAAATGAGGGAATTTTGGGAGCCTGAAGCACAAATGAAATTCTGGCTTCCCTTCCTTGTGTTCACAGGCTCACTGGACCACAGTGATGTAATTACTTTGTTTCCCTCACTATATTGTGTTTGAGATTGTAACAGAAATTCAGAACTTCAGCATCATTTATATCATGTTTTAACCTGTTTTATTCTTTGCCTAGACTATTGCATACAGCATTCTATGGGACCTGAAGTTCTTGATGAGGTATGCCTGCTTCTGGAAGTTTTTATGCAAACAGAATGAAAACTGACACTTGGTGGCAGAGGAAATGACGTGTACATAATATTTACTAGAAAGATTTTACAAGTTACATTTAAAAAGAATTCACAGCTGTTGAAAAATCAGGAGAGTCTGTGTTAAACTGTAGACAGCAGGCTCAGGGAGGGAAGGACTAATCCTAAGCCACTAGGATCCAAGTGCATCTGCTGCTAACCTGGCTGACAGCTCAGCCAACTGTCTGCTCTTGATCAGAGTTGCTTTTATTCCTAAATGGCTAAAATAGCAACTCTGCTTCTGCATGGCTGAAGCCATTTTCTAGAAAAATTCAGCATCACTGGAGCAGTTTCTGGGATTTTAAACCTCTTAACACCTTCCCTGAGAGAAGACAAGATGATAAATATGAGCTTTCCTGTCAGGCCCTGAGTGATGGCTGGTTTTGCCTTTGCACCCCTCTGAGCTGCACTCTGGGCTTACTACAGCCCTGTCAATGTGTAACTTTGCAGCAGAGCTGCTGCTCTGTTGTCTCAAAGCAACCTCTGAACTACTTTGGCATGTATGGCTAAACCTGAGGTACAGAATAACTTGAACACAGCTAAATTTGTGTTGTAACAGTGGTGGGTGCCTGGCAGGCTGTGTTCCCACAGATCCCTGCTGTGCTCAGTGCTGCTGGGGCTGGGAAGTCTAACGCAGACCAACACATCCCCCAGTGCACAGCAAGTCACTCTCATGTAGATCCTTACTGAAATAATCAGATAAGACTTTACAGATATGGATCAGTGCAAGCTGTACTAAACTGGGTTTTTTTTTTTTGTTTTGTTTTCCTTTTTCCCTGTTTGTGCAGGAATCTTGCCCTTGGGGGAGGCTTGCTGCTGCTGCTGGCTGAGTCCCGCTCAGAGGGGAAGAGCATGTTTGCTGGTGTCCCCACCATGAGGGAGAGCTCCCCAAAGCAGTACATGCAGCTGGGGGGGCGTGTGCTGCTGGTCCTCATGTTCATGACACTGCTACACTTCGATATGAACTTCTTTGCTGTAAGTATCCCAGCATTAGAATTGAGCAGCTAGAATGTGCCCACATGGGCTGCAGGATCTGCTCAATGCTTTTTGAGATCTCTAAGTAAAATTAATACTTTAGAAAAAGTTATCTATGGCATGACAACTGAACTTAGCCAAGCTCTGCTGTTGGTGTATCTATTGAAGAACTGTGTAAGTAAATGGCTATTTTCATGTTTTTTTTTTTCCTTGCAGATTCTGCAGAACATTGTGGGCACAGCCCTGATTATCTTGGTGGCAATTGGCTTCAAGACCAAGCTGGCTGCCTTGACTCTGGTCATCTGGTTGTTTGGCATCAACATCTACTTCAATGCCTTCTGGACCATCCCAGCCTACAAGCCCATGCACGATTTCCTTAAATACGATTTCTTCCAGACCATGTCTGTCATTGGAGGGCTCCTCCTCGTGGTTGCACTGGGTCCTGGTGGTGTTTCCATGGATGAGAAGAAAAAAGAGTGGTAACAGGAATAGCAACACTTCTTGGGACATACTGTACTAAGTCCAGTACTGATTCTCTATGGATTCAACAAAAACTGACAGCATTTTACACGTACATGCCCCCTTCCTATAAAAGGCACAGATGTTTTGAATTTGATTTACTGTGGCACCAGTAATACAATAGATAAAATCCTATTTCTTCAAGGAATGTTGCCTAGGCTTATTCTAACTTCCTAGATTTGGAACTAACCCAAGGAACCTGCATTTTGCTGATGCTTCAGTGAATTGCAGTAGAACAGTTGCTGTCTGGAATGTCAGCAATGTTTTAAAATTTGCAGAAAGGTGAGCAGATGCAGCTGGATCATTCAGTGTGGTGTTGGGTTGTAGCTATAACTAAAAAGGTGGGTCCCCTTTCCTGCCCTTATCAAAACTGTCTTGTGCATAAGGAGTTCCACTGCTGGTTATAGCATTGCTTATCAAGGTGGAAAGCAGCATCAAAGAAAACACAGAAATTCACTGTTATTTTGCTGCTCAGAGGCCTGTAATTCCCTTTTGTTTAATAGGGAAGGGTCTTTCCTGTTTTTGAACAGAAGGCAAAAGAAAACCCTGGAAGTAGTTGTACCCCTTTCTGAGTAAGAAAAGGGAGAGGATTTTCTAACATGTCCCAGTTCTGCCCTTGAGGGGAACAAGGGAGAATCCTGTATTGTTAATCATGAATCCTGTATTGCTAATCAGATTTAAAGGAAGTGGGGAGATAATCCTGAAGAGACAGAATGTTAGATTCTGTGAAAATTCTGTGCCAAAAGAATTCTTTATTCTACATTCTTTCCCCAAAAGTTGCCCCTCCTGAATTCCCAAGAAGGGAGCCAAGTTGTGCTGCAGGTTCCATAATAAAAAAGCTCCTTTCTGCTATGAACCAGCTTCCATCTATATATGCCCCAAATTCCTATTTGAATTGCAGGTTAATGGTGAAAATGTCTTGAGAATTACAGAAACTCCCCTTTTCTGTGCACTCAGTACTTGCCAGATGAGAGCAGTCAATCTCCTAATCTGTAGTCTTTGCTTCTTAGATTCACTTCTGTCAGTCTCTTGGCTGACTGAAGAGCTGGGCTGCTGAGCTCTCCAGGACAGCCCCTCCTCTGCCACCTCAAATCCCCCTGAGCTGTGCAGGGTGGAAATGTGCAAGTGGCTCCCTTTTCCAACTCTGCAAACGGTTATAGCTGAGGAGTGTGAGGGCACTGGGCAGTGCAGAAGCAGCCAGGGATGGACCTGCCCTGGCAGGAACTCGGGAGGGTGAGGAGAGGAAGGCCCTGTTTGGCTTCTCAGTGCCACAACCTCTGTGCCATCACCATGCTTAGTGCTGCTCAGGGGAGGCCTTTTGTCCTCTCTTAGTCAACTAGGTGTGAACCTGTTTCACTAGATTGTGGAGGAATTCTAGACAGCATGAGCCCTGCCAACTTCCTACCTTTACACTGATTCCTTGCTCTGTTGCCTCCCCTGAGGAAGTGCTCAGCTCTGTGCTCAAGGAGGAATTCAGCTGAACATCTCCAGTGGGAGCTGTTCCCCAGGCTCTGCTGACAAGGACACTCACCTGGACAGTTCAGATTAACAGCTGCTTTTTAGGAGAGAAAACTGGGCTGGAAGAATTAATGAAAAATAGAGGAGCACTGTTGAAAGGTAAACCAGTGATTTCATCATCTTAAGGGGATAATAGCCTCTGTAAGGGCAAGATGTGCTGCTGCTGGAGGAAGCCACTTGCTATCCCAGAATAGTCAGGGTTGGAAGGGACCTCTGGAGATCATCTAGTCCAAGCCCCCTGTCCAGATTGATGGGAGGAGAATTCAGCATTAAGGTCAGGTCACCGATGGCTTTCTTTTCGAGGAAGTTTTCCAAGAGAAGTCTTCACCTCCAGTGTTCAGTGTGCCTGACTCTTCCTGGTCCTTTCACTCACAGATCTGCAGCATAGGAGGTTTTCACTGCTTCCCTGCAGGTCTTACAACGGTTCTAGACTGGTCACTGCTGTTGATGTTCATAGTATTTATAAATGACACAAACTACTCCTGCAAGTAGCCCCTTGTCTTTCTCAACTCCCTTGTGTCCTGTCTAAGGAGCTGGATGACAGACTAGTCTGAAATTCTGACCAGTTTTCTCTGTGAAAATGAAGTCTCCTTTCCAACAGAAGACTAGAAAAGGAACTGTTGCAGTCCCCTGCAGCAGGAATACTTCAGTGTTCCAGGGGCACAGTTAGGTGGAGGGCATTATCAGATACTTCTAGGCAGCACAACGTGCAGACTTATTAACTGTGATTCCTGATGCAGAAGATTCTGGTTTCCTACATACACTGCTGTACTTGTGCATATCCCAGAAATACAGTGACCTCTCCCCGTGGCTGAGAAGCTCTCACAAGCAGGATGTCAGCTACCAATTGGCTCTGCAAAGTGTTCTGGAATTCATTCTGAATATATTTTTGCTTTCTATGTGGAAAAAAAAAAAAAAAAGAAATAAGTATAAATTCTCATTTTATGCTGTATTTTGTACCTTAGTTGTGTTTGAAAATGTTTTGATTTTTGAAAACAATCAAAATAAAACAATGGCATCTTTGTATCCACTTGGCGTGTGTGGCTGGTGCTGCTGAGCTGCTGTGCTTTCCTGCCTAAGAAAAGCCAGCTTTCTGTAAAAAAACTGAGCTGTGTGGACTTGACTGCAGCAGACATCCTTCCCTTGGTATGGGGCTGCCTTGAAGCTCTTGGAATGCAGCTTCATTCCACCCCATAGTTCCCCTCCACTCCAGCAGTTAACTGGAATGGGCAGACACTTCATCCTGTGCTCCCACTGGAATTGTTACACAGCAATTCAGACCAGGTATTTATCACAGAATTTATTTCCCGTTGGTTGCTTTCTTGAAGTTTCTGGGTTTTCGGTGATGGCTCTTGACTTTCTTCTTTAAAGGGCCTGTCTGTTTCTGTAGAGAAAAAAAAACTTAATCAGCTTATTTCCAACATACAGATGAAGCCTTGCCTGAGATAGCTTAAACAGAAACTGAGTGTGATCTTCAACAGCCAGAATGAGCCCAAGTCTGCTCAGGAGCCAGGATGCTGCAGCTCAGCCCTTTCTGATGGTTTCATTAGGTACAAACTGACAGGTTCCCTGCAGCAATGAATCCAAACTTTATCCAGCCCTAACTTTCTAGTCTGACACTTTTATAAAGTAAAGAAGTGGCAGGGAAATGGTCTAGAGGGACTCTGTGCAAAATGGTTTAATTTTTTTATGTACTTGGAGAATAATTACAGAACCCACAGGACACAAATCAGCTTTCCTTCTACGATGGTGTGGGGCAGGATCCCACCCAAGACAAGCTGTTTGTACAGGCAGGAACATCCCTCACTACCCCAGCCAGGATAAATATTGCCTGGCAGGAATTCACACCTCAGGATCCAAGTCACTGTCTGGCACACAGGGAAAAATCTATTCTGAACAGTTTTGCACCTTCTGCTGGCTCCCAGACAGGAATAGCTGGAACACCTACGGGATGGGATGCCAGCTCCACACTCCCTGCTGCTGCAGGCACTGAATGACTCCCACCTTTCCTCTCTTGCCAGCTGCTCTGCTGCCATCCCTCCTTGCCCCGTGCTCTCCGTTCTGCTTGGTGCTGTCGTCCTCGCTGTCTGTCACAAATTCATCGCCGCCCTTTGTGGTCTGTGGAGCTGATGGGTTTTTTTCTGGGAAGAGTGCAGCTAAAAAAAAATTGAGCTCAAAATCAGTTCTCTGTGCACACAGGCTCTGCTTCCCCTCACTTTTGCTTCTAGTCACCAGGCATATGCATGTCATTACTGAAATACTTAGAAAATAAGCATGCTGGTGTTTTATTGGAAATGTGCCTTGGTGCTCTTCCTATTCCCATTCTGGGCATGTCAGCACAGGTGGTGCCATGTGTTACACCCCAGCTCCTGCAGCAAGATGGATTTGCACCTCCAGATCTGAGTCAGCAAAGCGGCCTGACCACTTTCTGTAAAGGACTTACTGAGAAACAAGGGGAGATTCCTAAATGAGCAAATCCCAGTGGATCTTGTATCTCTTCCCTCACACCTTGCATGATCCAACTCATTATTACTTAGCATTAACTATTTATTTGGTGGTGGTAAGCTTTTCCAAAACCTATGGACTTGCAACTGGATGAAGCTGGTACACCAGCATCAGGCAGCAATGTAAAGAAACCAGGAGACAATTAACCAGTAACTCCCTTGAGGACATGGATGACACCAAGACTCTCACTCACGTGGGTACAGGTCACTCATGCTGTCATCTGTCTCCTCTCCATCCTCCTCGCTGGACTTTGGTTCCCAGAACTCCTCTTTCCTGTGAGACTGCTTGCTCCCGTTCATTTGGTCATCAGGGTGCTGTGCCCGCTGCTTCTTCTGTCTCAGGCAGGCAGGGACGTACTCCACTCCTTCCCTCTGGCATTCCTCATCTAAGACAGAGGGTCAGACAACACTGATCAGCTGCCCAGCCCCTGAGTCCTCCCATTCCCAACTCAAACTTATAGGAAATGCAACTCCTAAGTCCAGCGTGCTCCAAATATACATCCACAATCCACAGCAGTGCTATGGACCAGGGAAGATGTTAACACAGATAATGCTGGACACATGAATCATACTCTCTGGGGAGTTTTAGAGCTCATCCTCTTAAGGAAGGATGTCCCAAGGTATATGCTAGAAGCCAATTGCTCCCTATATCTGAAACCTTCCTTCCCAGCTGAGGAGGACACAATGTAACACACTGCTGTCAATTTAAACAAAGCTGTCCCATCCACTTCAGAGAGAAACACTGCAATCTCACAGCTCAGAAAGAAATGCTGCCTGGTACAGCTTCAGAAAATCTACTTACACTTTTTCAGGGCCTTCTGGTAGCGCTTCCCTTGGACATGACGCAGGACGTGCTCTGGAAGCTTGTTGATGTGTCTGAGGGTGAGCTTGCAGAACAGCTGGTGTCTGACAGACACAGAAAGGGTCAGAAACAGTTAAAAGTGTGCTATGACTTCAGAACTTTTCACTTACAAGCACTACAAGTTGCTCGAAGTTGGTAGATATTTTATAAAGCCTTTCTCAGTCTCCCCAAATCCATAAAAACCTAAGAACTTTGTAAAGCCCAACCACTATGTCTGAGATTGAACAAAGTGTAAAGCCCAACACACAGGAGGGAGAATACATACAAATTCTTGGTGCTGGGCACTATGTGGGGCTCAAACGTGCCATAGTCGAACTCTCTGGCTGCCTTGATGAGCCGCTGGTACTTCTTGCCGCTGGTGTAAGCCTGCAGCTCCGCCAGGCGACAGGGCAGCTCATGTCCTGTCAGCCTGCACCTCACCTGAAAGAAACGCGAATGGTCAAGAAAACCAGGGGTTTATGCCACTGAATCTCAGAATCTATTCGGAAACAACCCCCCAGATCATCGAGTCCAACCTGTGACCGATCCCCACCTTGTCAACCACACCATGGCACTGAGTGCCACTTCCAAGTCAGCAGGCATGGGGACTCCACCACCTCCCTGGGCAGCCCCTTCCGATGTCCAATCACCATTCCCGCATCCATCCCAGGGCTGAGGAGAGCAGTTCTGCTCCTCAGCCTTCCTCGGGCCAGGATCTCCGGGGGCCGAGCCCACCGGGTACCACGCAGTGCCGGCCCCACAACGGCCCCGCAGGGAGGGTCCCCTTCCCCTCAGCACCCTCAGGGTGCCCCCCTGCCCTCACAGCCGCCACACGGCCGCACCTTGCCAGGCCCCGCGGGGCTGAGCAGCGGGTGCTCCCTCAGGAAGAGCCGCTCCGCCTCAGGCACCTCCGGCACGGCCTCGCCGCCGCCCGGGCCCGGCGCCGCCATCGCGAGGGGCCGGGCCCGGCCGCGTTTCCCGTTCCGGGCCGAGGGCAGGGCAGGGCAGGGCGGGACAGCGGGGCCGGGCCGGGCCGGGCCGGGGCTGCCATGGCCGCGCTGCTGCTGCGAGCGGCGCCCAGGCTGCTGAGGGAGCGGCGGGGCCGGGGGAGACTCGGGACAGCGGGGCCGGCACCGGTAAGGCGCGGATCCTGCCCTTCGATCATGTCCCCTCATAGTGTCCCCTGATCTAGTCCCTTTCTCTTGTTTCCTCATGTCCCATTATTCTGTTCCTTGATCCAGTCGCTTTCTCTCGTTTCCTGATCCTGTCCCCTCATCCTGGCCCTTGATCCAGTCCCTTGATCCAGTTCCCTGATCCTGTCCCCTCATCCTGTCTGTCCCTTGATCATGTCCAGTCATTTTAATGCCTGATCCAGTCCCATCATCCCATCTCTTTATCCAGTTCCCTGATCCTGTGCCCTGATCCTGACCCAGTCCCTTGATCCTATCTCTTCATCCTATTCCCTCATCCCATCCCTCTGTCCTGTCCCCTAATCTGTCCCCTGCAGACCCTTGTTTCTGTCAAGAGCAGATTAAGCTGGTGGGTGCTTGCTGATAGTGTGGATGGAAGTTCAATGCTGTGCTAGAGGCAGCTCCATAACGGAAATTTTATCTTATTTCATTTAAATTATAGCCTGACCCATAGTGTTTTACAGGCAGTTGCTCACGTGAGACTTAAATCAATAATATTTCATGCAATCATCAAGTTCACTGATATCGCCTAAACACAAGCTTTATAAAGCAGCAGCATTACAAAGGATCTTTCTTATTCTGTGTAGGCATCACAGTGCTTGATCAGAACATTTTTTGGATATCCCCTAACTAAAGGAGGTTCTGGTTTGATTCAAAAGACTAAAGGTAAGAAAATATTTGTCTGGGCTCCTGCTCTGTTTCACCCTGGTACCAAGATGTTTCCTGCAGGAATTTGGCATCTCTTCTCTGACTCCTGTTCCTCGATCTGGTTTTCTGTAGCTGTTTGTTTGAGGTTCTGCAGACCACGAAGTTCAACAGCAGCTGCTGGCACATCTGGAGAGGATACCTTGCTGAAATGGGGCCTTCTCCTCGTCCCTCTGACCACGTTTGGTCTCGGCACATGGCAGGTACAAATAAATATTTCATTTTTTCAAAAAATGAGCACTCGAGAACTGTCAAGTTTTTCCATCTGTTTGATGTAGTTCAGACAACAGGCAGGTTAAAGATTTGCTGTTACTTTACATTTCTGTTTTCCAAGTGTCCCCTTGTAAGTCTTTAAAGGAAGTATTTTTTTATACACTTTTATTTTAGTATGAATATTTCCCCAAATTAAATTCAGTAGCCTCTATTTTTATATCTCCAATTACCCTGATTTAGGCTAGGTCTGATAAGAAAATCTTGACCAAGATTTTAAGGTTTGCTGGGGTTGTTGCCTTGCTATGTTCTACCCTAAGGAGGTTTTTTTGTGTTTGTTTACTTCCAGGTTCAGCGGCGCAAGTGGAAATTAGATTTGATTGCACAGCTGGCATCAAGAATCACAGCAGATCCCATCCCTCTGACATTAGAGTATGCAAACAGGGATGGTTTGTTGTCTGCAGAGCACTGACTGAGAATAGTAAATACGGAGTGTGCACTAATGAGCTTGTGCTGAACTGACCTGCATGAAAATGAAGGGATGCAATGGCAATTAGAAAGAGATCCTGATAAGTTTGTTTATTTTTAGTAAAAGGATAAGTCAGTTCTTTCCTATGGGATACTCTAAATGCATGGGGAAGGATGAATCTCTGTTCAGGAGGATGTGGGATGTAATTCGTAGCATTTTTAATCCCTCTGGGGAAAGAGGGCTTGGGTGTCCCAAAGGAATTGTTACTGCAGCAGAGAGTCTTGAAGCAACAGCAAGCCCTGCCCCACATGTGGAGCAGTTGTGTCAGATGTGAGAGAGATTTTTAAGGTCACTGGTCACCTGGAACAACTCTCAGAAGGGGTCAGTTGTTGGAGTTCATGGTCTGGAGTGGGAAAGAAACACTTCCCGTGGCTGGATGCACAGGCAGTGGAGCAGGAAAAAAGAACTCCCTGGATGCTCCTGATCATCTCTATTTGCTTCTCTGGGACAGTTGAAATATATTAATCCATATTCCATGAGCTGTTTGTCTTCTGCTTGCCAACAGGCTCCATCCAGAGCGAGCCATTAGGAAAAAAGAAGAATCCCACAATAAAATCTCCCAGCTGAATTCACCTGGCACATCCATGATTTTGTGTTGCTCTTGTTGCATGCAGCCCCATGGAGCTGAAGGAGCTGGAGTACAGACCTGTGAGGGTCCGAGGGCGCTTTGACCACTCCAAGGAGCTGTACATGCTGCCCCGCTCCCTGCTGGACCCCGAGCGGGAGGCACGGGAAGCCGGGAGGATCACATCCCACCCGGAGAACGGAGCCAACATCATCACCCCCTTCTACTGCACTGAGCTGGGGTGAGTTCAGGAGAGCACTAATTCCATTGTAAAGCCAAATCTGGTTGGGTTTGTATCAATCACTCAGGCATCTCTCAGTTTGTGACGTCACTGAGGCTCAATTTGAAATTGTATTTAAATTCCTTTATAATGTGCATTCAGCTGTTAGCAAAAGTGGCAGCAAACACGTGGGTTGCTTCTTTCTTTGGTCTACAGTTCTAGACAGCAGCAGGAATAAATTCCCTTTCACTCCTGAGCAATACTTCTTGATGTAACTCTAGGGTCACGATTCTAGTCAACCGAGGATTTGTGCCCGGGAAGAAACTGAAACCAGAGACCAGGCTGACAGGACAGGTAAGGGGGATTCAGGGAATGGGGGCTGTTACTTTGTGCCCCTTGGTTACCAGAGGCAGGAATTGATGTGTCAGAATATGAAACCAATCTTGAAACATTTCTTTTTTCTTTCTGCACTTCTCAGATTGAAGATGAGATTGATCTCACAGGGGTGGTGAGGTTAACAGAAAAAAGGAAACCCTTTGTGCCTGAAAATAACATTGAAAAGAACCGCTGGCACTACCGGGACCTGGAGGCCATGGCCAAGGTGACCGGTGCTGAGCCCATCTTCATCGATGCAGATTTCAGTGAGTCACCCAGGAACCAGACCCATGTCCAATTTACATCACTCTCCCTCCCTTTCCCCTCAGTTTTCTCTCAGTTTTGAAGGTGACAGGGAGCCTACAATAGAGCTGGAGGACTGCTGTCGGGAGCATCAAAGATAGGACAAAGGAGAATGGCTCCAAACTGCTGGAGGGCAGGTTAAATGAGATATTAGGAAGGAACTCGTCCCTGTGAGGGTGGGAAGGCCCGGGCACAGGGTGCCCAGAGAAGCTGTGGCTGCCCCTGGATCCCTGGCAGTGTTCCAGGCCAGGTGTAGAGAAGTGTCCCTGTGTGGTGGCTTACAGCTGGCCTGGAGGACTCACAATTATAAAATGATAATTAGGGTTATAACATTTTCCTCATTCTATCCCCACAGCAGGGGGTAGAATGAGATAAGCTCTAAGGTCCCTTCCAACCCAAACCCTTCTTGGATTCTGTGAACTTGGGAACAGCAGGGTGTGAGGGAGAGCAGGGTATCCATCAGATTAATCACCTTCCTCTCTCACACACAGCACAGCTCCACTATGCAGCCTCAGGATTTAACTCGGCTGTGTTGTCCCCACAGGAAGCACAGTCCCAGGAGGGCCCATCGGGGGCCAGACCAGGGTGAGCCTGCGGAACGAGCACATGCAGTACATTGTCACCTGGTAAGGGACCAGCCCCGGGCTGCTCTGGAGTGCCTGCATGAGCTCTTGAGCTACAAGAGCCCAGTTTTAACCTAAGCAGCTTGTGCCAGGTGGTTTGGTTTGGTTAATGCAGCTGTCTTAGGGAGCTCCAGTTCACCCTGGTTAAGGTACCAACGTGTGATTTTCTCACAGGTACAGCTTGTGTGCTGCAACTTCCTTCTTGTGGTACAAGAAATTTATACAGAAGCTACCTCTGTGAGGGGAAGGAGGAAACCTCTTTGTGCTACAGTCAAGAGCAGACTTATGGATGACAGCCTGAGAAGTCCTAAATAACTGAAGTACCTGGAACTCCAGAGCAGTTTCAGCAAACACATTATCAAGCTGCAAACAGACTTTAAGCAATCCCTGCAAACTCAGCTCCCACTAGCCTGACCTGGCTGCAGCTTGGGAGCACTGAACTTCAATAGTTATCACAAGAACACATTTTTCTATCCTGGGTGTGTGTAAGCTACATTTTAACATCTCCATTCCCCAAGACAAATCCAGAGGATTTTGTGAATGAGCTTATTTGAAGCATGTAGTCCTTCCTGAAGTCAGGAATGGCTCACAGCAGTTGCAGCAGAATGAATAAAGGCCTACAGGTCTTGCCTCATCACTTGTATCTTCCATGGAACAGCAGCAAACCTGAATTAGAGCTTACTGTGGACACCCAGGTCTAGTTGGGGAAGGCAGCCTGTGGCTTTGTAAGAGGAGGAGGGCTGGCAAAAACAAGCAGCTACCACAGTTGGAGCCTTGGTGGCCTCCACAGTGCCACCAGACCAAATCAGCCCTCAGTGAAGAACAGAGCCACAGGAAGGTTTGCATTCTTCCCCCTCAGCCTGCTTCACTGCAAGAGACACTGCAGGTGCAACCCATACTGTAAGCCAATCTTAAGTAAGGAAAAATTGAGAGCTATTTCCAATTTAGATTTGTAAAACAAAGCCAGGCTTAAAGCCAGAACTAGCCCACCCCAGTCAGCTTCAAGATCCCAGAGCATGTGCAGCTGAGCTGCTGTGTGTGTTCAAGAGAAAGGAATTATTACACAGGACTAGTAATTAAGGAAAGTTACTCCAAGTTAATTAACAACCAGCTCTGTGCAGTCATTTCTGCCCAGCACTGTTCTGTCACTGGATGGAAAGCACAGGAGTACAGCAATGCCACTGTGCTGCTCCCTGCCTAGAACACTGCCATGAACAGAGACATGAACCAGCTGGGGTTTATTATGTACAGAGAACACGGTGCAATGCAGTACATCTTCAGCCCAGCTTTGTAGCCAGTTCTTTAGCCTTCGCCTTTTCCAGCTTCGCAATGCGAGCCACCGATTTTGGTCCCAGGACATTCCCGCCCCAGTGACGACGGATCTGCAAGGAAGGGAGAACAGGTTTAGAGACCTCATTCCAAGTCTGTGTCACTCAATTCTGCACTACGTTCTGGGGCAGCAAAGAGAAAAGCTTAAAATCTTTCCCAATGAGGGATTTGGATTCAGCTATGCCGTAACTCCTGGATTTGGGATATGAAGTTTAGGTAGCAGAAGCTGTTGCCCTCTCTACCATCCTTGCCCTAGGGTTGCTGTTTACTTCTAACCTGGTGACAGCTTTCACATTTTTCCCCATCCTCAGGTAAAGAATCTGGGTAGACTGTAAGAAAACCCGGGTATAACACACTCAAGCATAAACTGATGTCACTATGTTCTATTTCTCCCTTCTGGGAATGTTGAGAGTGTAAAAAGACAAGGCCAGCAGCACAGAGAATCTTACCTCATCGTATCTGTCATTGTAGTTGGTCTTGACAGCCTCCACCAGCTTTGCAAGGGCTCCTTTATCCTCCCTGTTGATGACAATTTTAGTTCTTTCTTTTAGAGCCTGGATTTAACATTTTCCACAAGTATTTTGCCATAGAATTTGAGAGCTTCTAGTGGCAACCCAATTTTTCAGGTTAAGCAAAAGCATCACTTGCAAAGGGTTTACACTCAGTATCTCCACTCAGGAGTAACCACCTTTTCAGTAAACCAAACAATCTGGACCTTCAGGATTTGATATTTTTATCAGACTACAGAGGTGATATTTTAAATTTTACTATTTCAGAGAGACTCAAGTTGGCTACCCACCCACCCCAGAGCATGTGCTCAGGGCAGTTTGCTTTCTCCACAAGACAAACAAGTGAGCTCCCAGACACTTACGGGTTAACCTGGGTGAAGGCCACAGAGGTGCAGGTCTTCCTGTGGACCAGCCTGCCCAGCCTGGCTTTGCCCTTGATGATGCAGTAGGGAACTCCCATCTTGCGGCACAGGGCAGGCAGGAAAACCACCAGCTGCAAGGGAAGGGAGTGCTGAGTAACTGAGGGAGAACATCCCTGTGTGCTGGCTGTCAGCCTGGCCCAGGGCAATTGCTCAGTGTTAAAAAGCTCGTTTTGTTCTTCACTGCTGGTTCAGGTGAAGAAATTCAAAACATCATTGCAAGGGCCCAGCTTCACTGTCCAACCAGGACAAACACACAAGCATCCCAGTTCTGGTAAATGTGTTTTGGTTTTTTTTTCATGCACTCTCTTTCATGCAATTTGTCCTAAAATCCATTTTTGCCTTAGAAGCACCTCTGAGCCCACCCTAAGTCACACAGGTAGCCTGCAATATGCTCACCTCAATGGGGTCTACATCGTGGGCAATAACGACAAGCTGAGCCTTCTTGTTCTCCACCAGAGTTGTGACAGTATTAATACCTGAAAAACAAATTCTAGTTAAGTTTTGATTCCTCTCAGTCTCTTTTCAGAGCTTCTTGCAAGCCAACTCTGATTCCACAGCACAGCATCGCTATGGAAGTTACAAAAACTTTTCACATCAGTGGCACAAAGACATTTCATGGACAATTTGCTAGAGCTCAGGGTTAAAAAGCTCGTCTATTTTGCTCTTCACTTTGAGCTCAGGTGAAGAAATTCATAACATCATTGCCATAGCTTTGTCCAAGGCTGTCTGGTTGAAGAACCAACTCTCCCATGAGTTTTCTCTCTCACCAAGTGCCACACTCCCACAGCTCAGCTACAAAATTACCTGCTCGGAGGACTGGTGGCCTCTTGGTTGGAGCATCTCCCTTCCCTGCAGCTTTCTGCTCAGCACGAGCCAGTAGCCTCTGCTTCTTCTCTTGCTTATTTTCAGGCCTGTATTTGTGTGCCAGCTTCAGAAGCTGTGTGGCTGCAAGAGAACACCTACTAATTAGTTGCATGACCTGAAAACCTAAGCATTAATTTTTAAAAATACTGTGTGATAGTGCATCAGCGATCTTGGTGGTTGGCATCACATTTTTTTTCACAGCAAAAAGTGATCATCATCTGCACAGCCCAAGAGAAGAGCACCCTGAGATCCCCTATTTGCACTGCACCTCTGATAGCACTGAGAGCTCCTTGACTGGATGAGGAAATGCCTGTGGACCCCCAAAGCAATTATGGTTTAGAGGTTCACTGGTTATTTTAAAGCAAGGAGCATGTATGAGGATGAAATTATTCTACACAGGTTTAAAGCTTTTTGCATAGCCTCATTCACAGAAGACCCTTAAATTCCTGCCTTCAGTGCAGCCTGTTGGTTTTCCCCCAAAACCTGCACTCCCACAGATGTCTCAAGCAATCTGTATACACCACCCTGGGTAGTTCTAAACAAGCTGGAAGAAAGAAATCACAGTTAAGATTTAATGCAGGGTTTGGGTCAGTAAACAGAGCTTTGGTATTTTCTAAATCCCCTTTCAGGATACACAGCAGCAATTGGAGATTTAAGTCAGCAAATTGATTTTGACACCACCCTGGCTGCTATTAAAGCCTCCCTAAAATATTTCCACAGATACACCTCATTAGCATAGTTAGGGCTTATTTTGGATTTTTTCCCCTTTACAACCCAAGAGCAGCTTGTGGGGCACATCCTCACCTGTCTGTCGGTCCAAGGCCTGGGTGAACTGGTTGATGGCAGGAGGCACCTTCAGGCGTTTGTAGAGGATGGACCTCTGGCGCTGCAGCCGAATGTAGCGTGGCCATTTCACAAAGCGGGTGAGGTCACGCTTGGGCTGGATATCCTGTCCTAAAAAAACACAGCCTTTAGCTCAGGCCTGCCCCAAATGCAGAGCAGCAGCTCGGGAACTGCACAGGAGCATCAGTGATCTTGGTGGTAATGTGTCAGCACGACCACTCAGATAGCAAATATTCTTTCACATCATCTGCGCCTGGTACAAGAATGGCACTGCACAAAGTCTGGAGTGAGTTTTAACGTTTATAACTTAGACATCTGTTCACTGAACAAGAAAAAAACATGGGAGCAACTATCCCAAATATCCATTTACTCACCAATGCCAAAGTTCTTGGGCCTCTTCTCAAAGAGGGGATTGACAACCTTCTTGGCCTCCTGCTTCTTCACTACAGCAGGGGCCGGTGCCACCTTCTTACCCTTGGCCTTCTTTCCTTTCGGCTGCAAGCAAGAAACAACACTGTGACTCCTTTTGCCTCCAAAACTCGCGTGCTTGGAAAAGTTACCAGCCCACCCGCAATGCATTTATCTTCCCAAGCATTTCACCAGCCTCGCCGCCTCCCATACTCGCCCTGCTCTCTCAGAAAGCAAATTCTTCCTTTTACGTTACAAGGTTTATAAACCATCCCAGACGGAAAAAGATTAAAATGAGCGTGAGAACAGCTGAGATACCCCGACCGCCACCGGGACCCGACCTACCCCGAGAGCGCCCCGCGGCCCGGGCGGGCAGGCCCATACGCGGCCTTCCCCCATCACCGCAAATCGAGCACGACACACCGCTCCATCGCCTCCCCCCGCAGCCGAGCATCCTCGCGGTGCTACCGCAGCCCATCAGCAGCGGTGGATAACGGCGGGCGGCCCCAGATGGCGGCGGATTACCCGGCCCCCCCCACGCCACCGCCATCACTCACCATCTTGGGAGGTGGGAGAGAAAGGCGGAGCGGTGCATGCCGGGAGATTTCTACGGCGCGCGAGGTCTCGCAGAGCGCGGGAGGTCTCGCGGGAGCGGGGGCGGGGCCGGCTCCGTGACGGCTCCGTGACGGGAGGGCGCGGCCATGGCGCAGCCCCGGGTGCTGCCCCAGAGCAAGGAGACCCTGCTGCAGTCCTACAACAAGCGCCTCAAGGATGATGTCAAGTCCATCATGGACAACTTCACCGAGATCATCAAGACGGCCAAGGTGGGCCTGAGCGGGCTGGCCGTCCCCGCGGGAGCGGAGAAGGGCGGGGGCACGCGGGGGAGAAGGGGCTGGGAGGAGAGGACCTTGCGTAAAATCCCCGAATATTAAAAGCTTTAAAGGGACCTTAAACATCCTCTCGTTCCACCCCCTGCCATGGGCAGACACCTTCCACTAGACAGGTTGCTCCAAGCCCCGTCCAACCTGGCCTTGAACTGTAATTCACATACAGATGTGAATTTAACATATATACATATGCCACACATATCACTTCATGTATATAGGAAAATCACACACGTATCCACATATATATTCCCATATATTATGCCTTATAACATAATAATTGTCTATTTGAATTTCAATTATGTAGAGGGGGATTTGTGTACTTTTTTTCTTCAGATCGAGGATGAAACTCAAGTCTCTCGAGCAACCCAGGGTGAGCAAGATAACTACGAGATGCATGTCAGAGCTGCAAATATTGTGAGTAGCACTGTACTGTTCACACCTGCGGGCAGCACATCCTGTAGGGGCTGTTGGGTTCATTTTTGGATCTTTATATCGCTCCCAAGGACTGCTTAAAGGGGAGTAACTTCATGTTTGGGGTGGCTGGGTCAGACTTCTGTCAGAATCTTCGTGTATTGTGGGAGTTTTTATCCAAGTTTTGAGCTGAAGGAGCAGCTTGGGAGATCTTTGAGCAAAGCCCTGTTCTGATGTGTGATTTTTCTCGCTGCTGCAAGGTGCGAGCTGGTGAGTCCCTGATGAAACTTGTGTCTGACCTGAAGCAGTTCTTGATCCTCAATGATTTCCCCTCTGTGAACGAGGCCATCAACCAGCGCAACCAGCAGCTGAGGAGCCTGCAGGAGGAGTGTGACAAGAAGCTGATTGCACTGCGGGATGAGATCTCCATTGACCTGTACGAGCTAGAAGAAGAATATTACTCTTCCAGGTACAAATAGGGCAGTGGACTCTGCCTTACAACTCCAGGCCTTTTTGGGGTAGTTAGTCCAGACCATCAAATAGCCCTTAGAGTATTGGTGTTGAGAACGTTCCCAAAATTTTTCAGTCCTACTTTTAATTAGGTCAAACTCTTTCTCTGCAATTAAAGCAACTGCCTTTTCCTTGTAGATACCCTACAGGGTAAAAATGTCCTGGTGAAGGAGGTGTTCACAGCATCCCAGGTTTGATAGGTAATTTCCTGAGGTTTCTGTTGTAAATTAGAAAAGAAGACAAATTTCCTTGGGGAAAACCCCTCTGAAGGAGCCTCTGGCTCTCTACAGAGACCAGCTTGCTGAGCTGGTCCTGATGTCACCTCACCTTTGTGGTGACTCGTTCACAAGTGACCTGGTCACACATTGTGCCTTTTCCTTCACAGTCCACTGCCCCCAGCTGCCTCCAGTCCTGCTGGGCTCAACATTTGCAAGGATTTGCTCAGTTTTATTGAACTATGAAGTATTGTGATAGGATTTTCTAAGGAATGACTTATTACTGGTTTGTGGGATTTTTAATGTTTTTTAAAGGTTCTTATTTAGCAAACAGACTTTAGAGAATTCAGACACTTTATTTTTTTTTTTGTCATGCACTCCAGCACTTGTAGTTAATGATGCAGTAAATGAAAGCAGAAGAAAACAAATATAAACCTGGTTATTTTGGTTGCACTTTCCAAGCTAAGTGAAGTCAGTGCAATAATTCTAGGATTTTTAAACAAACACTTAACTTTTAAAAAAATCTTAAAATTTTACTGACCAGGTTTTCTATGTTTGCCTTTTCCTTTTTTTCTAAGAATGCTGAATGCCTATAACCCCAGCAAAGTCAACTAAATTGCTCAATATATTTGAAGGCCATTGTTTATGAGTAATATATGTATTTTAAGAGTAAAAAGATGATAATAATAATAATAATAATAATAATAATAAGCTTAGAGGTAAAAATTGGGAGTTGTTTTTCAAACTCTGTTCAGTTTTTTGAGGAGGTTGTGATGATCACAAACCCAAGCACTGTGCAGGTGCTGATAGGTCCCAGACATAGCAGTGATCTTACCCAAAAGGATGAGAGTGCCCCACATGTGCCAGCTGTGCTTCCCTCACCCTGTCCCCCGACTGCCACACTGTGTTCTGGCCATGCTGGCATGGCCTGCCACATAAAGCAACCCTTGCTGACACAACTAACATGGGAGCACAAATGTTGCTGTACATCCAGATGGATTTGCCTTCCTGCTCTTTCTTATGGGTCATGAGGTGAGGAAAGCTGGCAACTCTGCAGAGCTGTGATCTGACACTTTGTTATCGTGTAGCACTTGGTCATTGGCTTTTAGCACTTCCTCCCTTCGTGTGCTCTTTCCTGTCTTTTTCTGCACCAAAGAATTGTGTCTGTGTAAATAGAGAAACAGTGTTTTATCCAAAGTCCTTTTATAATTAGAATATGACAATATTTTTAATGAAATCTTACTGTCTGGAAAGGGTTTCTCTTATGTCACAGCCATGTTTCAGTGGCTGTCAGCACAGGGAAGTTCCTTGCTGTCCTAGGAATGCCCCTTCAGTTGTAGGGTCAGGTGTTTGCCAGGTTTTTAAGGTGCACATGGGGCTTGTGATGAGACCCAAAAGCAGGTCCTTGAAAGTAAACCCGAGAAGATTGTCCTGAAGGAACCTTTGCTCCCCTGCCCTGTGATCAAGTAGTTTTCTCAAGCTGTCCCTGTGCACTCAGAGTGGCTGGGTGCCTCAGGGGAGTAGTGAAATCCTTTCTATGCCCTGAGGAGCCCTCCCAGGACAGAGCAGCAGGCTGGCCAGTGCTGCTGGGCTGTGCAGAGCTGCTCACTGACTGACACTTTTGAGGAGTGTTAGCTGAGAGGTGGAGCTTAGACTCTGAAGCTGTTCTAACTGGGGCAGCAGGAGAAGCAGTCATGCTTCTGACACAGCTGAAATGTAGTTAGCAACTCCCCTGCCGCAGTGTGTGGATGCTGTGGACAGGTTCTCCTGGGAAATCATAGCCTGAGGTCTGACAGAGCAGGAGTTGTAGTTCTGGTTCAGTTCTCATGGTCTGAACCAGCTCTGCTGTGTTGGGGGCTGATCTTCCAAAGGATTTTACAGATATAAAAGCTGTATCCACTGCCTTCTCACCTCTCCTGCAAAGCCACCTGGGTGGTGCTGCCAGAAAAGAGCTCAGCTTGCACCGAGTGCTTTGTGTGCTTGTTTCCCAAGTGGTAACTGCAAGTCCAGCTTGCCTTCTCTCATCCTAACCCCCAGAGCTGCATTTGTGTTCCATTGCTCCCTCCTCTGAGATCACAGGAGCTGTCTTGAGTGTGGGGTTAAATCTCACATGTTTCATGTTTGTGCAATATGAACTGTCTCATATTTCTATACTTAAAGTATTTCCCTAAGCATCAGTCCATACATTACAAGTGTAAATAAAGCTGCAACAACAAAATCACTTGACCCATTGGGTTTGTTTTTCTCTGAATGCAAGCTGCTTTCTGCTCCAGCACTCACTTTGTCTTGGGTGTCTCTTGTGTGTGCAGCTTCTTCTTCTCTTTGGGATTTGTGTTGCTTTTGTTCCAGTTCCTTCCATGTTTCTTTTTAGTTTTGCCCCTTCCACATTATGTTTTCCTCAGAGTATGGGCAAGAATTAGCCAGTTGTTTAAAAAGCTCATTTTCCCACACTACTGGTTCATCCAGTGTTGGAATCCAGCCAGCTGCTTTTAGAGACACTGTTAGCTCAGGCTCCTTGGGAAAAGGCAGGAGCTGTCAGTAATTTGTAATCAAACTGGGAAGCTTCAGTGGAAGACACAAATCTGTGGAGCACTTTTTTGAAAGGGCAGGGATGCAAATAGGGTTCTTCTTTAATGTGACAGGGGCAGGCCCCAAAACAATTGTGGCAGGTTTTTTTCCTGAAGTAAAATTTAGAGCAGGATTTCTATTTTTTTCTCACCTAGGTTGCAGTCTAATTCCAAGTTAAATAATTGTGGGTAAGGTCCATGTCTCGCTCGTCAGTAGCAGAACTTGCAAATTTGGGGGTGCCAGGACTTCAGCTCAGATCTATTCAGAGTCTTGCAGTGTCTGGATAAGAATTGAGGCTCTGTTTCATTTTGTAGCCAGTTCTGTCTCTGAAATTGTCCCAATCCTCACCAGGCCCAAGAAGTTTTAGGACCATCCCTTATGGGGGGGTGTCTTAGGGAAGGCCAGTGTCACACGATTTAGGATGATTTCATGAACACAGACCTTACATCCAGCATTTTTTTTGCCATTTTCTTAATGCTTTGCTTCTGTCTTGCTCCCTCCACCCTTCCCAACCCTCCCCTTCTCTGTCACCACACCTGCTCTCTCCTCACTGGGGTTGTTTGTTCTGGAAAGCTACAGTCTGTGTGACAACAATGACCTCCCACTGTGCGAAGCCTACTGGAGACAAGACTTTGCCACGCTGTCCCCGGAGAGCCTGTCCATGCCTCTGGCAGCCGCCGCAGCAGAGCAGAGCGTTGTCACCTCGCAGAGTTCCACCCCGTCGCACCCGCACGTGAACGGGCACGGGGCGGGCCCCGCCGAGCATTCCTGAGGAGGATCCGGATCCCTTGGTCAGGGATGGCCCCGCGCTGCTCCAAGTCTTCCTCCTGCTGTCCGGAGGGGGCACCGGAGCTGTGCTGCCAGGGTTCTGCTCCCTGCATGGCTGCGCTGCTTCCTCCACGCCAGGACCTTGCCAGGAGTGTTCCTGTCCCTTAAGACATGTGTAGACACAAAGTGAATCTCGTCATAACAAATTAGAGTCAGGTTTGCTTTAACGTGATAGTTACTGTAGAGTTTATTAGAAGTCCAGTTTGTTTCCATGTGAGTGTTGGGAGTTGAATTTCCTTGGGATAAACTTGAGCCAAATGTGGGGGCAGTGAGCGTGCTGGGGTTTTTACTCTGCTTCCCAAAGTTATTGACGTTCTGGCTGCTTTAAAGCTCTCTCAGGATGGCATCTGACAACTCTGGTCTACTGTAAAGAGTCTTATATTATTTTTCCACAACTCTCTTCACTGTCAAAATGCTGTACAAACTTGAACTCTTGATTTGGAAAGAGGATCCCAGGAGACCCTCATGGAAGAGCAGGAAGAACAGGCAGACAGGGATCAGACTGAGGGGTCAATGATGCCACTTGCTCAAAGCCACAAAGAGAAGCACTGTCATGCTTTAGTCAGTGGATTCCTTCCTCAGTATTTACACAGAAATTCCTGCTAATATAATCTGAGCTAATACAGAGCCACTGTTTATGTTGGCTTTTACTTTTGTCTAATGAAAAAATCTTGAGAGCAGTGGGGGATACTCGGTTACTCTCAGTTTCCTTCCAAAGAAACACATTTGGTGCTTGGTCTGCAGCTGTTCAGCAGCTCAGCACATCTTCTGTCCTTTCCCTTTGTGGTGGCTCTGCCTTGGCTCGAGCTGTAGCTGAAAGGGAGATGCCACTGAAGCCCAGCTCGGTGTCGCGGGCACCACAGAGCCACCAGTGCATTCCAACAACTAAGCTGAGCTTCCCCAGCTTTCTGCTGTAATGTCTCATTTCTTAGGATGTGAATTTTGCTATTATTTTTTGGTTTCTTTTCCTTCCATTCCATTTATTTTTGTAATTAGGTGACTTAATAAAACTGACTGTTTTGTATAATTTTTAAGGCGTGTGTTTTCAGCCACGAGGCTTTATGAAAGCGTCACAACACGATGGGATGAGCATTGTCCCGCAGGCTGTGAAGCCAAAACAGACCGTTCAGAAACCATCACGAAACTCGCCGCGGTGCAGGGGCAAGCTGGGTTTTGTCCCAGAACAGGGAGGTGTGTGGAAGGAGCGGGGGAGAGCCCCGAGTAGCCCTGGCCCGGCTCTCGGCAGCCCCGGCGGGGGCGGCTCCTGCTGCGGGCCCGGCGCTGCCGTCACTTCCCGGCCGCCGCTTTTCCTCCATCACTTCCTGCCGGGGGCTGCACGAGGAGCGGCCCCGCTGCCCCGGGCCGGGCACTGCGCCTCGGGCAGCCTGCCATGGCCAGCCTGGCCGCACAGGACTCCTACCTGCAGGGCTTGGCCAGGAGGGCCGGCGTGCAGCACGCCCCGGAGGCGCGGAAGAGGAAATTTGGTACTGGCTGTGTCCTCTCCCGCCGGTTTGGGGGAGGCTGGGTGTGACGGGCGGGATGCCTGGCCCGCGATTGTGCTGGTTTATCACAAAAAAAAATCAATCTGCTGAAACGCGGAGCTCCCGAACACGTTGTACACGTAGTACTGGGAGCCCTGGAAATCAATGGTTTTCATTCACTGAGTGATGGATGTGGCGAGCTGGGATTTTATGGAAGTGTACCAGGACGTTTGATCTATTTAAATAAATCCTAAAACGTATAATTTTGGAACATTACGATATGCCATTGTAGTGCTGGAACTTTAGTGGTCCGTAGTAACTGAATGTTGTGAGTGGGAATGTGTCTTTAGCCTCTTTTGTGTAATTTGTTTTTGCCTTCTAGTGTCTAAGCCAGGCCAGCCCGAGGATGCTGGCAGACCGGCCAAGAAGCAGAAGAAAAAGAAGCCCAGGAAGCAGACTGAGAAGAAGAATGCTCCTTCAGCCAAAAAGGGGGTTCCTAACAGCAGTAAACCCACCTCAGGACAGAAAGCAGCCCCTCCAGCCAGCAAATTATCTCCACAGGGTGCTACACAGAACAGAAAGGAGAGTTTGGCTGCAGGTAAGAATTCCAGCTTTGCCGTGGTCTGATTAAGGTAACCTGGGCTGAGCTGGCTGCTCACAAGTCTAGCTTGGAAAGCCTGAATTGAGAACATCTTTCTTTATTTTACATGTCCCACAAGCTTTTGCCTATGGACAGGAGTTTGTGCCATCACCACTGGGTGGCTCTCTGCAAACGGTGTTTCGCTGAGCTGCAGAGGTTCTGTGCATGTGAGGAACTTGGGGAATTACACGTGGATGCAATCCTTGTCCTGCCAGCTCAGCTTTCCTTTATGACAGTGAAAAGCCAGAGAAAAGATGTCCTGAGCCTCTCTGTTCCACAAGCTTGGTTCTTGTCTTTGGCTTGCCAGGCAGCCCCAGGGCATGCCAGGCCACTGCTGGCAATGCTGAATGATGAAAGGGGAAATTCTAAAGAAACCAATGAAATAGAAAGCTGGGTTTGTTTGGATTTTCCGTTCCATTCACAGCATCTAAAGAGTTCCCAGAGTTTTTCCCATCACCAGAGGAAGTGCTACTGTTTAGCTGGTGCTGCTTTTGAAGTATTTTTATTTTCTCCCTCTCATTTTCAGGAAGTAAAAGTGAACTGAGTTCCCCTTCTGTTTCTGCAATCAATCTGTTGCGGCAGAGACTCCACGAGAAGATTCAAAAGGCCTCTGGACAGGTGTGGGGACTCTGAATGTGTATCCACATGTGTGTTCATGCAGTGGGAATTCTCCCCAGCCTCCCAGGGCGTGTGGGGAAAGGATCTCACAGGCTCATGGTTTAAGGTGATTCCATCTCATAAGGAATTGCCTGTAGGATTGCCAAGTGGCCTGTGTGCATTCTGTAGAAAAACCTGTGAGAAAAGATGGGTCATCTTCAAGGACAACATGCCTTTGGTGATTTTTAGGGAAAAGGAATAGTGGGAGCTTGAAAGGGAAGAGTTACAAGCTGTTGAGGGAGAGCAAAGGGTTTGAAATGTTGTTACTGTGTTTGGTGTCACCAACAGCTGAGTCAGCTTCACATCTCAGGTGGTGCTTCTTAGGAGGAGTTTGAAAAAGGAACTTGGGGACAGCCCACCTTTACTTCTTCTTTAACCCTTTGAGGCTTCTCATTCATGTTCATCCTTCTCCTTAGGATAATGGCAAAGAGTTAACCCCTGCAGTCCTGGAGAAGAGGCAGAGAAGGAAGTATGAGAGAGAGAGAAAGAAACGCCGGCGAAAGGAGTTGAAGATGAAGGCCAAAATGGAGAAGAAAGAAGCTGAGGAGGTACCAGCAGAGCCAGAAAATAAAAAGGAGGAGAGCAAAACTGAGATTGTCTTCAACAGGATTGAAGTTCATGAAGAGAATGAGTTGAACAAGATCCAGAAGAAGAAAGAGAAGAGGAAAGCAGTGAAAGGCAACATCACTCCTCTGACAGGCAAGAACTACAAGCAGCTGCTGAGCAGGCTGGAGACCAGGAAGAATAAACTGGAGGAGCTCAAGGAGAAGGACGAGAAGAAAGCTCAGGAGCTGGAGACCAAGATAAAATGGACAAACGCTCTGTACAAGGCAGAAGGGGTGAAGATCCGAGACGATGAGGAGCGTCTGAAGGAGGCCCTGAAGCGCAAGGAGAAGAGGAAGGCCCAGCGCAAGAGGCAGTGGGAGCAGAGGACTGTGAGGGTGGTGGAGAAGATGCAGCAGCGGCAGGACAAGCGCCAGAAGAACATCCAGAAGAAGAAGAAGGAGAGGATAAAGAAGAAGAAAGCTAGGGCTCGGAAGAAGGGCCGAGTTCTGCCAGAGGACTTGAAAAAAGCTGGGTTGAAGTGAGAGGCAGGCAGCTCTCCAGGTTTGGGGTTCCAGGCTGGCTCTGTCTGTCACACGGGGCTGTGTCACTGTCCCAGGCTGTGGGACAGGCACTGCCACAGCTTCCCAGCCTCATCATACTAAAAAAAACCACTTGTATGTTTGTTAATAAAGTTTTTTTTTAAAAGAAACACCTTCTGGCTGATTTCTAATAGGAATTATTATGTTTCTAAAGGGAAAATGTCAGTTGTCATTTCCTCTGATGGGCAGCACAGTGTCTTCTTTGCATACCCTGGGAATGGGGAAGAGGAAACAAAAAGGCAAAACCACCAAACATGGGATTAATCTCAACACAAAGATACAGCAGTTATTATAAAACCTTTACTTAACATGGACTTGGATGATACCTTTGGAAATTAAAGTGCATCTTGGATATATTTATCCTCCCCACCACAAGAAAACTGGAAATAATTTCCAATTTCAGGCAGTGCTGTTCATTTATCTTATGTTTTAGCAGGATTAGGTCAACATAGACATAACCACACATGTACACATGCATGGATTTATTGTGGAGCTAACTGATCTTTTGGGGTCATCCTTAGGACACACTGACGGATCTTGATGGTTGAAGGATTGGTTCCACTGGATTTGCAATAATAAAAAATGAGGCAAAAAAAAAATAAAATTCTGGCAACCACAGGGGCCTGTGAGGGTTTCTTCTCTGTGCAGTTCATCAGTGCAAAATCACATTTGGTCATCACCAATTTTGTCCTTTATATAGAAATACAAATGTAAACTTGAGCAGCTGTTTGCCCAGCTCAGGAAGGAAAGTACAGCTTGGCTGCTGGCAGTTCAGCCTGAGCAAGATGGGTGGGAACAATCCATCCAGAAAATGAAACAACTCTGCCCCTGAGATCAGTCAAACCTTGCTGATGCCCTCCTGATCTCGGTTGGTGTGAACTGAGCTCCAAGATGTTATAAACTGAGCCCAGCTGAATTCTGGATTCTCGAGCTGGAAGAGGCTTTTTTTTTTTAATTTTTTTTTTTTTTTCTGAATGTGCTGTGAGGGAAATGCAGGCTGTGCTGTGCACTGCTTCCCATCTGGATCCCTGCCAGATCCAGTGGCTCCGTGGTGCTGCTGTCACCTGAGGCTCTGCAGAGCCAGGAGCACTGGATTTGTGCTGAGTTCCTGCTCAAACCTCAGGTGTGACAACACATCCGTGTCCCTGAGCCAAAGGCAGCCTGTTCCACACTGGAGTCCAGCTAGGAAACCTCTCCAGGCTCAGATGGAGCTCTCCCCATGGATATTTTCTCTTTCTTCACGTTCTGAATGACCCTGCACGCACAGCTTGCCACTTCAGTTGGAGAAATCTGAAATAGTTGCTCTGCAAAGAATATTTTCCATGGAACGGTCTACAAGTGAGGTATTTATCAGCTGTCCAGAATGCTTTCCAAGCAGGGCTTGAAGATAAAGTAGTGCTTTGTTCTGGGAGGTCAAACAAGTTCATTTGGGAGTAACAGAGCTACTTTCAGCCATATTCCTTTTAAAAAACTCTCTGAACCTGGGTAACTATTAAAAATGCTTTAGCTGTGATTTCTGTTTGGTTGGAGATTCTTTCATCAGCTGCAACCACATCTATTTCATTTTTTGTTTGTTTTCGTGGTAAACTGTAAATCATTTGAGGTAAATCGCAGTGAGATGGTTTCAGATGGAAAATCTAAAATTTAGATGTTTAAATCTCAGCTGGCTCCAGTGCTCTGGCAGGTTTGTACCACACAAACTGAAAATAAGGGGTGAATGCATCAGCTGTGCTCCTAGTGATGTAATAGTTCAAAATATGTGTATTTCTCTTCCTGAGGGATTAGATGTTTACTCTGTAAAAGACACATGGAAGTACTCTATGCCCATTACAACAGCTGGAACTGCACTAAAATAAACCAACACCCACATCTTTTAAAATTCTCTGTTAATTTTACTGTCCAATTTGAGGATAACTATTTAGACCCCTTTTTTCTCTCTGCTCTTGATCCTTCCCCATCACCCAAATTCTGTGCTGTCAGCCTCTGTATGCCATGGGGATGAGAGGTTGGGTCAGGTGCAGGGAATGGAATCCCAGGAGACTCTGCACAGTGGGATTGTTTGTGTGTTCCTTTGTGGAAATGTTGAGAGGATATTTATGCAATTGGAAAGTGGCATCAAGCTGGGAGGGGCTGCAAGCCCCAGGAAAAACAGGATTCAATCAGGGCTTGATGTTTTAGAAAAACAAACAGCCTGAAAGTCGAGTTTGTTTTCGTGGAGTCAAGAACAAGGTTTTCTGTGCCTCGGAGCTGGCTGGGAGAGGCTCCACAGAAAACACAGGGATTGCATTTGGCCACAGGCTGAATGTCATCCCAGTGCTGTGTCCCTGCAGAGCAGGCACGTGTCCTGTGGGAATGCAGGAACGGGGACAGCTGCTCAGTTTTGGGGGGCAGCCCAGCTTTACTTCACACTGCTGGGTTATTTTGACACCAATTTCACAAGAATGGGCTGATTAGAGAGAGTCCAGACAGAAAAAATCCCAGATCCTGAAGTTGGAAAATGACAAAGAAAGATTGAAGGAGGTCACAGAAGAGAAGAGGGAAGGAAACATCAGAGTCTTCAGGTGTGGGAGACTGCCCAGAGCTGAGCTGCAGTGAGGTCCTGGCTGGAAATTTGGAAGCCTGCTTTCCTAGCTGCTTCAAAGAATGGCTTAGAAACAACTCTCTGAACCCTCCCTGTGCACATCTGTCTGCTTTGCATGTGCTGGAAGCATCAAGCACAAGGTAAGAAACGTGGCACTGACAAATCCTGATGTCAGCATCGCAGCTCTCGTGACACAACTAGCACAAGAATGAGATAAAACTGGTCAAAACACAGAACAACTGCTAGAGGAAGAAGCCTGTTTGTACTTCTCCACGTGTTTTATGGATCTGCAGCACTTTTAGGCAGGAATCCAGAGCTGCTCAGCATGAATCCATGAAGGCTTTAAGTGGTGGAAGGCCTTAAGATATATATATTTATATATTTATATAGATGCACACACATACATATTTATATGCCTATATATGTAGTTAGTCATTATTTAAGTAGGATTTTGTGATGCTTCCTGAAGAAAGCTAATTAGATTATCTCCAAGGAAAGCGAGCATTTCTGTGTGAGACAGTAAAGCAAATTTAAAAACCTTTTTGCCACTTCTCTTTTTTCCAGCCAAAGAAGAATCCCTGCTGCCTGTTCAGATGCATTGGCACTGTCCTGTGCCTTACCAAGGGCAAATAAAGATCTCTGGGATGACTTCAGCAGCCTCCAAGAAGCATCATGTGCCTGTTCCTCCCATTAGTATAAATGCTACCATCTTTATAAATAGTTAATAAACACTGTCTTTCTGTCTCTCTCTTTTTTTCTTTTTTTTTTTTTTTCTTTTTTTTTTTTTCTCTCTGCAGGCTGCAGTCACATTCTAGAAGTGGAAAGCTCTAACTGGAAATGCATCCAGCCCCTCCAGCCTGCCTGGAAGAGCACTTGGTGTGGAGGGCTGGGTCCTGAGACTGCAGCAGTGAAATGAAAACAGAAAACACACGAGCCTGATCCCAGCTTCTGTCCTCACTCAAGGTAATAATGAAAATAATAACAATTAATGTGCTTGTCACCCCTTTGGAGGCCCCATTCATTTTGTGTTCATCACAGGGACCAAAGCTCACACTGTGGGCACCTTTGCTTCCCTGAGAGCAGAAAAAGAGATTTATCTGAGCTTTTGAGGTAAGACTGCTGAGCTTGAGAACGTTGATTTTCATGGCTGTTGTAGAGGAAATAACTTTTGTCTTAATCTTTACCCAACATGCATTAGGATTGTGAAATCTTTCTTTGCTGGGCTCACACCTCAGTTTACCTTTCCTGCAGGCAGGGATTGCCTCTGGGGTGACTGGATTGTGAGAGGTGGAGTTTATCAGCTCTCTGATAGGACTGGGGTGGCTGGTTTGGTTCAATTGCAGAGGGTGCTTGAGATGAAAAATGGAATCTACAGAAAGTGGAATCAGATCAGAAAGGCTCCCCCTGGACTGGAGCTGGGGTTAAAGCTCTGAAATGGAGAACCTGCTGTGACATTTTGCACTTTCTGCCTCTGCACCCTGGCTCTTCCTGAGCTCTTTCCTTCAGAAAAACTGAAAGAGAAACTGCTGAGAAGCTTCATCCTCCTCTGAGGAAGTGATCAAAATCTCTCAGAGTGACGCACTTCCAGCCCTCTTCCCTTCAGCTTTGTTCTTTGCAGGGTGAATGCTGCTGGAATTCTGAAGTCTCCCTTCCCTCTCCTCCAGAAGATGATTTCCAGAAAATTGCTGCTGGGATCTCTTGTCTGCCTGGGTGTCATTGCTGTGGCTATCTGGTAAGAATTTGCTGGCCAGCTCGGCTGTACCTGTAACTTCCTGTGGATATTCTGTGGTAAAACTCACAGAACACAAAAATGAAAGCTGTGCATTTTATGGAAAACCCCTGTTTGCACTGTAAGAAAGAACAGCTTAATTTACAATATAACACATTATTTGTGTAATAAATAGAGGGAGAAGGCCCAAAGGTAAAGAGAAAAAAGAGCAATTGAGTCCAAATCAGGCTGCTAACACCGTAGTGACTCACAAACAAATGCTCAAGTATAGAATATTCCATACATATTTCAGCTCAGGCCTTAACAGAGGTGATTATTTGTCTCTTCAAACAGTCCAAACTCACTCCAGTGTCACCAGGGACAGCTGTGTAACTATCAGTCATCTGTAACCATCAATCATTTCAAACACTCAGAATTTTGTAACTGAATATTCTGATGACTGAGTCTGGCTCACAGACTCTCTGTACCTCAAACATTGTTGGAAGGGAATCTGAGATAAGGCGTTTCTGTTAAGTATTAAAATATTAATTATTAAATTATCATGAATTATCACACATTTATGGTGTTGCAATTTCCTGTTCTTTCACTTTGTGCGTAGCTGCATTTTGCCTCAGCAGGACATTGTGTTAAAATGTGAACACAGCAGATCCTACACTAATTAATAAGATAGACATGGAGTTAGCTAGAGTTACCTCTCAAAATCTTTGCCAGGTCCTTAGGTAATCTTGAAAAATTCTAGGAAGGTTTCCTTCAACATTTCCTATTTAAAAACATTTCTTTGTTCTCACAGGACTAGAGCTGGGAGTGGAAAAGTGCGTTACCTGCCCTACTACCTTCCCTGCCCAGAAATCTTGTGAGTATTTTGTTTTGTGTCTAATGAGTGACACAGCTCTTCACTGACAGCACAAACAGTGATTAACAAGCCTCTTGTTCTGTATGTGTGAAGCTGTAATTAGTCACTCTGAAAACAAAAAGCTAACAACGCCCTGCAGGACAGCTCTGGCTCTGGTTTGTTCCAGGGAGGTTTTGTTGGTTGTGGGTCACAAAGCCAGGACTAAAAGGTTAATGCAGGTTCTTTATCAGGGTGTGATCACTCCCCTCACTGACAGGGTCACCTAGAGCAGAGAGGTGACATCAGCAGGGACAGGAGTGACTCCCCAGTCCTCCCCCCTGTTCTTCCCTCTGTGATCTGTGCTCTCCCCCACTCCACGGATGTGTTTGTGCCAGGGGAGCTGCTGCTGAGCTTCCCTGCAGGCTGCAAACTGATGGAGCTGGGTGCCAAGAGCTCTCCCAGAGCGAATTTACACTGTGCAGGGGCCAGGGACACAGCCCCAGTGACCTCCTCACTGCCACATTGCACCAGAGCTGGGACAGGACAGACTGTGGCTTTCCCCATGACCTCCTGTTCTCATCAAAACAAAACCAAACCATGAAAATTGGGAAAAAAAAATGATGTTTCATAGAAGTATTTCTGATTATTCCAGCACATTGCAAACCATTGTGTCCGGTCAGGTGCTTATTTCTCTGAAAGCTGCTGGAAATGTGGTTATTTCAGGCAGTTCAGCCCTCCAGGTGACCAGGAACAGTTTGGGAAGGCATGGAGCACATCCATGACCATTGCTGACAGTCCCACGTGGATTTTCACCCCTAAACCCTGATTCCCCCCAGACTGGGATTGCTGCCAGCATCTCTCTGTCCTTGTGTTGTGTGTTCTGTCCCAAAGCTGTCCCTTGCCTGGCAGCCCTGGAGGTGTGTGCAGCTGGAGCTGGATTTTTTGCCAGTGCAGCAGCAGCTCCTGAAGCCAAACTTGGTTGATATTTTAAGAAAAGTTTAACAATCCCTTTCTTTTCCCACCCCAATCATGCAGCTCCATGAAACTCCAATATACAGAGGAGAAGCTAGTCCAGCTTTTTCCCCAGTAAGTGCTGGCTTTTTATCTCCTGACCTTTAAACTGCTGTTCCTCTCTTCCAGCCATATTCATGTATTATTCAATGGATATTTTCTTCCTTTTTACAGATTATTTTATCAGCAGCCAAGAGTGCTGGTGCCAAAGTAAGTTTCTTTGTTTGAACTTTGTTTCTGCTGAGTTTGGTTTGGGCACTTTGCAGCACTCACAGTTCCAGAGTCCTGGGGCACACTGAGCAGGACTTTGTTCCATCAGAATCCAGCTCTGGGGTGTGTCAGCAGCTGCCTGAGCTGCTCTAGGCTTGGGTTTGGTCACTGTGCACTTATTAACACATTTATTGTTAATTCCCAATTATTACATTAGCATTGTTACATGGAACAAAAGTTTTGTGGCCAGAAACTCTTTTTGAGATGGGAGATCTGTGACACCTGCAAGTGGGAAATAACTTCTGGAGCTGGGACCAGAGATGGGAGAGCTCTGAACCCATTCCAGGGCAAAAAAAAAAAAAAAGGTTCTCTGTGTGACCTCCAGCAGTGATTTCAGCAAACACAGACAAATCTCTGAGACACAGTCAGAGCAGGGAGGCTGAGGGAAGGTTTGGGCTGGGACAAACTCTCAGAGCAGCTCAGGTTGTCACAGCCTCCCTTGGCCCGGCTTTTATCTGGAGCACTTCACCTCCAACCACATTCTTCTGCCTGTTAACAAACACACCCTGTTGGTACACACACACTTATATATATTATTTCCCTCATATATTCAGGATGTGCTCACCCTGAATATTCCTTCCATTCTGGAATAAATGTCTGTGCTAAATCAGCTGGTGTATCCTGGGCTAAACAAGGAGAAAATCTTGAAGCTTTCCATGCTCTGTGACTTCTGGAGGGAGCTCACTGGCACTGAGAGCATGACCGTGCCTCATTGGGAAACCCAGGGCAGCCCTTTAAAATGAAATTTAAAAAGCTTAGAGAAGTGAACATGCATGTTTCATCCTTCTCAAAAAAAAAAAAAATAAAAAATAGGATAACCAACCCAGAAACAGATAATTTAGTACATTTCCCTCAACCCAAATTTTCTTCCTGTATAATTTAATCTTTCAGTCGCATGCACTGCTGTAGGAAGGAGTCAAACCGTTTTATTCTTGTCTCCTCTCAGACTGAGAGGTTAGATCTGGGTTGGAGGATCTGGCTGGATCCAGGCTGCTCCCCACAGCTCCCCAGTTTGGTTCTTTGCTGTTTTGCCCTGGAGTTGTGTCAGGTGGGGGCCCAGCAGCCCCCAAGTGTGGCCACGTGCTGTGTGTGACAAATTTCATTAGCAGAGGGCTCCAGCTCCTGCTCTGGAGCTGGGGTGAATTCCACCATGAATGACATCTCCTTTTAAAATCAAGCAGGTAAGAATGAAACACTGAAAACAAAGCAGCAAATTGAAACAGCATTGCAGAGCTGTAATAGGGCAGAATCAGACTCTGCTGCATTTATATTCAGTATTTCCACTTCCCTCACTGGAGATTAAGGACTTTTTTTCTAACTTTGTTACATATTTGAATGCTGGCTCACATACAGAATTTTAAATTATATCTGAATGTGTTGGAGCTATATTTAAATACTGGAGAAATAAGCTGTCGTGCTGCAAGCTGTGTTTTAATAACACAGAAATAGGGTATATTTTTATAGTAATTTTCATATTATTATTATTACTCGTGTTTTAATCTGCATTTCGCAATCTGCATCAGGCTGATAGCAAAATAGGCACAGCTTCCCATTCTGAGAGTTCAGTGGTCATTAAACTCTCCTCTGCAGAAAAGTCCTTAAATGAGATTTTAGCAGATCCTCAGGTTTTTTGCTGATGTGTTAAAGTGCTTAATTTCAGCTCAGGAATGGAAATGTCCGTGCTCTGTAACCTCAAGTAAGAGTGCAGGGAGGAAATATCTGAGGCTAATACCGTCCATGGCGAATTAATGCTGATTCACACACTCTTCTGGCTGCCTTTTTTGTGCTTCTTCCCCATTTACTGGCCTGGAAAGCAGCAGGAACAGCTACATCTCATTAACATTTCTGGTTTTTTGCCCCTTCAGGCGCCAGGATGTGCTGACAGTCACACCCTGGCTGGCCCCCATCGTTTGGGAAGGCACCTTTGACCCTGAGATCCTGGACAGTGCCTACAGACCCCTGAACCTCACCATAGGGGTGACAGCCTTTGCTATTGGCAAGTAAGGGAAGCTCTCAGTGGACACAGTTCTTGGGGTGATGCCCTTCCTTTGTGGAAAGATGATTTTGGCTTTCCTTTTCCTGAAATTTGTCCCAGTTTATGGAGGGGTTTTGTGCCCAAGTTCACATGACAGCACTTGAGGTACCTGAGGTGTGGGCAGTATTTTTTAAGAATTAGGAAGTGGCTTGGGAATTAGAGCTGGTCAAAATGGGGATAATCCACTTACTCCTCATCCTCCTCTCCACCTGTTGCATGTGCAGTGTGTGGATTCTTGCAGTGATGATCACTGAACTCTCCTCATTCCTTGTCTTGCATTCATTAATAATCCATAATAATCCATAATCCCCCACACGCCCCCTTGGAATCCTGTAGATGATACAATTCCTACACAGACATCTTCCCCTGGCCCCTGGAACTTAGATAAGGTCTCCTAGATACCAAGGCCGAGCCAAGTTCCTTAAGAATTTGGTCACTTTCCTAACACCTTGGAAGATAATTGGTCAGAAATTAGTTTGTGTAATTGGTCAATTCACCTTTAGAACTTTTGACTTAGATTGGGTGCTGTCCTTTGTGTAATCTTTTTATTGGCTGTAGTTTGAATCCCACATTAATCTATAAATAAAGGTGCCTTCCCTTTGTGTCTGAGAATCCCTGCTTGACACCCTTCCCATGAAATAAAGATTCTTGTGGAACGTGTCAAGCAAGGCTCTGGTCTTTCTCTGCTGGCTGAATGTGAGCTGCTGAGAGTTAGCTGATGGATATTAACTCTCTCAAATCTTGGTAAAACACCTACCAGAGACAAAAAGCAAGTTTACAGAATCCCAGAATGGTTTTGGTCGGAAGGGCCGTTAAAATTCATCTCCTCCCACCTCCTGCCATGTGCAGGGACACCTTCCACTAGACCAGGTTGTATCAGCCAGGGATGGGGCACCTTGTTCCAGGGAAGAATTCCTTCCTGCTGTCTGTCCTAACCCTGCCCTCCTCCAGCAGAAGGCCATTCCCATTTTGGGACTCACAGAAAGCCCCTCCTGGTCCCCTCCTGTGCAGGTACACGAGGTTTGTGCGGCGCTTCCTGGAGTCGGCGGAGCAGCACTTCATGCGTGGCTACCGGGTGAATTATTACATCTTCACGGACAGCCCCGAGAGCATTCCCTCCCTGCAGCTGCAGCCGGGGCGCAGGCTGCTGGCCGTGCCCGTGCCCGGGTTCTCCAGCTGGCAGGAGATCTCCATGCGCAGGATGGAGGCCATCAGCCGCCACGTGGCCCAGGTGAGCAGAAAGGAGGTGCACTACCTGTTCTGCCTGGACATTGACATGGTGTTCCACAACGCCTGGGGCCCCGAGACGCTGGGGGACATGGTGGCAGCCATCCACCCCGGCTACTTCGCCGTGCCACGGGAGCAGTTCCCCTACGAGAGGAGGAGCTCCTCGGCGGCCTGCATCCCTGAGGGAGAGGGGGATTTCTACTACGGAGGAGCCGTGTTTGGAGGCTTGGTCAGCAAGGTCTATGAGTTCACCAGCACCTGCCACACGACCATCCTGGCTGACAAGGCCAACGGGATCATGGCAGCCTGGCAGGAGGAGAGTCACCTCAACAGGCACTTCCTGACACACAAACCCTCCAAGCTGCTTTCTCCAGAGTACATATGGGATGACAGGAAGCCAAAGCCCCCCGAAATCCGCCTCGTACGTTTTTCCACAGTGGATAAGAACTACAAGGAGATCCGGAATTGATCCCTGCAGAGAGATCCCCCATGCAACCAAACCCACTAAAATTAGCTCCTGCAGGATGTGCCTCACAGTACATTTTTATTCCTGCTGGAGCAAACTGGGAAGGGAATGTGTGGATAATTCCTCTGGACTCTAAAAGCATTTCAGAAGCAGCAGTCAAAGTGCAGGTGAGACTGAAAAGGGTTTTGGATTCATCCTGCTTGAGACTGTAGACACAAAAAAGTGTCCTAAAGGCCAGTTATACAACACATGGCTTTGTCTGAGTGTTTTCCCGAGGCCTGGTGGAAACTTAACAAGATCAAAATGGTATTTGAAATTCCTGTGGAGGAGAAGACCTTGGGTTTTGGTAAAAACCTTTTCATTTCAAAAAAAAGCAACAAAAAAACAACATTGCAGGGCAACAAATTTTCCTGCATTGTGATTTAAACTAACACCTTTTGTCAGAATCAGGAGGAAACTTGCACTAGGAGCACTTTATCCCTGTCTGGTGTGCAGCAGGATTTCTTGGACCTTCTCAGCAGAGAGCTGGTGCCAGGCATTGCCAGTAAGAGCCCTGGTCTGACAGGACAAACAGTGTGAACTCAGCTAGCAGCTATCTCCCAAATTCCACTCTGTGCTTTGGAGACCCAAGTTTAGACAGAACTGGCAAAGCTCAGAGCAGACTGAACTTCTTCGGGTTTATTTCAATCACAGATGTGCTCTGAACCTTCTCCCTGGGTCACATGTCTCTGTGGATCATGTAATCTTTTCCAACACAGAAAATCTGGTTCTGAGATGTTCATGTTCCTCTCCATTGCTTCAGCCCTTTCCAATTTCTCTAAGCTCTGTGAAATAAATTGGCGAGAAGCTGCTGGAGCTGACAGCACGAGCTGATGCCTTTCCAGCAAACAGGATGATTTCACTCCATAATGAAATGCTCTGGTGAGGCTGGGAGCTCAGCACGGAGCTGGGGTGAACATTTTCTCTCCTTGGATGTGCTGAGGAGCTGAAGCAGGCGTTCAGGGGCTGACAGCTCCTTGGGGTGAGCACGGGGGAGCAGCCAGGGCTGGCAGCTGAGGTCACAGCTCAGGGGTGCCTGTGCCACCTCCCTTGTCACAACAGGGCTGCCACAAACATTTCCCTGTGCTGGCCAAGGGCTGAGCACATCAGCCCCTGTTCACTCAGAGGGAGCAGCAGAGAGGAGGAGCAGGGTGAAAGGGTGAATGGGCTGTTTCTAAGGGAACAGTTTAGGGAAAGGAAAAAAAAAAAAAAAAAAAAAAAAAAAGAAAAGAGAGGGGGGAAAAGCTCATTTGGCAGAGAGAGGGAAAATAGGGAAGAGGTGGCTGACTGTTCCTGCTTCTCCTCACATGAGAAAATTGCTGTATGGCAGCAAATCAAGTATTCAAAGCTTTAGGGCCCCACCACTGATTGCAGATGACTTAACGAGCCATTTCAGTCCTGTGAGCAGGCTGGAAATGGCACTTGCCACTGTCACTGCAGGCATTTCATCTTCCAGAAGACTAATTAGAAAAGCTTTCACACACCCATAATATAGATAAGGTACCTGAAATACCTCCAGCCCCAAAGACCCAGTGGCAGCTGGGTTGGCTGATTTGTGCTTAATCCAGCAAAGGGTCTTTATTGCATTTTCTCCAAACTGTTCTGAGTGATGTGGTGCAGGAGGAAGATGCCCCTTTACATAACTAAACCAGAACTGAAACCCCTGCCATGGATGTTGGATTACCAGGCACCTCATCTAAGCCAAAATAGTGAGGAAAAGTACTTATCCAAATATTTCCAGGAAGATACATTTCCAACCAGCCCAGGATTAATACTGTCTGTTCCTTATTTGTTAAAAGAGTTAGTGCCTCAAGGCCATGCTGAAACTGGGTTCTCATTATGCTAATTATACATGCATGCATATGGATTCTTTACCAGCCAGAAGGAGCTGTCCAGTCTGCTCTGCACAGGACAAGCCAGATAATTTTATCTCCTGGTGTCAGGATGTGGCTGGGCTGGGCTAGACCTCGTAGAAAAGTATTCAGATTCCAAGAAAAAATATGAAGTTCCATGGCAGCCAGAAATCCATAGATCAGCTGTGCCCATTGCCAATTCCTCTTATGCCTTAATTCTGCTGGAAATCGCTCTGGGTTTGCAGCCATAGGGCTTCATTCTGCCACATGAATTATTGAGTTCCTGTGCAGATACTCATAAATCCTCAGTGAGAGGAAGTTCTGCAGCACAGAGGATGGTGACAAAGGGTGGTCTGTGTTTCTGGGGTACCTGTTTTGACAAAATTGTGAAGGGCTTGTTCTGAGCTCTGCATCCGAGCTTTTGGCCGAATCCTCAGCCCTCTGATTGACACCATAATGGCCTGGTTTGTGCTGTGCCAAACATGTTTATTTTCCTGGCAGGCTGGCAGCTTCTCCCCAGGGGAATGGCTTGTGTTGTGTGACACAGTTCTGCTCCACGGGGCTGTGGTTTGAAGCAGTACCTACAAACTCTCTGTGCCTCCAGGAAACAGGAGAATATCTGCAAGAAAAAAACCCCACAGAGCTGTGTGGGAGATGCTCCCTGAATCAGCTCGTGCCCTCCTCTAATTAATGAGTGGCTGGACTCTGTTGTCATCTCCTGCTGATTAATCCCCTTCCCCCAGCAGCAGCAGGGAGCTTTCCTTCTCCCAGTGTGGGATGTGCAGCCTGAGGCTTGTGTGCACTGTGGGAGCTTCTCCAGGACCTGCCTTGTGGGGTGCATTCCCCACCCACACCCAGTGCACAGTGGGGAAACTGAGGCACACAGCACAGTGTCACTCTTGCCTTCCTCCACTCGCCACGGGGGACAACGTTGTCTTACGTGTCCTTGTGCCAAAGGAATCTGGACTCAGAAATGCAGGGAAATGCATGAAAACTGAATCACCACGTGTAAATAAACCCCACTGCCTGGGGATGTGATTGTGCTCTCAAGGTATTTCCCACTCAAGCCCTTCACCCAGCCTCACACCAGCAGCTTGGTGCCTTCCCAAGGGCCCCTTTTTCCTTCCATCCTTTTCTGCTCGGCTGGAACAGACTCATCATTCATTGTCCCTCTAATTTAAGCACCGTTCTGACAGGCTGCTTCTTTCCTTCTCCCTGCTGCTGTCTTGCCCAGCGCAGCCACCCCCAGAGGGCAAATTTCTTTGTGTGGTATGAAACAGAAACTTCCAGCACCAAATATGATTTGAAATGGGCCAGACTGTGATCCTCTCCCCACTGATAGGACAAGACTCACTGCCACTCAGCCAGATTAGAACCCTTTTCCACTCCTGTTGGGATTTCCCATAACCCTCCCTTAGGTGATGCTCCCAGTTTTGACCAGAAATGTCATTTACACCACACAGCACCACTTTCAAAAGGCTTAGTCAAATTTTCTGTGGGTGAGATCTGCGGCTGTGGGGCACGGAAATGAGATGATCTTTGAGCAGAGGGGGATGAGGAGGGGTAAGAACATAAGTTACACATTCCCTGCATGAAACCAGCTTGTGGAAAAGCCACGTGCATCAGGCTGGCTCCATGCAGCTGAAGCAGCAGGGTGCTGGAAAGGAGCTGGAAGGCTCGGAGCTCCCTGGGAGCTGCTGGGTTCCCTCCCCTCCCCTTTGTCTCACCTGTTCAGCTCTTTGAGGGAGGGACTGTCTCTGCCTCTTGTGTGTTTGCACAGTCTGGGTCACTCACTGGGGATTTGCTCTAATCTCACAGGGCAGCTCTAAGCACCGAGGTTATTATTTTCTCACTTGAATCCCACCTGCTCTGCTTCACCTCCTGCCCCAGCAAGTCCCCGTGGGAGCCCAGGGGTGACACACACAGAGCAACAGCTGCTCTCCAGGTGGAGTGACAGTGACAGTGACACTGACAGTGACAGTGAGAGGCCGTTCTGGGGACAGCAGGAACTGCAGAAGGAGTTACAGGAGTGGGTTGGGTTGTGCTTTACTCACCGTAAATCCCCAGCCCTGGAGTTGTGCTCCACACAATCTAATGATTTAGGGAAGCATCACTAGCAAAACACATCTCAAGAGTGACATTTGAGAGCCTGCCTGCCCACCAGACTCCCTCCTTTCTCCACGAGTGTTGCTGTACTGACGTGACTTTTCCTGTGCTATATTTAGACTAAACATAGATCCACCAAACGTCGTTGTTTTGTGTGAAACTAGTGTAAAGCCTTCGGAGTAGAAAGGCAGTTTTTAACCACAAATCTCTACTGTTTGTATGCCCACCTCATCCCCCTGCTCCCCTGCTGAACCTTTAGCCAACTTAAAGAGAGCCAGAGGAGTACAAATCACATTTAGAAAGTGCTTCATTCTGGTGTGGTTTTTAGTGAGTTTTGCCAGCAGCAAATTACATAGCTCTAGACCTTTTGAAGTACGTGTTTTTCTCACTGTTGAGCACTGACACCGTTACTATAATTAGAATGATGTTTGCTCCGTAGCAGCATCTAGTGCCAGAGCCAGAGCCCTGGCAGCACCTTTTCCTTTCCTGGCTGCGCTCCCCAGCCGGAGCTGCTGCTTCAGCTGGCCCGGGGCCACCGAGGAGCGGGACGGTCAGGTGCGATGGGCTGTGCCTTGTCGCTCATTCCCGCTGTGACCCTGGGGAAGCGGGGCTGGCTGCTGGGGCCGGCGAGGGGTGTCGGCGGCTGGGAGCGCTCGGCCGTGGATTGCCGCAGCCTTCTCCTCCTGCCATCGCTCTAATGGCTCGTGTCATCGGCCTCACGATGAGAAACGATGGGCAAAGCAGCCGCTCTGTTTCCAGGGCAACCCCGCTGGCTCCGCAGCTCCCGCTCCAGCGCGCACCGAGCGCCCGCAGCTCCAGCGGCGCTGCCCGGGGTCCCCCCGAGCCCGGTCTCGGTGCTGGGATGAGCGGCCGGGGTCCGTGTGGTGCCCTGGCTCCTGGAGAGGGACAGCCCGGGGGGTCCCGGGGGTCTCTTTCAGCCCCAAACTCTTCTGTTTGCACCCGCACGCAGCGCCGCGCCGACCCCCGCTCGGCACCCACAGCGGAGTCCCCGCTGTCCCCGTCCCACTCCCGGGGGAAAAACACCCAAAAAGCCAAGTGACAGCACGGACACCCCCGGAGCGCTGCCCGTGCGTGCGCGGGTGACACCGGAGCGGTGGCCGCGCTGTCCCCCCGCAGACGCGCACCCACCCGCGGGGAGCGGGGCTCGGGGCCGGGCGGAGCCGGGAGCCGCCTCCTCGCTGCCGGTGGCGGTGCCCGCCCCGGTCCCGCCCCGCGCTGGGCTCTGGTGGCCGCGCTGGCGGCTCGGCGGGGGCGGCGGGGGCCCATGGCCGGCGGGGAGCATCGCCCCCGGCCCCCGGGCAGCGCGGCGGGGCCGTGAGTGCGGCCCCGGCTCCCGCAGCGGGGCCAGCGGCTCTCGGCGCGGCGCTGGGGCTATGAGCGGGGCACGATGATGATCGACAGCCAGGTGAGTGCGCGGGGCACCCGCCGCGGTTGTCCCCCCGCATCGCCCCGGCCCCGGGCGCTGCTGCCGGGCTCGGAACGCTCCAGAAGCCTTGCTGGATGTGGCTCGGGGTGAGCCGCGCGTGTCCGCGGCGGTGACCGATGGCTGCGCGGTGCCGGGGGGCTCTAGCGGGGCTTCCCGGGGCTCTGGAGCTCTGGTGCTGCAGGTGTCCGTCCCTTGCTGCCTGTTGGGGCCGGGGTCACTGTACGTGCCAGCAGCTGGTCTGCAGCGGGGGCTGTAGCGGAGGAAAAGCAGCGGCTTTGCCGGGGGAGTGGGGGGAAGTGTGTTTTTCAATGTGTTTTTCTTTAATCGTTTTGCTTTCTGTTTGTGTGCTGGTCAATGCGGCTGGGAGAAGTGGAGCTGGAGGGTTTCGGGGGAAGGCACGCAGTTTGGGACGGGATGTGAGGGCGCTGCGATGCTGCAGCAGCCGCCGGGCTGCGATGCTGGAGGCAGGGCTGGCGCTGCTGCGGGCCAGCTCCCCTGGCACGGCTCAGCCAAGGGGCACCCGCACGTCCCCTGGCTCTGCCTGGTGTGTTTGTGAGGCTAAAACCTAAACAGAGCCGAGGTGGGCTAAAGCTCAGCACTCCCAAACCCACTGGAGGTTTTGGGGTTGGGGAGGATGGAGCAGAGGCATGAAATTTGGGGGAACACCAGAACATGACTCTGGGTTTGGTCCTGATGCTCCTCTGACTTTTTACTTTCTCTTCCTCTTCTGATGTTCCCCTTGTGATCCCATTCCTGGGGAGGGGGGCTGTGCTGCTGCCCTTGTGGGGGTGCTGGGAAGGTAAGTGGGCAGCAATGGCTCCTTGGAGACCAGCAATGAATAGAGGGAAGGGCTGATGCTGTGCTGGAGAAGTGGGCTGGGATCCATTTTTGGACTGGAAAATGTGCATTCCAGAGCTGTCTCCTGCACCCTGTGGGTCTGTGTGGTCTGGGCCTCGTTCACCTTGGTCCAGCCCAATAAACAAAAGCTGAATTAGCTCTCTTGGGATCACACATGTGAGGCAGGCCCCAGTGCCACACCAGTGTGTGCTGGATGGTGGCATGTCCCTTTGGAAAAGGGAATTGGCAATCAAAATACTGGAGTTTGGCTCCTGACTCTGCCTAGGGTCAACAACGAGAGTTTTCTGTCATTATGGAGTAGGAAGATTGATCTTGCTGGGAGATCCAGAAAATTAAAGGCTGTCTAGAAAACGATGTCCAGAGCTCAGCCTCCCAGGATGGGGAATGCATGTGACATCCTGTGGAATGTTTTGCATTAAGGTCTCAGCTTCTCTCACTTTTTTATGCTTACCCCACTTTGCATATTTATTTATAGGTGTATTTTATATGGGTAAACCGAGGCACGTAGAGATATTTGTTCCAAGCCCAGGATCCTGTGTGGGTGGAGAGCAGAGGTTAAAAGTCCTGATTCCGCCTGCTGAGGAGGATGAGCCACTCTCCCTTTTAAGGGGTGCAATTCATTGAGGTCCCATTGTTTGTGGCTACCAGTTAGGAGGAATTTCCAGCTGCACCCGCAGCCGCACCCTGCCAATTCTGAAGGCTGTACAGCTACATTTTTCATGCCTTGTAAATGTTCTTCTCCCTGGTTGCTAAGGGAAAGACCCACACAAACAACTGGTAAAGCTGAGTGTTGCAAAGTAAATAAGCTGAGCAAACAAGGAGGTTTTTTTCATCTTTAAGTGCAGGTGTGTTGTTCCAGGTGTCTTGACATGTGAAAGCAAAGGTTCACGTGCAAGGGTGAATTTAAAATGGAAGCCAGCTCTTGAGCTGGGTCAGAAGGTGGCTTCCACCCTGAGCCAAGCTCCCAGAGCTGCAGACTCATCCCCTCTGTCCCTTTCTGGCCGTTTGGGCAGAAGAAGGAAGCAGATGGTGGATGAGGAGTCTTGGGCTGGCTGGGGGCAGGACGCAGGGAGCGTGAGCAGGCGAGCTGCGTTTGGTTTTGTCTTTCCTTTCATCTGCTCCCCGCCTCTGAAGTGGCTCCAGCAGCTCGGAGTTAACTCTTGGTGTTGCTCTGCAGGGGTAGGGGGGCGAGTTGGCAACAAGTGACAGCGAGTGAGGGTCCAGCTGGCACAGGGGCTGGGAGGCAGCAGGTGGAGAGATGTAAAGTCCCTCCTCGGCATGGCTCAGCCACTCCATCTGGAGCTCCCACTCACGCCTGAATCTGTGTGCCTGGGCTCATCAGACATGAGCAGAGGATGCAGCGACTGCTGCAGGCTCCAGAATAAATCTCTGGGACATTGCAATGATGGATCTGACATCCCTAGCTCAGTGCAGTGTGTTATCTCTGAGCCACTTTGCTCAGAGATGACTCTTTAAGTGAAGGAATGAGGGGCTTTTCAGGACTTTGGTTATTCTGGCCATCTTTGGGGTTATGTTTTTCATCTCCTTGTAGTGTTTTCACTCTGTCATTCCCGAAATGGTGCCTGACTGCTGGACCTGATATGGGCAATCAGGGTTTCTGATCTCAGGTGGTGATCTCCAGAGCAATCTGCACTATCCATCAAGATGGATTTTGCTTCTGATACCTTTCCCATTGCTATAGCAACCCCTCTGACGAGGATGCCAGCACGCTTTCCAGGCACTGTGTGCAGGGAAACTGCTTCACCTGCCACCAAGCTGCCGCACGAGGGGCAGGGCTGGTTAAGTGACAACTGCATACGAGTGCTGAGCCTGGAGGGGCAGAGGAGCTGCTGTCTGCTGCCTCAGGCTGACCCTGCTCTCCCTGGTGTCCCCACCACCTGGAGTTTCCCTGGGATATCAGGGTGGGGGGAGTTCACAGTGTCTAGTGCCATGGGCTGGGATTTCTCAGGATGGTGTAAAGGAGCACTCCAAGTCTTGCTGAGTATTAGGGGCTGCTTCCCCCTTCCCCTCGCCTGTGGAGAGGATGGAAGATGGGTCTCATCTCCAGGGTACTGATGGAGAAGGAGGGGTTTTGCCTGCTGTGGCCAAGTGAGCCTGCTCCCTCCTCCACGTCCTTCACACTCTGCAGTCAGTAGATGGACTCCAAGACGTTCTGCTCTGCCTCTCATCCTGCTCTCCCGTGCTTTCTGTGCAAACCAGAGGCCATCCAGCTGTGGCTGGCCAGCTGTGGGGCTGCCTTCCCACTGCCCAGATGCTGCTGGCTCGCTGCTGCCTAGGGATGTGTTGTGCCCGGTGGTGCTGCCAGGCTGTGTGACCCTGCGTGGGCCGGCCGGGGCTGCCCCGAGCCCGGCGGGGCCGTGCAGCAGATGGCACTGTTGTTTTCCCGGTGAGTTATTGCCGCGGGCTCGCTTCCCCAGCGCCGGCGAGGGTCAGCGGTGATGGGAGCGGGCACAGCTCCAGCGTCCGGCCCGCTGGGAAAGCCAAGCCGGGCTCCGTGTGACACACACAGCTCGGTGTTGGGGCGCTGCTCAGCCGGGAGGAGCCGTGCTCGTGTTGAGCGACACGAGCCAGCTCCATCCTCGCAGATCTCAGCTCCAACCCCGAAGCCGCCGGGGGAGAGACCTCAGCAAGGGCGCGTCAATCACCGCGTCCTTCCTATAAAAAGAAATCCCTGATCCCCCGCTCCCTTTTGTGCTGGTCCGCGCTGTCACCAGCCAAGCCGTCCCCCAGCTGTCCCCCAGCTCTCGGCAAGCAGCAGGGAGCGGTGACAGCGTGACCTTTCCATCAGCGAGCGGTGCCCGTGCCGCTGTCCCCGCTGCCGCCGCGTCGCACCGGGAGCGTTTTCCACAGCCCTGTCACAGCCCTGGCGCTCGGGGGTGCCTGTGACAGCTGCTGGCAGCTGTTTGGGTGCTCCCAAACAAAATCCATCCCTCCCTGCGCGGCGCCAGCTGCCGCGGGATGCTCCAGATGTTGACAGGTTTTCCTGATGGGATCGCCCGAGTCCAGCCCGCGTGACCCGCGCTGGGGCTCGCCCATCTGTTTTCCTCGAGGATTTGTGGTTTTGAGTGGCTGGCTTTCCTGGGGACCTTTCGGCTCCCGAGGCCCCGCGGGTGCGCGGTGTCTCCGCGGATATTCGGATGTTCTGCACTGATGCTCCCCCGCGCTGCACGCCTTGGCCGCGGGTCAAAGGCGAAGTTTGTAGACATCAGCTGGCGTCAGAGGCGGCTCGGGGCTGGCGTGCTGGGGGATCGCAGTTTCCGCTCCCTCGAGGCCCTGCAGTGCAGCGGGAGTTCATCCTTGGAAGGATTTACAGCCCCCTCGGTGCTGCCGGCTTTGCCGTGGCCCTGAGGGCTCCTGTCTCCTGTGCTTGGAGCTGCCGAGCCTCACATGCTCCCTGGAATAGATGTAATTCAGTGTCCTTCACCACCCTGCCCGGAGAGAGGTTCCAAAGATGGACAAAAGGGGGAGCAGGTGAAGGGGCTGGGGAGAAGGAAGGGGTGCAGTGCTGCCCTGGTGGGTCAGAGGGGATGGAAAAACCCTTCCTTGGTCTGTCCTGCCCTGAGTGGCATCTGGAGAAAATCAGAAGCTTTAGATGTGGTGGCAGAGCTCTGGGATGTCAGACATGTGGGATGTCAAGGCATCCCAGAGCAGGCCCCACACTTCCCTGTAGGGTCTGGAAGAGAAAGGGAGGAGGAGAGAGGAGGAGTGAGGGGTGGTGCAGACATTGCTGTGGGCTGTGCTGTTGGAGGGATCGCTGGAGAAGCATCCTGGAGGGGATGTGCAAGTTGCTGGCACAGCCCGGGGGTGATGCTGTGCCCGGGGTTCAGGATGTCAGCCTGCTCTCTGTGGGCTGATAACACCCTGAGAGCCAAGTCTGGCTTTCTCAGGACATCCGCTGTCCCTTTTTATCTTTCCCCTTCCGTGCAGTCCCACTCTGTTTCCCACTCCCCAGCCATAAACACCCTGCGTGGCTGGGGGCAGGAAGCAAACCCTGAAAAACGCAGAAGGAGCCTGGCCAGCTCCCGTGTGAGCCCTCAGCACAGAATGGAGAGGTCGAGGTCATCCCTCAGCAGTGCCAGGAGGTCCCTTTGAAATCCCCAGCAGCCGCCCTGCCCGGCTCCTTTGGCCCCGTCCCACAGCGGATTTCCCACCGAGTGTTTCCTGCCTGTCCCTCTCGGCAGTGTCCCACATAAACACAGCCCTTCACCTCCCCAGGGGTGTGAATCAGCCACGGTGGCGTGGCAAAGTTCAGGGCAGGCAGGAACACCCTGGCCACGGGTCCTGAATGACAGGGAACAGGAACAGAACCGTGGTACTGAATAATTGGGAACAGGAGCAGAACCATGGTCCTTGAGTGTCAGGGAATCTTGGCTGCTCTCAGCCCCTCTCCAAGGAGGCTGGGCAACCCCTGGGGCACAGCCATTGGTGGAATCTGCTCCCCACAGTGGTAATTGTGGTCAAAATGTGCAAAAGTGTTTGCTGAGCAGGCCCAGGAAGGTGCTGCTGCCCCAGCTGTGCGTGCACTCCGGGAGAGGGCAGCTGGCCCAGGGCAGGAGCAGCTGAGGGATGGGGTTGAGCTCTGCCTGGAAGAGCAGGGCTGGGTGTCCTTTCCTTCTCATCTTCATTATTATTATTATTATTACTATATTTCAATAATTAAGCTGTTCTTATCTCAGCCCATGAGGTTTTTACCCTGGGAGAAGTCCCACATTTTCTGCCCCATGACCAGCAGGCCAAAGGGAGCACAAGTTCTTCCCTCGTACAAACAAGAGCTTGTGGGTGTTTAAGGATCCTGTTTTTCTTGGCAGAGGTTGGGAGTCCCATCAGGCTTCAAACTCTCCCATTCAGCATTTCCATGGTGACAGGGAGGCTCTTCTGCCATCCTCAGTGCCACCAAAATGACGAGGCTGGTGCCGTGGAGGGGTTTGGAAGGCAGAGCCATGTCCAGTGCTGGGTTGGACATTCTCCTTCCCCAGTGCTCATGGAGAACAGTTGATTTTGCCCCACTGGGACAGCCCAAAAGGAGGAAGGAGTTGTTCAGGACAGCACGCTCAGCCTGTGCTGTCCCTGCGTGTGTGGCACTGCTGGTGGTGCTGTGGCATCATGTCCCCTGACAAAGTCCTCTACATCCATAACCCAGCGAGGAGAACAGCAGCGCCGACACTTTGCAATGCTGTGTGAACCACTAAAAGCAGAGGAAGGCTGGTAAGCCCCTCATGTGGCTCCTGGAGGGCGGTGTGACCCGCGGCTGCTCCGGTCCCGTCCCTGCGTGCGGCTCCGCAGCGATTCCCTGGAGCTCAGCAGAGCCTGGGGGCTGCTCCCGCTCGCATGGAAATGCAGCACGGCTCTGGGTACCGGAGACTGGCTGGGAAATTGGGGTTTGACATCCCCTGCGTGTGCTGCATTTATGCCTTTCCCCCTCCTCTGGCTGTCCATGCTAACAGGGGACTGCACTCTGGAAACATTTTACAAATATGATGCAATGCATCCTTTCCCCTTAGAAAGCAGCAAGGAGATTCCCATTCTCCCACGGAATGTTTCTATATTTTGGCCCAAGCTGTGTATCTTTTGCTGTCAAACATCCATAAGTAGGACCAGGTGCAGTGATATTTGTCAGTATTTCAGGGACCAGCTCCTGTGAATTTGCCTGCGTGGGCACCATGTCCCTGTGCAAAGTCCCCGGCTCAATGACCTGAGCCTGTGTTTTGTTTCCCTGTGTTTGGGATCCAAATTTTCCACCACTGACCCCTCCCTGGCCACCGTGGGTGTCACAGCCCTGCTTTTGGGGACATTTTTCCAGATTTACTGAGGCTGTGTGCTGCATGGTGTGGCCGTGACTGCTTATACAAGTCCCCTTTGCACTCTTCCCAGTGCTGCTTGAAAGGGTGTTTAGTTAATAGGATTATAAAGCTTTCCTGTCGTCAGGCAACGGAAATCAATGGTGGGCCCCTGGGAATGAGCCTCATCCAATTTCCAGCACAGCCCTGCACGGGTGTGTGGCCAGGACTGCAGAGCTGCTGAAGGGGGGATGTGCTGCCCCTCCCTGTGCTCCCCATGCTGCTGGGGCCTCCTGGAAATAAGGGGAAAAAAAGGATGTAAAGCTATTGGAAAGTGTCCAAAGAAAATGGTGAAGGGTCTAGTGGGGCCATATGAGGAGTGGCTGAGGTCACTTGGATTGTTGGCTGGAGAAAAGGAGATGGGGGAGGCATTGAGGTCTGCACTTTCCTCATGAGGGACAGTGCAGGGGCAGCTCTGGTCTCTCTTCTCTGGTGACCAGCGACAGCACCCCAGGGAATGGCTGGAGCTGTGTCAGGGAGGGTTAGGTTGGATATCAGGGAAAGGTTCTTCTCCCAGAGGGTGCTGGGCACAGCCCCAGAGCTCCAGGAGTGTTTGGACAACACTCTCAGAGATGCACAGGGTGAGGTTGTTGGGGTGTCCTGGGCAGGACCAGGAGCTTGATTTGACGATCCTTGTGGGTCCCTTCCAGTTTGGGATAGTCTGTGATTCTCTGAAATGCAGAGGCTGCTCTCAATCCACTTGTGCCAGCAAGGATCCCAGCTGGAGCAGGGCCTGGGACCCCCAGGCAGTCAGGACACTGATGCAGCCCCGTGGTGCTGCTGTCTGTCCCAAAGTGCTGGATGCTCCCCAGCTCCTGTGTCTGCTGCTGGGCTGGTACCCAGAACCCAGCAATTTCTCCAGTCAAAAAGAGCTTGTCCTTCGAGCTGAGAGCATGTGCTGCTCTGCACTGCCTGGGGGGCTTTGCCCTCCCCTCTGCTGTCAGCAAACATCTGGAGGCAGCAGGGTGGCAGGATGGGCTCATGAATGTGTGTAATGCAGAGGGAGCTCTCAACTGCTGTCCCCAACATGCAGCAGGCTCCCAGCCCCTCCCTGGCGGGCTGCACATCTGCACTGCACAGGAGCCAGGCCTGGAAGAGCACAGGAGCTCAGGGAAGGGTCTCTGTGCTCTCTGGACTGTCTCCAGCAGAGCTGACAGCCTCGGGGTCTGCTCAGTCCCACCCTGCCTTGTCCCTGCCCTCCTGCAGGGGATTCCAGGGCTGGAATGCCTCTGTCTGAGCCAAGGCTGTGGTCCCTGTGCAGCCAAGAAAGCCACTGGAGCCCTTTGCTGTCAGAGTGGGAGGGTGGGGAGCAGCTGAACAGGAGCCCTGAGGGAAACCTCCAGAAAAACCAACCTGCTTCAGGAATCTGGCCGTGGGAAAGGTGTTCCCCATCCCCTTGGCTGTTAGAGAGGGGACTGCATGTGCTGGAGACTCCTTTAATCCCTGGAGGCTGCAAAACAGGCCTGAAGAGGGAGGGCTGGGAGAGCCTTTGGCTCAGGGTGGAGGGCTGGAAACCTGCAGGCTGCCAAAGCTGTGTCTCTTATCTCTGGAGCCTGGGGTTTGCTGTCTGCCAGGGAGCAGCGGTGTGGATCTGCAGATAACCTTTTGGCCATGGTAATGTGGGTTAAAGCACGCCTGAGGAGCTGGGGCTGTGTTAAACAGCACAGTGAGAGCAAGCTCGGGGCTGGGGAGACTGGAACCTCCTCCTTTGGGATTGTTTAAGCTCCAGCTAAGCCCTGGGAAATGTGCTGAAGGGAACAGCCCTGCCCAGAGCTGCGGGCTTGGCCAAGTGGGTGAACCGGTGATGCCCCAACTCTGGTGAACGCTCAGACCGTGCTGGGCTGGGCAGCAGCTCTGCCTGCAGATGTGTGCCCAGAGAGATGCCCTGGCCTTGCTGCCAGCCTGCTCCTGCCACACACAGCTGCTGCTCCAGCCTGCTGGCTGGGGGAAAATTCCCTGCGGAAAAATCGCGACTGGGGATTGTCATGGCTTGCTAATGCCCTCAGCTCTCCGTTCCCTTGGCATCCTCCTCTTCTCCAGCAAAGGTGTTTACAGCTGGTCCTGCTGCTGGGCTGGCACGGGCAGAGCTGGGAGCTGTGCTGTGCCCACCTGCTCCCTGCTAGGTCAGTGTCCAGAGCTGGCCCTAGAGGGGACAGGATGTGCTGACATTTGGGAACTTCTTGTCCTCAATCTGCCTATGCTGCAGGCTCCCCTGCCAGGCAGGCATTTGGGGAAACGATGAAGCTTTTCCTTAGGTTTGGAGCTGCAGGGGACAGCGGTGTGGCAGTTTGTGGCATCGTCCTGCAGTGCCAGGTCCAAAGCCCGGCGTGTGTGCCCAGCCTGGGAAGCCGGGCAGGAGTGCAGACAGCTCAGCAATCCAGGTGTGGGCCCTGTGCCAGGGATTTCCCGGCAGCAGAGCCACACCCGGGTCTCCCCTGCAGGGTGGGGACACCACGGGGGTGTCACTGAAATGGGCTTCATCGGGTGGGAAATCATTTTGGGGTGAACCAAGAAGGGGTGGTGGGAGCAGCCAGGGACTGCACGGAGCTGGGGGGTCCTGTCCTCCTCCTTCCCTCCCGCAGTGGGGAGGAACGGGGGGCAGGAGGGAGTGAGGATGTGCCAGGGACACGGGGTGAGCTCTCCTGGAACGGCTGTGCGGTGTGGAAGGGCAGGAATCCCCTCCTGGAGCAGCTCTGCCCAGCCGGGGGCTGCTCCAGGAGGGGTGTTCCCGCAGCAAGGGAGGTTTTGGAAACTCCGTGAGCTGTTGCCATGACAGCCCCGAGCACATCCCTGCCGATGCCGAACCCAGCTCGGCATTCCCGGCTCCCCTGGGGCTGATCCCGGCAGGGCCGAACCCGCAGCAAATCCCTTTTCCCCCGCAGGGAAGCGCTCTGGGAAGCAGAAAGGAGCCGTGTGGGTGCCCGATGTTCTTTTTTTCCAGCTCCCCCGTGCATCCTCTCCAGCCCCGGGAGCACGGCAGGTCCCCGTTGCTGCGGTGACAATCTCCATGGAGACCGGGCTGCATCCCGGGCACCGCGGCAGGGATGTGTCCCCTCCCCATGGGGACACGGGGTGCGCTCTGAGCCCCCCGGGAGAGCGTGAAAATGGAAATCCCTCAAGTGCTAAATGTGTGGAGGAATCCCAAGGAAACTAATTGGTTTTCTCCCACCCCTCCTTTAATGCTTGGCTTTCACTCCACACTGGCAATTGCTGCTCTGCACCTATTAAAAGGCCGTCTCATGCTTTGCAAGGGCTTGATTGTGAATTAATTTTGCATACGTATCTATTCTAAGGAGCATGGGAATTTATTCAGGATGCTGAATGCCAGACAGGCTTTCCAGAGGCGTGAGGTGCAGCACAGGCTGTGCCTGCTCTCAGGAGTGACTCTGAGGAAACGACAGTGGCTTCTCCAAATAAGGGTTCAGGTTCAATCAATGGGATTTATTCCCACAACCAGTTTGGAACAAGACAGGTTGTGTGTGCTTCTGTATATCCCATTTGAAATCCGTCTTGGGTGTCAAGCTGATGTTGATTTTCACTGGGAAATAGGTGTCCTACCTGCTTATGGTCTCCAGGAAATCTCACCAGGCTCCATCTCCACATCTGCCTCTCCAAATCTACCCACAGGCTTTCTGTACACACCACATTTCTCCAGAGAAATGCTGTTGGGTTGGGATTTCTGTGGTTTTGAAACCAGGTTTCCTCTTTCTATTACTGAGAAGTGTCAAAGGGGAAGAGCTGCTGGGATTTTCCATTTGTCATTTATTTGTCATGCTGCTTTCTTTCCCCTTTGCCTTTCTATCAGCCGCACACCGTGAAAATAAACCCGCAGGTTTTGTGTCATTTCTCTCAAGTACTGCATTCTAGTGCAGGATGCTGAGATGTTTGGGCACCGAGTTGCAATTTCCTTTGAAAAACAAACTCGCCATTATTATTCCTGGGGAATTTCTTTCATTTTGTGGAGGTCTTTGATGCTTGACATCAAGCACTGGGGTCAGTCTTCCTTAGGTGGGTCTTTGTGAGTCACTGAGTGTCAGGAATGCCCAATGTCACAACAGAGGTAGGTCAGTGGTTTTTGGAGAATCCCAGATGTTCACACCATTGCAGCAATGCAATGCTAAGATCCTCCTGTGCATGAGTTTGTCCCTGAAATTTGCATTCTCCAGTGCAGAGGTTCAGTTGTGGGCTGCTCAAAATGATGTTTTTGCAAGGTGACAGAGGCTGTTTGTTTGTTCCCATTGCAGGAGCTGCTCTCTCCTGGGCAGCAGCAGAGTGCTTGAGATGCACCCAGCATAGGAATTGCAATGAATTTGCCCTGCAGTTGCTCTGTTCCTGCCAAGACTCTTACTGGAAAAACAGTCTTTTCCCAGTAATGGTTGCTAAGCACTGAGGTCTCATGATGGGCTTTATCTGCTCAGCTGGAGCTGCGACAATAAAGCTCCAGAGCGAAATGAAACGGGGAAACAGCAGCGCCTGTGCTGGGGCTTCCCTGTCCTCCAGAGGCAACACCAGGAGGAGATTTCTCCTTCACCCTGGCAGGGCTGGGGCTCCAGCAGCACCTCAGTCCCGTGCCAGTGGGCATGGCTGCTCTGTTTTCCGTGCACAGGGGTGGTTTTGGTGCTCGGCTGCTGTTGCAGGCAGATCTGGGATTGTAGCACAGTTTCCACTCACATCAGCCAGACTGGAGGAGCAGGAGGATGTCATTTAAAAATCTGTGTAGGATCATCCTGTCTGTGCTGGTTTGATGGCGGGGGATTGTTTGCTCTGTGTTTCTGCTGCAGTGGGAAAGGGTTCAAAGCCTCTTTGCCATTTCTGCTGAGACACTGTTCATTCCCTGGGGACACTGCTGGGTGGACATGCATGAGCTGGCCCCAGCAGAGGAGAGGAAGGGAAGGCTCCACACCATCCCTGGGGCTGTGTGAATGCCCACAACTTCTGGCTGGTCACTTTTGACCAAAGCATTCCATGCACAGACCCTCCCATGTCCCATCAATCCACTGTGTTCCAATCCTGTTGATTTGAGATGGTTCTCTAGAACATCTCTTCTTTTGTCCAGCTGCTGCTGTCCCTCCTGGCACTCTGCACTTGGAATTTTACTTTCCTTTGCAGCCTGCATGTGTGCTTTGTGACTTTTCCAGGATTGCCCCTTTTGGCATCTTTATGGCTGCTGGGGTCAGCAGAACAGACTGAGCCCCTGCCAGAAGTGTGTGACAACCTCTGAGTCTGTCCCTAGCCCTTGAAGTGCAGGGAACCAGCAGGTGATGGGATTCCTACACCTCCACACCACCTCTGCAGAGATTCCTGTTCTCAGGGCACACATCAGCTGCTGAACAGGATGGTGAGCTCCTGGGAATGGTAGCCCTTGGAGACTCTGGCACTTGAGTGTGAAATCTGTGTCTTTCTCAGGATGTTTGGAAGCTGCAATCTCAGCTGACCAAGCCCAGCTTGTTACTGGAAAGTTGTTGTTGGAAAGCCAAGCTCTGCTGACCGATGGTTGCAGGCAGGTGAGTAACCTGAGCTGGGGCTGCAGCACAGGTTTGAATCACCTTTCCTGGAACCAGAGCTGTGGGCAGGGTTTGGTGCTGCTGAAATGTGGGACAGTCCTCCAAGGGAATGCACTTTGCATCGAGTCACCAAGGAATCATGCAGGAGCAGGACACAGACTGCCTGTGCTAGGGAGTTTCCAGGGCTGTGGCACTGCCTCTCTGCCATTAAAAGAGTTGCCAAAATTCTGTCAGTCAGCAGCTGGGGCATGGCCCTGGAAATTTTGCCTTGTCCACACGTTCCAGCTGTGATGTCCCCTCTTTCCTCCCCTGCAAATCCATTCCTGAGGCTGCTGCAGTGCTGCCTTCTTGTCCTCAGTGCTGCTAATCTCAGCCATATGGTGGATGAAAAATCTGCCTAATTTCCAGTTAAAACCTAATTTATGGTGAGTTTATCCCTCTTTGGTCTTGTTCCAGGATTGCCCATTAGCTCGCATTGTAGGGCTGCTTTTCTCATCCTCGCATTTCCCCCGGGAATGATTGGCCAGACCCGGTTCCAGCCCCACATTCTGCCCCTGCGAGTGGCACCGAGGGTCTGTGTGTGTGTGGGACCCCTCTAACCCCGGCTCTTGGCTCTGGCTGCTGTGCGGATGAGTCAGCCCGGCGCTGCCTTGGCGCTGAGCGGGGCTCGCCAAGCCCGGCTTACCTAAGGCTGCAGGAATGCCTGGCTCAGCGGGGCTCCTGGGCTCTGCTCCGCGCCCGGGCGTGCTGCGAGCCGCGCTTGTGGCCTCGGGCAGCGGCTGCGCTTGGGAAAGCTGGGAAAAGGCTGCTCAGTCCCAGACCTTTGCCCTGAAAGACACTCCTTAAAGCAGGACCCACAGAGCCACCCAAAAGCACCTGCCTGGAGTAGGG
>VRYO01001183.1:1066553-1084896 GCA_009812075.1 Sialia sialis | reverse complement strand
AAGCACATAAACTCCTGTTTGTTCGAGGGCAGTGGAGATTTTCATTGGATTTCATTGTTGGGTATGTAGCTGGTCCCAGTGTCTCCCCTGGCAGGGTGTGAATCAAGGAACCCAAACTGCTTCTCTCCTGCTGCCCTTGCTGGGGAGAGACATCCAGTGTCAACTTGGTGTCACCCTGGGTGTCACCCCTGTCACTGGAGCAGTTGAGGGTGAGGTGATGGTTCATGGGCTTGGCCCCAGGTTCTCTCTTGTTTGTGAGAGCAATAACATCCGTGTGATCCGTGTCTGCAGGCGATAATGAGTTACTCCATGTTGAGACTCCCACCCCACTGCTGCTCTTGGTGAAAATTCCATAGGAAGGTGCTTTTCACAGCAAACCACCCGATTTTGAGCCATGCTTCCTTTAGCAAAGCTCCAGTTTGGATTCAAGGGTTCTCTGGTGGGAAAGGCAGCTGGGAATGCTCACCTGGACAAAACTTCCCACGCACAATTGTCCTAGAAACGAAGTGATGACCAGCACTGATGGTCTCTCAGTGCCATGCTGCATTCTCCGTGCCATAAGGTTCCCGAGCACTCTGGATGTGAATAATTTAAGCCCCACTGTGGTCCTTGGAGTACAGGAAGGCGTTGAGCTTCTGAGGCTGAAACTGCCACTGACAATGGAAAACAGGGATGGGAGAAGAGATGGGGAGAAAGGGGGAGGCTCCAGCTCTGACCGTTCACCCTCCCTCCGTTTCACACCCTCTCATCCTTCCAGCTCTGCCTGTTTGTCTGTCACAACAGCCAGGGGGAAATGCTGTAAGTGCTGCAGACGCCGTTTGATCATAATCACAACCCAACAGCAGGCAGGACCTGTTGTGCGTCTCCAAGACAATGCGCGGGCTCGGCGAGCGCCACGCATATCGATGAGGCTGGGGAGCTCCCGGCGGGGCCGAGCAGCAGCCGGAGGAGGTTACCCCGAGAGAAAGGAGAAGCTGGGGGCAGGCGGGGAGCCGGGCAGGCTGGGGAGCGGCGGGGCTGCACACACGCACGCACACGGTGCGCTGCTCACACACGCGCAGCTCAGCCTGCCGGTGCAGCTCCTCGCGGCTCTTTGATTCGCGAGGGAGGAAATAAAACCTCCTAGGAGCGGCGGGAGCGGCAGCTGTTGGCGAGATGTGCTGACAAAATTGGACGGGGAGAGAGATCTCCGCTCGGTTTCGCCGCCTGGGCTGGACCTGCTCCTTGGAGAGGAGCGGCGGAGGAGAGAGAGAGAGAGAGAGAGAGGAGGATGAGCAGCCCCTCCATCCCCGGGAAGATGGAGGCAAAACCTTTGTTCAACGTGCAGAAGGCTCTGGTGCAGCCCGTGCAGATGTGCATGTTGGATATCCCGCTGAGCGTGCAGGATGACGATGTGAGTAAAGGCAGGAGCTGCCAGCCCGGGGCCGGCTCGGGGACACGGAGGGTGTGAGAGGGGCACCGAGGTGCCCTGACCCCACCCCGGCACCGTCCGGGGGTGGTGAACTCCTGGCAAAGTTGACGGTGCCAGGAGCTGGCACCGCCTCCAGATGTGACCGTTTCCTCTCTGAAGTGTTGTTATCTCGAGGCAGACTGTGGCGCTTGCCAAATCCACGGCACCAAAACGAAAGGAGGGGTTTGGGAGGGAGGGGAAGCCTTTCTGTGTGGAATAAGAGCCGTGTTGTGGCTCGATGCAGAAGGGAGTGTTTGCTGTGCGTGTCCTGGCTCTGCTGCCTGGAGTGGCTGGTGGGTGTGAGAAGCTGTGAGGCAGCTCTGCCTTCACACACCTTGGTGGCTGCTCTGCCTGCTGTCACCATCCCTGGGCTTCGGTCCTGCCCTCCCGCTCTGCTGCAGCTGCAGGGTTGGGTTCACCATGCAAAAATTGGTGTCGATTGCAGCATTGAGGCAGAGCTTTCCCAATGTGGGTCAAGGGATTCCTGCTGGGGCCTCCTCTTGCCACCCTCACTCTGACCCTGACAGAAATACACCCCGAATCTGCCTGTGCATAGAGGATCCTGGGATAAAGGCACTGGAGATCCCAAAATCAGGGGCAATGCTTTTTAGGGCTGGTGGGTGGTGAGTGGTCACTGTCCCACCATTCATAGTTCCCCCTTTCATAATTCAGTGTAAGGGTTTTGGGTGTGATCCAGGTGCTGTTAAAATTTGAGGCAAAACTTGCTTTGATTTTTTGGAGCAGGGAAAGCCCATCTCTTGCTGTACGTGCTCAGGGCGTGTAGTGTCACTGCAGGAGCCTTAAATCTGGATTTTCTCCATGGCCACCAGCTGCTCTGTCACAATCATCACAATCACTGTCACCTTCTCTTCAGCACTATCTGTGTGTTTAAAGAGGTGAAACGAGAGCACAAAAACCAGCCCAGCTCCCCGGGAGGAGGGAGCGCTTCCCTGCAGGGCGGTGTGTTGGGTCCTGGCAGGGGTGAGGAGCCCCAGCCCAGCACCCTAAGTGTCCCTGCAGGGACTGGCGACTTGCAGGGAGCCTCCTATTTTTAGAAAACACCCCGGGGGGCTTTGCCAGGATCGGGAGTGTTGCTGCACTAATGAGGATGATGAGGATACCTGTGACGGCCACTGCGGAGCTGCCGGGGTGTGCCGGGGTGGGCAGCGCGCCCCGAGAGGAAAGCGCAGGTGCCTCCTGCAGCATTCCTGGGAAAGAGGGAGGGAGGGAGGAGGCTGGAGCGGGGGATGAAGGAGGTGAAGCAGTGCCTGGGTGCTTTATTCGCCTTCGGCTCGATTCCTAAGCAGCAGATTTCTCCAGGCTTACAGCAGGTGATCTCCGTTCCTGCTCAGCAGTGCAGTCTGGTGCTGAACTTCCCTGCAGCCCCTGGTGCAGCGAGGGGGATCCTCAGGGTCTGCCTGACACAGGTGGAGGCTTCCCTGCTTCCCTCCCCGTGCTGGGCATCGGCTGGGAGCAGGCACAGGGAATGCCCCCATTTGACTTCTGCTTGCTTATCATATTCCTGGGTTTTAGCAGAAAAGAGAAATAATTTTTAAGGGGGATGTGCAATATGTTGGTACTGGGGTTTTTTGTTATTATTTGGTTGGCTGGGTTTTTAACAATTCCTACGAGCCCCCTGGAGGCTGCTGGGTGACAGCCAGTCCTGGCAGTGTCACAGTGAGGCTCCAGTGGGTAACTGGCACATCAGGGTGTCCCCAGAGCTCAGGTCATGGCCGGGCCACTAGTGCAGGGCAGGAGAGTTTAGGGCTTCCCTGTGCAAACTCCAGCTGCCAGAGGGTCACACTGGGACTTGGTCTCTAGCATTCCCATTTTCACGTTTCCCAGCCATGCTCACGTCTCCCAGCTCTGGGCTCACTGGTGTTTCCACCCCCTGCCCTCTCCTGCACTGGGCAGAGCGGGATGAAACCCCCATGGGCAAGCTCACAACAGCCCCTGTGAGCAGGAGGTGGCTCAGGGACTGCTCTGCCTCTCCATGCTCAGGTACCCCTGCTCTGAGGCTCAGTTTCCATTCCTGGAAAGCAGGGGCACAGCGAGTCCCCATCGCTGGGAGCTCCGTCTGCTGCAGAACACAGGCTGGGAAATGCCAGCAGGGAAATCCTGAGTGGCATTTTTGTCTGTGGGGTGATGGAGAAACTGCTGTTTGAGAGCTGAAACGTTCCCCCAGCCAGGCAGGGTTTGGTGTCTCACACCCACCCGCAGGTCCCTGCTCAGCTCCTGCCGTCGCTTCCCCGGTCTGCGTGGGCAGCAGGGAGGGAGCACTGTTGGCATTCCCCCCTCTATTTCAGGACTTTAATTTCTATTTCAGGCTCATTAATTTCCTTTCTTGTTGGAGATGGCACAGGCAGGTTGGGGAATGTTCAGGGGCTGCATTACCTGGGGTTCTTCTGTGGGATCCCGTCCATCACATCTGGGACATCCCCGTGGGAAGGCCTGGCTGGAGAAATGGGCTTTGGTCCTGTTACAAATCCATTCACTGAACACACAACTGACCTTTTCCAGGCTGGATTCCCAGGGAGCAAAGCTCTGACTTCAAAAAGGAGCAAGGCAAAGCTTGGGGACACCCCACAAAAACACGAACCAACCTCTGGCTCAAATCTCTTCTCTCAGGGCAGCAATTCTGTTGGGTCAATATCTCATATTCCTGTTTTTCAGGGAAACCACTCTGCCCCAGCGCTGGACTGGGGCTCCTCTGGGGGACATTTCACCAGCTGGCATGGAGCACTGGAGGTGCTCATGCCCTCCTTCAGTGGGTGGCCAGCTGGGAGGGGAACATCCCCCCAGGTTACCCTCGATGTGCTGCTGTGCATCAGGCAGAGCAGGCTCTCGTTTCTGCCTCCCTTGATCGCTTTCAGTGGGGTTGTCAATCCCCCCTTTCATAATTCAGCCACAGCAATTGCAAAATTACCCGGGCTGCCTCTTTTGCGATGATGGGGAGGGATTTCCAAAGCTTTGCCAGGAAAAGAGCAACAGTTCCTATGTCTGGGAGGTGGGGAAATCAATGAGCAGGCTGTTGCAAGTGACATAACGGCTTTTTGTGGCATCTCAGGCAGTTCGCTGACATGATGGAGCTTCATGGCTCGCTGTTTGTCAACTTAATTGGCGACATCCCCTCGTCGGCGGCGCGGGCTGGGAGGAGCAGCGAGCCCAAATCCCGCGGCTGGGATGGTGCTGCCCGCTCCCAGCGCATCCCTCCTGCCGTGCCTGGGCATCCCAGGACATGCCAGGCTGATGCCAGCAGCGGTCACAGCTTTGTGAGGTGATGGAAAGCGCTGGGGAAAGCCCCCTTGCTGCTCTGCCCGAGCTGGAGCTGAGTGAATCCCTGCAGAGTGAGGAGAAATCAGGGGAAAATCTCATTGTCCCGCTTAGGCACTCGCATCCTCCACAGCCCGTCCTGGCAGTCTCCCCATCTTTGCCTTCTTCCCTTCTTCTCTGTGATGTCCTAATAAGTGCAGTCGGTCTGACTTCAAAGTGGTTAGCAAATATTTTCCACTCCAGTGAGCTAATTAGTTAAATTACATTTCACATGCTAATTTATTCCTCTAATATTATTTTTTTTCCCCTTAGCATACTGAAATACAGGAGAAGATAAAAGCTTGGTTTGACCTTAGAGCCAGGCTCAGAGGAGCTGGAGATGGGAACAAATGATTAACTCCCAGATTTGCCTGCCGCATTTGAGACCTCATTCGGCGGAGTTTTAAGAGTTTTAGCTGCTTGAAACCCGGGCATCCTGGCTGAAACGCTGTCCTCTGGCACATAGAAATAAAACTTTCAGACCAGCAGTAATGAGCTACTAATTTCCTGCTTCTTTGTTCCTGTCCGCAGCACCGGTATTACCTTGGAGCGCTGCATAAATCGCCAATTAATCCTTGAGGGACTGGGTGGGAATGGTGTTACTTCCCCCAGCGGGGCTGGAAAGGCTTTAACTGGGAGTCAAGCAGGGACAGGGAGCTGATGCCGGTGTCAATCCCAGGTTGAAGCTGTCGGGGCTGGAATGGCTTTAACTGGGAGTCAGGCAGGGACAGGGAATTGCTGCTGGTGTCAATCCCAGGTTGAAGGCAGGGTGAAGTGATAGCTGCCAACGGCCCCGTGGTGAATCAAAGTCTGTGTGTCTGTAGCAAAGGTCTCTCTTTTCCACTGCATGCATATGGTAGATGTTATCGAGAGGGAGGAGATGAAAATGAGCGCTAGGACCATTTCCTGACCACAGTTACAGTCAAAAATAACAAATCCCTCCATCCCTGCTCTTGGCCAAACTCTCCTTTTCCCTGAGGCAAATCACCGCTTGGTTCTTTGGAGATAATGAGAAACTGTGGAAAAAGACTCCTGGGTTTAATCCTCATCTGTAAGGGCAGAGATTTAGGAGCAGGCTGTAAAGTCTTGGGATTTCTGGGAATAGCCCTGCAAGGCTGAGGGCTGAGCCCATCCCAGTTGTGCAGGTACAGCTCTGAATCCATGTGGGGTGTCCCTGCAGCCCCTCTGCTGATCTGTGCTGCTTGTCCAGCACTGCCCCAGAGCCATCTGAGCCCCACCAGATGCACATTGAACACACGAGGCACGAACACTCTGTGCCTGGGCTGATGCTGTCCCAGGAGGTTTTGGGGTGGTGGCAATCCCTGTTTCCAGCCCTGGGTGAGGCTTCAGAGAGGGAAGAGTTGGTGTGATGGTTTAAAAGGGATGAGTAAAGGGTCCCCAGTTGCTGCTGTTTGTGTCACTGGTGCTAAAACATGCAGAGTCCTCACCCATGTCTGTGTTCCCACCCTGAATAAACATGTGAATACAGCCCTGGGAGTGCCAGGCCAGTAATACCAGGGTTACTGCAAATGAGCAGGTAGCAGGATGGTGTTGATGCAGACAAGAGTTGCTGAAGCAGAAGGAGAGCACAGACCTCTGGAGCCTCAGCCAGCACCTGATGCAGCTCCCTGGGGTACAGCCTGTCTTGGGGCTCTTGGCCAAGGCCTTGTCATTATTGCCTGGACTCTGTCACCTCTGGGACATGCTGTTTGCAGGTTTAGAGATGCCTGGTGCTCACCAGATGTCTGTGCCTTGCCCATGACCGGTGGTGGTCACCTCACATGTGCCACAGCTCCGTGTGCTCACTGCAGGGGCTGGAATTCCTGACGAACCCTCGCTGCTGCCCTCATGGAGTTACTGGTGCAATTAAATCCGTGCTAATTCTCTGTGTATTGGGAGGCAGAAGGAGCCAATGTTTCCAGTTCAGTCCATCTATTTTCAGTGTATTTTTCTAAGTGATCTGGCTGGGTCTGTGCTTGTGAGAAAATGAGGTAAAATACCCTGTGCTACATCCTCAGCTGGTGCACATCAAGGTCAACCCTCTGATTTTGGTGACATTACAGCCTGTCCCTAGCCAAGACAGTGATGTTCAAGGTGACCTCTTAGAGTGTTTCTCTGCTTCTTTACTCCTTCTCCCCATCCTTCAGCACCAATTTCTCTGTCTGAAGCTTGCAGGCAATGTGAGAATTTGCTCCTCGTGCAGCTTTTACTGTGGTTCTCCCAGAGGTACAAGCTCTACCTCTTGCACTTTCCCTCTCTCCAGTGAAACGGGATCTCTCCCCTGCACTTTCAGCTTTCTCTCACTCTCTGCTCTCAGTTTCCATCCCGTGGGATCTGCAGAGCCTCTCTGCACAGCCAGCTCCTGGTGCCCATGTGCTGCTGGCTCCATCCCTGCCCCCAGGGCTGGGCACCCTGACTCACGGAGCAGCTGCCTCCTGACAGCTTGATTCAGTCAGTGCAATTTGCTGTCATCTGTCACCGTGTTGGGGGTCAGGGCAGCGCCTGCAGATGCAGCTGTTGCAGGAGTGTGCCGTGAGCGCTGCCCGCTGCCCAGGGCTGCTCAAACAAGGCAAATCCAGTTTGTGGCTGGTTTGGCACAGCACAGGCTGTCAGAGCAGGCTGTTTGCCGCCTGCTTTGGGTCTTTGCCAGAGAACCAGCACTATTTGCCCCTGGCTGTTGCTCTCCCTAAGTGGAGGGGGTGAGTTGGGAGTGTTGCCTGCTCGTGGCTCCATCCCCTCCTCTCTCCCATTCCAGGAGGGAATTCCCCGTGCTGGGGCAGGGACAAGGCTGCCATCTCTACAGCCGTGTATTTGGAGTGTGCCAGCTGCAAGCACAGGGGAAATTGAGTCTGCCCCATTCACAACCCTTAACATAACAGCAGAGCATGGCTGTAACCCCGGGCGTCTCCCATCCAGGGACTCCATCCGGCTGTCCCTATTTAATTACCCGGTGTTTCAGGGAGCCCTGGGGCTGAGACAGCTGAGAGGGGCAATGCTGAGTGTCCCTGACACACCTGGAGCTGGACTCGGATGTGGCTGTCACCACAGAGGTGGTGGCACTGCTCCTTGCTGACTCAGGCTGTGCTCTTGTGGTGCTGCTGAAACCCCCTCCTGTCACACACAGAGGCTGCACCCCTGAGCCCCGGGCTCTGGGCTCTGCTCCAAAGCCACACATGGCTCTGGAGGATCCCCTGCCCTCACTGATGTCCCTGTGCAGGAGAGAGCAGCTTGCTTTTGTTGAGCATTGCCAAGCACAGACAGGCACCACTGCTGTGTCCTGATAGGGCTGGATTCATCCATGGGAGCTTCAAATACTGCTGAGAAACCTCCCTGCCAGGAGCCCTGACCTGTACCAGCTCGATTTGGCTTGTTGAGATGCAAAGAGCATCTTTGGTTTCAGTGCAGTTGCTGGTGAGGTGGTAAAACACTGCAGGGAAGGGGGACAGCTTGGTGTTGGCTCTTTTATGAACCTGGAGCTGTGTGGTATCAACACTGCTGGAAGGGTTGGCTCCACTGCCCCAGGAGTTGGGTTTCCCCAGATCCTGCTGCCTGCCCCACCATATGACAATGGTGTAACAGGACAGGTAGTGCTGGTGCTTCAGTTGGGGCACAACTTGTGATATTTGGTATTTTTAACTCCCAGCTCCTGGAGTCATGTGCGTGGCACCACTCGTGGTGTCTGGAGAGGGCAGCACATGGTGCTCCCCAGAGTTGTGGTGCAGAGCTCAGGCTTTGGGGCTCCTCCTCCGTGCAGATGCTGGTGCAGGCCTGACTTTAAAACCTCAAAGGTTGTTTGCATCCAAAATCTGATTTGTTAATTTTATTGTGTTGCCTCAGTGCATGCATCTCCTCAGCCCCATATCCTCACTCCTCTCCTGGCTTCTCTGGGCTTGTGCAGGGTGTGCTGTAGCTGCAGCAGCTTTTGGCAGCAGGATCTTGGGGTTTTGTTCCTTTTGACACCCAGGAGTGGGAAATATCCAATCCCAACCTGCTGAGAGCTGCTGTTGTAATCCGGCTGCTGTGAGATCCCAGAGCTCTGTGAGCATCAGGCCTTTACCTGGAGATATTGAGGAGACATTTGGGAGGACAAGGCTGGTTTGGCTGTGACAATCTTGGCAGTGTCTGGCTGTGATGTTGGTGACAGGGAAATGCAGTGCTGACCTGAGATGAGGGGGCTTCCTCTCCTGCAGCACCCCAAAATCTCCCATAATAACCCCTTTCTGCTCATCCTTCTCCCTTTAGGCTCCCGTGTGGATCGCCCTGAGAGTCAGGGGATTTCCTTCCATCACAGAGCCCTCCCCAGCACTTCTCCTTCCCATGCTGGAAACTGAGAGCGCATTAGAAACTGCAACCAAGCGAGGAAGGAGGGGAAATGTGGTTTGTGGTGCCAGAGCCTGGGCTGGCCAGGCAGAGCAGCTGGGAGGAACTTGTGGGGGCTCTGGGGAGAAGAGCTGAGGGCAGAGCAAGCAGGATGGAGGAGCTGTGGGGTCGTGGGGAGCCCCTGACCAGGGGGATCCTGCCTGGACAGCCCTGGAGCTGTCTGGAGCCAGGAAATGGAGACTGATCCCTCCCCACCCTGCTGTGTGCAGAGCAAGAGGGAATCAAAAGCAGCTGAAAATCCCGGATTTCCCTTTCTGTTTGGCGGGCAGGGATGCGGGAAGCGCGAAGGAGGAGACGGACAAGTTAAGAGGGCGCAGCTCCACCTTTTCCAGACGCCTGGGGGAACTGCCCTCTCCTGTTCTCTGGGGTCAATCAAAGACCTGGCTGCTGCTGACAGGTCCCAGATTGGCCCCAGAGCCCATGTGAGACCTGTGGCACACTTCCATTCCCGTTCTCGAGCGCCAGCTGTGCCCTGGCACACCCGCCCTGGGAAGGAGCTCTGTGGAAGGTGACACTCAGCCAGGGCTGGGGCAAGGAGGGGGAAAGGGGAGCTCCCCAGGGTTTGGCTGTTGTGAGAGATGACTCAGTGCATGCCCTGGCTGGGTGGCACCGCCTGTGCCACCGTGTTACGTGCCCACATGTCATGGAAACCCTGACGCTGCTCCGTAGCACGAGTGGCATTGGGCAATGAACCACTGAGATGGGTCTGATCATCACTGCTAAAGGAAAAGAGTCACCCTGCAATGGTGCTGGCAGCTCAGGAAGGGACGGATCAGGCCATGCACTCTGAGGCAGTGATGGGAGAAGCTCCTCAGGGCCTCTCTGCTGCAGAAAGTCTGGGTGAGATCCTCAGGGAGCAGCTCCTTCCCCTCACTGTGCTCCCTGATCCTCCTGCAGGAGCTCGGGTTGTGTTTCCTCACTGCTTTCCCTGCAGTTAGCAGAGCCAGAAAGAGCTTAAAATCTAATTTCCTACCAAAATCAGGCTAATGCTGTCACAGTGTCCCTCTGGCTGTGCCCTCTCTCCCCAGATGACTCCTGAACCCGCTGACCTGCGTCGCACAGATCTGGCTGAGGGCTCGCAGATAATTAAGTGTATGCAGAGATGATGAAATGAGAGGGTTGAGAGGAGGAAAAGAATCTTGTAAATGCCCCAAAACATCTGTAACATGAGTTCATGTATTATTAGACACCAGCAAATCCACGTGGGAGATGCTTCTTACAAACACTTAACCACAAAAACATTTTCATTCTCGGTTCGTACATTTTTAGGCACCAAAAACAGTCTCGAGACACAAAACCATAGGAAGCAACACAAGTAGTTTCAGTGCTCATGGGATAACCTTTTATTTTAATAAAACCTGAAATTCTTTCGGCACTCAACGTGATTCCCAGAGCCAAGGCTGGAAGGAAAAACAACATAAATCATGGAAAGTAAAGAGCTGGGAGGGTCAGCAGCACTGTGGCCAGACTCAGCCATGGTGTGACTTGGTGGCACTTGATGAGTTTGTTGATATTTCTGCCACTGCAACTGAGGGACAGACCTGGCCCTCAGCCCCTGGCATGCAGTATTGTTTGGGAGAGCACTGCTCCTCCGTGCCAAAACCCCCACAACAAAAAGAGTTCTGCTGGCCATGGAGAGAGGCCCTGGAATAACTTCCCCTGCTTAAAACAATGCAGAGCGGAAACCTTTCAAAGTGGTAATCACCAAAGGGAAAATAATTTTTTTTAAACATCCTTTGTCTGAGCACCTAACAATACCTGGCAATACTGAAAAACTTTTCCAATTCTTAATGGACTTTTCAGCCATGTCACTGTTTGTTTCATCTCTGCAATAGCCGGCTCAGGGCTGGGCAGTGAAACTTTCCCTTTCCAGCTCCTGCCAGCCCCTTTTCCTGACTTTCACGTGGCCAACACCAGCAAGTGTGTGCTCAGGCTGTTGCAGCAGAATGTTTTCATGTGCACTCACTGCGTCCCTGCCCGGCCCGTGGTGAATTTGGCCCCGGTGACTTGGCAGGGGCCGCGCAGTGTCAGCACTGCTGCTCCAGCTGCTGGACATCTCTGCTGCTGCTGCTCCTCCTGCAGCTCCTCTCCCTCATCCCTGTGGCTCTTCCGGGCCCTCTGGCTCCTCTCTTGGCTGCTCGCTTTCAATCACATCAGCTCCTGACTCTGCTGGAGCCTGGCTCCAAGGTTTCACTCCTCACTTCAGATCAAGTCAGCTTTCCTGCAGCTTGCCGACGCGTCTGGGTTTTGATTTATGCTTTCCCTGACGTTTGTGAGGTCAAAGGAGAGACAGGACCATTGTTGGAACATCCTTTTCACATCCCTTCTTAAGGGGCTTTGTTCCTGTTTAACTGGGTTTCTTATTTTCAGTAATCTCAGTTATTTATTGGTGTTACTAATGTTGTGTGTGTGGAACACTTTGCTGTTGCTTTGTTTATTCCCATGACCTGACATTTCAATCTGTTCCACCTTATTCCTATCCTGGGATAACTTTGTGCAAATCTGATTTATTTCCCTACCTGTATCCCCTCAGATCAACTCAGTTTGGCTCCATTTTTAAGCTGGCTTTTGGATATAATTTAATCTTGAGCAAGGTATCAACTCAATGTGCTTCTTCCCTGTGCCTGTGCCATGGCATCACTTTTCCCTTGGAATTCTCAGCAGTTCTGTGGCATCATTCCCTGCCCTACATGTGTCCAGGCACGTCCTGCCAGCAGCAGGGCAGTGGATGGGGCTGTTCAGGTTCAGGGAGCTGAGTCTGAGCGTGCTGGGGTGGTGACACAGACAGCAGCCTGCATCGCTGTCCCCAGGGAGAGCGAGCAGCGTGGGCTCAGAGCACGTCCCCAGGCACTGCCACCTGGGCAGAAAGCATGGGGAGCGTCTCCTGGCCTTCCCTAGCCCAGGAGAACCAGTGGGAATAAAGCTGGAATAAAGCTGGAATAAAGATGCTCTCCTGGCTGGAGTGTGGGATGCACAAATTCCCCATCTGTGAGTCTGGCACAGGTGAGGTGGGTGTAGCTGTCCCTGCAGGTGGGAGCAGGGCTGGGATAGGAGCTGAGGAGCAGGAAGAGCTGCTCTGCCAAGCAAAGTTTCCCTGTTATCCACTGGGATTTCTCCGTGGATGGGCTGCCAGAGCCTCTCGTTTCAGGGATTCTCCTGTTTCACGATTCAGCTGAACGTGTCATTCTGGCTGCTTGTTGGGGGTGGAGAACTGTACTTGCCTGCCCTTGGATGTGTTTTTGAAAGGTGAGCAGAGCCAGAGCTTTGCTCTGTTCTGTATCCACCCAGGTGCTGGATGTGTGTTTTCAATATAAAATGAAATCTCACTATTTCATTTTTCTGGCGGATGAGAAGAACGGCTTGATTTCAGAAATGAGTTTCACTTATCTTCAGGGGCTACACCTATTCCCACCTTTCCCTGCGAATTTTTTGTGGTTCCATAACCTTTCCCCTCTTTTCCACCAGTGGTTCTGCAGACAAGCCAAGCAAGCAAGGATGGAAATTACAATAACGGAGCACCTGGGAGGCTTGAACTCGCCACACACTGATTGCTAAGCGACAGGGAGAAATGTTTTTCCTGTTTTTCTTTTGCTTGCAAGCACCTTAGGTGGTATTTGTTAAAAGAGCTGACTGAAACATTCTGGCAGAAAGGTGATAGGGAGATAAAAGCTGCCTTTAAAGACAAACAGCTCAAGAAATAATACTCCTCAGCAGAGGGGCTCTGGTGTGTCTGCAGCGTGTCAGGCTGCAGCAGCTTAATGCCTGCTGAACTCTGCACTCCAGGGAGTGCCTGGCTGGCCTGGAGAGCCACGTGGAGAAAGGGAAAACGCTGGCACCAGGAGCTGCAGCTTCCTCCTGGTGCAGGATGGTCCCTAAAAAACCTCACTGGATGTTTTGTGATCCTCCTGGAGCAGCTGCATCAGCTTTGGTCCCTGCATCCCCCTGCCAGCAGTGCCCTGCAGAATCCTCTGAGGTCTCTTGGGGGTTTTCACACCTTGGGCCCTGCTGCCTTCAGCGTTTTGGGCGCGTTTCGATATTCACAGTTGTATCTTGTCGCTCAATTTTCTGAGTATTTTCTTCTTTGCTGTGAAGTGCACGCCCCAAGTGTGCTGTGGTCACTTCTTTCTGAGAAAGTGGCTTGATCTGCCCCCACCTCACATGTTGCCTTGTTCTGATGAGCTTTGAGAGGTCAGAAAATTTAGAAAATAGAGGTTTGTGTTGTTGCTTGGTGCCCTGATGGAAGCTCCTCAAGCAATTGATAAATTTCCTGGAGAAGAGGAGATTCTGGGGCAATCTTGGCATCTCAGTGCATAGAGTGGCTTCAAGAGAGCTGGAGAGGGACTTTGGACAAGGGTCTGGAGTGACAGGACAAGGGGCAATGGCTTCAAAATGCAGGAGGGTGGATTTAGATTAGATATGTGGAAGAAATGTTCCCTGGGAGGGTGGGGAGGCCGTGGCACAGGTTCCCAGAGAAGCTGTGGCTGCCCCATCCCTGGAAGTGTTCCAGACCAGGCTGGATGAGACTTGGAGCACCCTGGGATAGTGAAATGTGTCCCTGCCCATGGAATGAGATGATCTTTAAGGTCCCTTCCAACCCAAACCTGGTGAAATTTAAAAAAACCCAACCCGCCCCCGCCAAAAAAAATCTGTGACTCTGCTACGGCCACAGGGGTGGTGTGAGGAGCAGGATGGAGGAGAAGAAATATTCCTGCAATCTCTTGAGTCTCCAAGGCTTGAGGAATAATTGCTGAGCTTCAGGAGCCGGCAGCCTCGGCAGGAGATGCCGTAGCCCAGCTGTGCACAGGGGCTGCAGGAAATGAAACACAGAATAGCTGGATGGAGACTTTTAGATCCTGATTGCCCGGGGATTTGCTGTGCTTCCTCTGCTGGGAGCTGACAGTAATTAGGGGCTTGCCTGGCTGTGTTAATGCTTGGTGTGGAGGAGAGCTGTGCTCCCGAATTCACCCGGCTCCGGATGGGTGGCTGCCCATGGGGGGCCGAGGGGAGCAGGGGAAGGGCTGTCCCAGCCAGGAGGGACACAAAGGGCAGGAGAACCCAAGCCAGCCTTCCTCCCTGCCAGCACAAAGAGTTCACAGTGCCTGAGCTGTCAAAAAGAAACACCCAAAACCTGGAGGCTGAATGATCCAACTGCCCTGGATCTGAAATGGGCAGCAGAGAGTCTCCTAAAATCCATGCCTGCTCTAAGCTGTGGCAAGTGGTGGGTGGCTCTCATCTAAAATCTGGCTAAATCAGGGCTTTGATCATGCTAGGAGTGAGAATTGGTCTGAGGGTCTGAGATCTGTTGGTTCCCAAATTTGGGAGGGACCCAATCTCACATCTCTGTACAGATTGTATGAGCGGAGCATCATTTTCCCATTTTGCACAAGCTTTACTCCTCATCCTGAAGTGGAAGAGATAGTACTGGTTGTTTACTGCTTTATTATTATTATTATTACTATTATTACTATTAGTATTCATTATAAAATAACCTTCCAGATGAGCCTGGGCAGTGAAAACAAAACTCTTTTCCGATTAAAATCGGAATGCCCAAAAAGTTTTGATCTAGCACATAATGCCTAACCTTCAGTTAGTAATTCCTGTAACTGGGTAGCACTTTTCCTCTAAAATGCCTTAAAAACAGCAAGAAAAAGGGTTTCCCCAGCTGCACAATAGGAGGAAGTGCTGAGGGCTCCATGTCAGAGCCTGACACGGATGCACCTCTGAGCTGGTGCCAGAGCTTGGGACAGAGGCCAGATCATGTTGCAAGCAGTCCAGTTCCTCTCAGAGGCTGCTGGTTTGGGTCCTGGGTCCCTGGCTGGTCCAGCAGTGGAAGTTGGAGGTGTGTGATGCTGCAGAGGGGCTCAGCTAGAGGTGCTGAGGATGATTCCTGCCCTCTCAGCTCTTGGCATCGCTCCTGCTGTGGTTTCACTGAGGCTCAAAGAGAAGACGGGTTTGTCAGGGTGGTGGCAGTGCCCTGGGGGTGGTGGCAGTGCCCTGGGGGTGGTGGCAGGAGCACTGGGGTGTTCGCAGGCAGCTGATACCTGGCAGGAGCAGCTCCCGTGGAAGTGAGCCATGCTTTGGGGTGGGCAGCTTGGTGGAAAAAAACCCCACAGCAACACAGAGAACTGGGTCACTGTGAGTTCTGCTCTGTAGGAAATGTGCTGGGAAGCCCCAGCCAGCAGCAGAGCAGGGAGATGAAAGCAAAGCAGGGCTGGAGGATGTAGGTGAGGGAATTCTCAGACACCATGTGCTGGGGAGAGACAACTCAGGGTCCAGGCTGAGCCCAGTTATTAACTGAGGTCTGAATCTGCAGGTCCTGACTCTAACAGATTGACCCAAACTGATTCCCAAACCAGAAACTTGCTTAAAGTTTGCAAAAGCTTCTCTGTGCTACCCTCTCCACATTATTGACCATGCAGGAATGGCTGGAGACAGCAGCAGAGGAGCAGAGCTGTTTTGGTGTTGATTTCTGTTTATCCAGCCAAGAGCTGATTTCAGAGAGATGGAAAGACAAAAACTGATGGATTTCCCACAGCACCCGATTCCTGGGCCTGCCAGAGTCCATGGGACATTCACAGCTGACATCAAAAAGCTCAGTGTGTTGTGAAAAGTTTCTTGCCGGGCTTGCCAAGTGCAAATTGACAGTATATTTTTTTAATGAGTCACTTGAGCATCGATAGTTTTCTTAAATCCCTGAAGTCACGTGCATGTCAATTAATCGCATTTTGCAACAACTTCTAGACCTTCAAGGGTGCTGGAGGGAAACCTGAGGGTGTGATCCTGCCTGTTCCCTTTCAGCTGAGTGCTTAGAGGCAAATAAGAAGCCCTGAAAAGTTATTTGTTTTGAATCTCATGATTTTTCAAGAGCCTTGCCCCTGACGGCTGAGTGTTTGGGGTGAGCTACGCAGAGCAAACATCCTGAACTTGGGCTCCTGACCCTGCTTTGAGTGTTTTGCTTTTCAGACCCAGAAGGTTCCCAAGAGAGGAGAAAGGAAACTGGCTGGCTATTTTTAAACCCCTGCAGTTGCCTTCCTGCCTTATATTATTTATTATCCATTATCAGAAGTGTTTTTCCCCTGAAACCATCTTTAGTGGTCAACCGAGGGATGGTGAAAATTGCCCATCAAACAGAGCTGCATCTTTGTGCAGAGGTCAGACGAAGCTGGAGGCTCTGGGAGGGCTTTGCCAGCTGAAAATGAGTGGTGCTGTTGTTTGTTGTGTGCACTCGAGCGGTGCCAAGCTATTCCAGGGGTGGGCTGTGATTACTCTGCCCTAAGACTCAAAGATGAAGCAAAGCAGAGTCTCCCTCCCAAATATTTCACAGCCCAGAGAGGCAGCACTGATTTGTGCTGGAAAACAGGGTCCCTGCCTCTGATTTGAGCATACCCTGAGCAAAGTGAGGCACAGCACCGAGTTTCACATCTTGCAGGGCCACGTGGTTCCTGCGTGACGTGTCAGTGGGGCTGGGACACCTCTGCAGGGAGCAGCATCACATCCTCCTGCAGTGGAGAGAGCTCCAGTCACCCACCTGGCACTGCAGGGTGACCTGGGCAAGGGTCAGGGCTGTAGATCTGTGCCTGGGCAGGCTTAAAATGTGCATTACCCCAGAGATGTAGGGCTGCCATGGGCAGTGCAAGGCCTTGCTGCTGGGCTGGGTCCCCTTTCCCAGAGTGTCCAGGAAGTCTCCTTTGACCTCTTTGGCTCCAGATAAAGCAGGACAATAGCCATGTTGTCCTGCTCATCCTTCTGCCTGGTAAACTTTCCAGTTTGAAGCCTATCACAGCCTGGCAGCTTTGTTAATCCCTTCCTGCCCGGGCAGGAGCTGCTGGTGCCCTGGGCAGAGCTGGACATGTGAGCCTTGGCTCCGTGTCCTCACTGGAAATAAAGCTGGAAGGCCCTGGGAGGCTGATGTTATTTCAGCTGCAGAGGGAGCTGAGGCATGAAAGTCCAGCTTTTGGTGGTGTCAGCAGCAACTGGCCGGGCCCTGTGATGCAGTTTCTCAGCAGTGTGTGAGGAGGGAAGGGGAAGAGCAGGGGAGGGCTGGAGCACGCTGTGCTCGGCGCAGGGGGCTGATGAATGACAAACAGGTTTGCCCCTTTCTCTCTGCCTCTGAAAACAAAATTGTGTTGCAGGGGTTCTCTAAAGTGGGAGCTGCAGCCCTGCTGTCCCCCAGGCTCGTTTTGCTTTCCCAGAGTCCCTGCTGGGCTGGGAGCAGGTGTCCTGGGGACTGATCCCCCCTTTGCCTGTGCATGGGGGGCCTGGCACTGACTCATCGTGGGGTCACATCACTTCATCTCGCAGGGGACACTGCCTGTGACCGTGCCACGCCACAAAGCCCAGCTGTGGCCAGCGCTGCTGGTGGGGCTGAGATAATTCTGCGCTGAAAACACGAGCTGATGCTATTCTCGCCCTCGCAGTTAACACTTTTTGTCTGGCTAGTGCTGTGTGAAACCCAGGTGCTTCACGGCCACCTGGCGACACAAAGATCTTCTCCCAGAGCCGTTGTCACCTGTGTGACTTTGCTCCCTCCCCTCGACCGTAACACCCCGGTTACACCCAGCCGGGGCTCCGGCCGCCCCCGCCCGTCCCATCCCGCAGCCCCCCGAGCATCCTCGCATCCTTTTTGTAACCTCGGGGCTTTTCACGCCTCCCGTGTCGCCGTCCCCCCTCCCCGAGGGGGCCGAGCCGCGCCGGGCCGGCCCCTGAGGGCGGGCGGAGGCTGCGGGAGGAAATCCAGTGCCTGGTTTACAGGCGAGCCGGCTCCGTCCCGGCCCCGCCGTGACATCAGCCCCGCTCTCGCTGCGCGGGGGCGGCTGCGGGCTCCCGGCGCCTGCCCCGCTGCTGCGGGCGCTCCCGCACCGCTGCCCTCCGCTCCCCGCCGAGCATCGCATCGCATCGCATCGCATCGCATCGCCCCCCACGTCCCCGCTGCGGCTCCCCGGGCAGCCGGGGGGGCTGGCGGGGCCGGCGGCGGGTTGCGGGGCCGGGGATGCGGCGGCCCCGCCGATGGTGAGCCGCCGCCGGACCCCGCCGCACCATGTCCCCGCCGGCCCCGAGAGGATGTTCGAGGGCTGCCGGCGGGCGAGGAGCCTCTGGGGCGGTGTCAGGCTGGAGGTGGCCGGCGAGAGCAGCCCCGTGGTGCTGCACAGCTTCACGCAGCTCGACCCCGACCTGCCGCCGCTGGAGGTGAGAGCGGGGTTT
>VRYO01001183.1:1044821-1065553 GCA_009812075.1 Sialia sialis | reverse complement strand
TGCTGAGCGGGATTTGGGGGTGATGAAATGCGCGCTCCTCGCTGTTTTGGGGGCTCCGCCTCGCTGGCAGCGTGGCCCGCATTGTGGGCGCCCCACGGAGTGTTTCTCGGAATTCTGTTACGTAGAATCACGGCGTGGTTAGGGTTCGAAGAGATTATAAAAATTATCTTTCCCCACCCCTTGCCACGGGCAGGGACGCTTTCCACTATCCCAGGTTTCTCTAAGCACTGTCCAACCTGGCCTGGATCGCTTCCAGGGATGGGGCGGCCGCAGATTCTCTGGGCGCTCTGTGGCGGTGCCTCACCACCCTCACAGAGAAGAATTTCTTCCTAGTATCTAATCTAAATCTACCCTCCTTCAGTTTAAACCATTCCCCCTTGCCTTATCACTCCATGCCCTTGCAAAAGTCTCTCCAGCCTTCTTGTAGGCCCCTTTAGGTACTTTAGATGTTTCATTTTATTGAATAGATGGGTGTCCCTGCTTGGCTTTTTATTTATTTTTTTTTTTTTTTTTTTTTGCTATGAGTCCTCGTGCCCCTGAGGACTGGCAGGCAGCTGCCAGGCTCTGTAGGGAGAAACCAGATGCTCTCCCTGTGGCGCCCAGGGAGAGGGGCAGATTGTAAAAACTTCGGGCTTTTAATATTTCATTTGAGACTTTGGCTGCAGGAGGCAGGAATCTGCTCAGATCTGAGCTGCTTGTAAAGGCTCCAGGCTCGTCCAAACCACAAAAGTGTCCTCTGGGAAGGTTACGGGCATTGGGAGGACTTTCCTGGAGGATGCAAAAAATATTTGTGCTTGTTTGGATTCGAGCTCGGGTGGCTCAAAGTCAGGCTGGTCCCAGCGAGGCCCGAGCGCTTTGTTGATGGCAGTTGCATGTGGAGGCACCCCGGAATAATCTGAGTCAGAGCTGAGCCTTTTATCCTGGTGATGGATGGTCGTCAGCGGTGGGGTGGGAGTGTCGCCGATGGGGAGCAAACGGGGTGTCAGGAGCGGCTCAGCGGGACGAAGATCCTGCTGCTCAGAAGTCGCAGCCCTGGCGGCGCAGGGGTTAACTCCAGAGAGGGTCAGCAAGTCTGGCTTTGCTGGGATTTAGAGCCAGCTGCAGATGTGCTGCTCTGGAGGCTTCCCGCTGGAATGGGGGCGGTGCAGGGGGGGAATCACCACTAAAGCCTCTTTAGTCGCTGTGCAGATATCCGCTGAGGGCAGCCAGTGTTTTGGGGAGGGCAATGGCTCCTTCTCCCAGTGCCAAACAACCAACCCCACAAGCTGCGATAGAAAGTCCTGCTCAGGCAGGGCCAGGAAGGGATGAGCTCAGGCTCCGGCTGTTGCGCTCACCCCTGGCCCGGTGGCAGCGGCTCATCAGCTCTGCCGAGAGTTCATGAAAGCTCCATCCAGCTTTTCCCCCCACTCTCCCCTCCCTGCTCGTCTCTCCTGGGGGTGGGCGTGCTGACATGCTGCGGAGCACATCATCTGCTTCGTGTTATGCCTGGCAGGAAGTCCAGGCTCGCCGGCCCGCGCCGCTCCGGGAGGCGGAGGGGCCGCGATTTTGGCAGGGAGAGCAAGAGCAGGGGGAGGAGGAGGAGAGGGGAGAGAGGGGATGGTGCGGTGTGCTGCTCCTCTCATCCCGGGGAGAGCACGATGAGCCCCCGCAGCTCAGCAGAGGATTTGGAGCGATGTGGATGTGAGGAAAAGTGTCCGGGCTGAGGGAGGGTTTGCATGGCTCCCACTGAGCAAAGCCCTGCTCACCTGAGCGTGGACGGGCACAGCTGCCAGCCAGACCTCCTCCCGAGCTGTTCGTGCCCGCATTTCTGCCCTGGGCTGGGTTTGTGCCAGGGAACGGCCACAGCACAGCCCCAGCATCCGCTCACTCGCTGTCCTCAACAGAGAAATAAATTCCTTCTTTTTTAAAATCTATTTACAAGTGATGGTGAGAAAATGGGCATCCCCAGAGGGGTGCACGGTGATCCATGGCCTCCTGAGCAGCTTTGGGATGCACAGGGTGCTCATTGCATGACTGGGGAAAGGAAAAAATGTGTCACTGTTGTGACAACTCTGGTGGCCTGGTGGGGTTGCAACGCTCAGGCAGAGTTGTAGATGCACACTGAGAGGAGAAGGCAGATTGTTGGAATAAGAACCCCCAGGGACCAGCAGTGTTTTGCTGACTGTGACAGTCCCCAGGACGTGGTGGGACCTTTGTCACCTCTGCCAGAGGGAGCTGTGCTGGGTTTTGGCAGGGCTGTGGCAGCTCGTGGGTGGATGCTCTGGCCCCACAGGGAATGGAGGATCCCTGGAAAGCTGCTGCAGGGACTGTGGCTCACTCTGGTCCTGGCTGAGCCCCGGGGATGGCAGCAGGGAAGACTTTGCCTGTATCCCACAGCAACGCTATCGATCAGCGGGCGTCACTCAGCCCTCCTGGGGGAGCCGAGTGTTCTCACCGTGATCCCAGCCACAGGGGATGGAAAATTTAAACTGACCGTCTCAAGTGGGAGATTGGCAGAGCAGCTTTGCAGACCTTCTGCTTTGACCTTTTCAGATCCAATCCATTCCCTATTCAGCAGTGAGTGTCAGTCCTTGCAGTCCAGCAGGAGCCACAGAGTGAATTTGGTGGCCATCCTGCTCCTGCTGGCCAGGAATGGCCTAAAAAATCCATTGCAGATGACACAGACTGAAACTTTCATGAAGCTGATGTTGCTGAACCTCTCATGAGGCTGGGCTGACTCTTCTAAAAAAATCCCACGTCCTTGCAATTCTGGCTGTGTTTGTTTTCTGAACAATTAGGAGATTTTTCTAAATGAACTCTTGAAAACTTGAATTGCTCAGGCCAGATGCCTTGTAGGTCAGTGCTTGTTCTTTACAGCTGGGAGGGAGAGACAAAGATATCTCTTAAAAGCCATTTTCTTTTCACTTCCTATGGTGCCTCTGGAATAAGATCCTTTTCTCCCAGCCTGTTCTCCTCCCCCAGGCACAACCTGATATGTCCCTTGCAATCTGCCAGATGAACATCATCTGTTGGTATTTCTTGGATGGGGACCTACCTTCTGGCTCCCTTCCAGAGAGGTTTGGAGCCTGTGGTGAGGCCTGGAGCAGGCTGGGATGCTGATTGTTGGTGGCTGATGCAGGGTGGGAATAACAGAGGTGGGAGGGATTTCTCTATTATTATTTGATATGATTAGAGAGAAGTTGGAGAGAAGCTTCCCAAATGTGTTTGTGCAATAATTGTTTTGTGCCATGTTTCCATAAAGGTGGGGATCCACGTGCTGGGGTCTCACTGAGGTTTTAGTGGATTTAGTGCCAGATTGGCAGCCCTGGAAACTGAAATCTGTGTTTGTTCAGAGGCTGAACAGGCAAACCACCCTCCAGCCCACCCCTGTGCTTCACTCAGCTTCAGCCCCTTGTCCCAGATCACACTATTGCTCCACTTCAGCCTCTTTTTTTCTGGCTCTCAGGACAAGTAAATGCAGTCTGGGAGTATTTCCCCGTTTCCCTGTGCCTGCCTTTGGGATGTAATGAGCAAAAGGAGCATCAGGCCAGCTGTGCCTGCAGGGATGGGTCTCATTTTGCTGTCACCCACCACCTTTTGGGATTTGGGGAGCTGGCTGTGACCACCCCAGACTTAGGGACAGACCTGATTTTAGGGTCTCCTGAGCTGTTCTGGCCAGCAGCTCCTCCATCTCCCTTCCCAGCCCTCTTACCAGCCACTGTGTCCCCCAGGGGAGTGTAATGGCAGGAGAAAAGATTATTTAGGTCACTCCAGACCACATTTAAGGGCTGGGTATGCCCTGCTCACACTTTCTCTGACGCCCTTATCTCCAGAGCTGCCTAATGACTGCCTTTCAAACGGACACACTCCTTTTATTTAAATATATCTTTGCAGCAGGGCTGTCTCAGTTCTCAAATATTTCTTCATCTCCCACGGACTCAGCAAGAGGGGGGAAAAAATGTGGTTGCTAAGGAGCAGGATTTGGATACAAAGCTGGCTGAGCTGCTGGCGGGGGCCCCGGGGGGCTCCAGCACAGCTCATGGCCAGGCAGAGTTTGTGCATGGCTTTGGTGGGATGGCACCTGCGGGGTCTGGGTGAGGGGGTTTGGGGTTTGAAACATCCCTGAGTTGTGGGACTATTCCTTTTCCAGGTCAATGTGTTCATTTCGTGCTGCTTGTGTGGGTTCAGATCCCACAGCTGCATCTATGGCTGGTCCCAAAAGTGTGTTTGTTGCTCCAGGGGTCTGTGGGAACTTTGTTTTGTATCTGTGGGCTGAAAGGTGATGCTGGCAGTGGGGTTTGGTGCCCAGGAAGAAAGATCACACTGAAACAGTGGCAGCCTCTGGCTGGAGCATTCCTGGGGAAGGACTGGGATGTTTGGATGCTGCAGTTATCAGTTGTCTCAGTGCCCAGGTGGGGACTCACCTGCATGTCACAGCAGTCCCAGCAATGATGCATTTGGACTTTGCTCCTGAGTCATTAGGGAGAGGGAGCGCTGAGCTCGGGCACAGAGCACTAATCCCAGTAATCCCAGTAATCCCAGTGCTCCTGGGGCTGGCAGGTTGGCTGTCTGAAGGGAGTCACGGGGAGGGGCTGGGAGCAGGGCAGAGCTGCAGGGCTGCTCTGGACACTCAGCACAGGGATTTTTTTTGCAGGTGAGTGTTTGTGGATGGGCCTTTTGCTCCCTTAACCCCTGGAACAGCTCTGCCAGGAAAGTCCTCTCCCAGTTCTCAGCGTGGGCTGAGCTGAGCAAACGCTGCTCTGCTCTGGAGCAGTGAGTGGTGACTGCAGCACCTCCAACCTCGGTCCCTCTCACCTGCCTTTGGTTTGTTTTTGTGATGTTATGCAAATCACCACTCGGTTTTTGATTACATTCCCGAGGCTGTGCTGGCCAGGTTCTCGCAGGGCAGCACTTTTTCATTAGATAACACCGAGTTGCCTCCACCTGAGGGTCAGGAGCTATGTGACAGCTGAATGCCAGTGGAGATGAAGCGCACACACAGAGCTGGCGTGGCCTCGGCTGGCTCCACAGCAGTTTGTTTTCGTTACACCCCTGGTATGTGGATGAGCTCTGCTGTCAGAAACATGCTGGGACGGGAAAGGGCGGCTTCCCTCCGCACGTGGGGCTGGTGGGAGCAGCTCCCTGGGGAACCCTGGGCTCAGCAGGGGCAGGATGGGGATGGCTCCAGCTGCCAGGCACCGGCCAAGTGCTCAGAGCTGATGGGAGGGGAAAAAAAAAAGTTGGTCAAACTTGCAAACAGAGCAGATTGGAGAGGAAACTCATCGGAGGCAACTTCATCTGGAATGCTGAGGCATTATTTTTAGAGCAGCTTTGCTTTCTGCTAACCACACTCCAGCAGCTGAACTGAGAGTTTTTGTGGAAACCTGCTTTGCAAAGGGCTCGCCACCCGTCCTACCAGAACTTCTTTTCATGTGATGGAGCAAAACCACGCAGCCTTTCCTCACTCTTTGCAGCGGTTGGGTCTCCATGGAGACTCTAAAGCTGAGAGCCTGCCCCAGGCTCCTGCTCCAGCCAGTGTGTGTTTGTGAAATTATGTGTTTGCTTTGGGTTCACCTCTGGGAGCTGGAACTGACTTCAGGAAGCCAGGCTTTAGTCAAGCTGGGCAAAGCAAAGCACCTTGCCTGGGACTGGCAGGGGCAAAGCTCAGCTGTGGGAAGTCAGTATGGATGCTGAGGCATCAGCTTCATGTGGTTGGGGAGTTCAGGACCTCACCTTGCAGTTTAGGCTGAAACCCCAAGGATTTTGGTCGGACATCTGTCTAAAAGGCTCAGTGTGGTCTGCAGCTGGCAAGCTCTGGCTCTGTGCAGCAGCAGAGCTGGGGGATGTGAGCTGGGGCTGATGGTGTCACCCCAACCCTCCCGTGCTGTGACCCCAACAATCACTGCAGACTGTCCAGGGCAAGGCCAGCACTCAGGTTGGTTTATCATCTTAAAGCAGCCCAGCTTTCCTGCAGATGCTGCTCTTTGGTTTTGGTTCTGTTTTGGGTGGCTAGCTGTTCCCAGCTGCAGTTTGCTGATCAGGAGCAGTGCTGGGCAGTGTGTTGGCAGTGCCCCTTGCTGCTGACAGTCACTGGGATTACTGGATTTCTAGACAAATGTGGTTTACTCGATTCAGTCCCGGTTGCAACAGTGAGAGCTGGCACCAAGACAGGACAGGCCTGGCTGGTTCTTCCCTGGCAGTGCTGGGGTGACTCAGAGTGGAGCTATGCATCACCCCAGTGTCATAACAAACACTTATTCCCCGAGGTGCTTCAAACTCCATCTCTCCCACTCCTCATTCCCATGGATTTTGGTGTTTTCCTCAGGAAAAGTCAGCTCTGGGAGCCTCTGTTTGAGGTTTAATGCAGGGAACATCAAAGGAAAGGAGTCAGGGAAGGAAGGTGGGCACTCCTGCCCTCTTCACATTGATGCTGCCTCATGGTCACTGCACTTCAGCTTTTTAGCTATCCCAGGATGCATCCCCCCAAATAATCTTATTAAATGGAAGGGTGAGCTGCAGGAGTGCTCACCTGTGGCTGCTAATCCCAGAGGATGAATGGAGCAGGAACAGACGAGTTGGGATGGGAATTGCCTTGCTCCCCAAGATGCTGTGGGCAGGAGGAACAGGCACTGGGTGCTGTTTGAGCTGCTCTGAGCTGGTCCATGGCCAAACTCGCACCTAGAGTGCAGGGCTGAGGGTCTGGGGAGGGAATTCATCCCCCCTGCCTGGACACCCACATTGTTTGTGGGGCAGATCTGGCACACCCGGCGCCAGACCTCGCTGCTGAGGCTCCCGGTGCGTGTGTTCAGCGGGATTTCTATCCTTCTCCAGTTGTTTTCACCCCAAAGGTGCCAGTTATTCATAAAATCTCCTTTGCCTCGGTGTGGCAATCACCGGAGCTGGCAGAGCATCCCGAGTGCACCCCCCAGGTGCCGGCTTGTTGCCACCTGCTCTCCTAGCACCTCCTGCCTCGCTGACACCTATTGAAGCAACACTCCCAAGGTGAGATTTCGTTGATTACAAAGCAGAAGAGACTCTCGCCTCTCCCACCTTCCCATGGCCCCTGATGGAGTAGCGAGTAGCGGGATGCTGTGCAAGGGGAGAATCCCACAGGGATGCCTGAAAGGCGCAGCTGGGCTGTGCTGGGACTCGCTGGGGCTGCAGGTGTCAGGGGGAGGCTGGGACGAGCCCGGCTGATCCCGGGAAGCACAGGGCAGCAGCAAATGGAGGAGCTGAACGTCATCCCGGCCCGGCTGGGAGCTGGGCGCGGAGGGCACGACCGCAGAACAAAGCCTCGCATTTATTCCTGCAGTCCTTTCAGCCCCTCTCTGCCTCCCTGCGCTGGATTGTTCCTGCATTTTCTCTGCTTCAGCTGTTTACTGGGTCACCCTGGTGCAGACACGCACACAAAGAGAGAGCCATGGGCGAGCCTGTCCCTGTCCCTGTGCCTGTCCCTGTGCCACCGCAGCCTCAGGAGCACAGTGGTGCCATTGATCCAGCTGGCAGAGCGTGCCCGGGGCCGGGCTGGGCTGGGGGCATCCTGCTCTGCACAGCCTGTGGCCGTGGCATTGTAAAGAGAGGGGCCCCAAAAGGTTTGGGCTTGTGGGCTTTGCCCATGTTCGGTCACACCAGGTTTGGTGGAGGGAATGTCGGCTGACGTAAGGCAGAGTAAACACATGGGTGGACACGTTTATGGCACCAGGGCTTATTTCGGTTCAGCTTATCTAAGCTAAGGATGTGTCTCAGCTAAATTGGAGTTAATCTTGTTCAAATGGAAACGGAGGGGAAAGGTGCAGTTTGTGTCAGCCAGAGTGTGGCCAGGCAAGGCTTTTGGACAGCCCCAGCCTGGCCAGCCCAATATGTGCACTTTCAAAACTGCAGGGGGATGAGACTTTACTGTCTTTTCTCCTCTGCAAGTGCAGTACAAGTTACTGCACATTTACATTTACAGCTTAACCAGGCTGCTTGGGAGTACTGTGTGGTGAAACCCTGGGAGTGTCAGTGTGGGACCAGTGGGATGGTTCAGCACAGCATGGGGGGCTCAAAGTTTCCTCCTGGGGCTGGGCTGGTGTTTTACACCTGGCAGTTATGATCTTTGCTTTGCCTTTCCTGCATATCCCACCTTGCTCGTGATGCAGGTGCGTGCCCAGGTGAGCTCTTCATTCGTGCAGACCTGGATGTGCCAGGGCAAGGGGCAGGTTTGATAAAAGGAGCTGATTTTATTGCAGCTGATATTTCTGAAGGCAGTTTGTTTTTGCTGTCTGGGATGGCGACTGGGCTGAGAGCTGGAGAATATTCAAGGTTTTGCATCTCTGGGAATGTAAAGACTTTAGTGAAGGTGAAGTCACTTGCAGGTGCTGATCCTTGCAAAGGACAAGCACTGCCCTGGATCTGCCCACAGGGAACAAGTCTGGGTATCCTGGTGAGCATGTGTGAAGCCAGGATTGACATTTTAGGTGTAACAATTCCAACCAGTTTCAAGGAACATCAGCCCTGAGTGCCAGCCTCACCTCCATTCCTTTCCAAATACACCTGGCAGCTCTTGCTGCTGCACAAATAACACATTTGATTCACCAGAGCCCTGCTTCTGAAGTGGAATCAATAGAGCAGCATTAGGTTGGAACTCTTCAGGACATGTTTTAATTCACATTTGAACAAGGCACTGGGGAACTGTCATGTTGCATGTGACTTCCAGGTGCTACTGTACACCCAGAAAAAAAATCAGTCCATTTTTGAACTTGTTTCAGTTACATGTTGTTTTTTTTCTGTTCCGTCTTGGTAAAACACAAACCTTTTCTTCTGAGCCGAAATGACTTGGGATGAGACGCTCGATCTTTATTTAACCTTGCAGGGCAGTACCTGCATTAATTTTTTATGCACCGTTTTTCACCAGCCGTGTCGTTCTGGTTTCACTTCCAGTAATGCCCCGGGGGGTGTGGGTGAGTCGGTGGCAGAGCAGTTGCTCTGTGAGTCCCTCTGCTCCGAGCCTGCCCCTGTGGAGGCGTTGGTTCTGGGCAGGGATGCTGCAGGGCCATCACGAGCACAGGGCTGTGGAGCAAGAGCCAGATCTGCTGTGTTGGCGGGATCTTTTTTTTTTTGTTTTTTTTTTTTCCATCGATTTAGAGAGGAAGCAAAACCTGCTGCACTCAGTTTTCTTTGAACAGCTTGCGAGGGGAGCCCATCCCATCCTGGGAGGGGACACGAGGGTGTCCTGGTGGTGTTTCTATATGGGGTGCAATTTCCTGGTGGTCATTTCCACTCCTGGGTGTAGGAAACAGAGGTTTGCAGTTCATCAGTCATCCCTGTTGTGGCTGGAGTTTGCTTTTCCCTGGGGAGTACCCCTGTCAGGCTGATCCCCCCAGTCCTGCATTCCCCCACCTCAGGGGTCTGATCCTGCCTCTTGAAAGCTGAGGATGGAGTGGACGTGCAGAGTCTTTGATTTCCAAACCACAAAAAGAGTGAAAAAGTCTCTCCATGTGAGAAGGCTTTTCGTTTTCTCTGAAAGCAAACCAGGAGCAAATGGAGAGGAATCCTGTGTGTCTGCTCTGTCTCGTTCCTGGACCTGGGCACTGAGCTCCTAATCCCTGCTCCAGCCACTGACTCACTGTGTTTGAGTCACAAGATGCCTCTGTAACTGATCTGCCAGCTTCCCTTCTCCCTAAGCTGCCAGGCTGGAGAAGGCTGCCTTTGGATACCCCCTTCAACCCCTCTGGCTCACAGACACAGCATCAGAGCTGCTGAGGACCCAAAAAAACCCCAGGGAGGAGGTGTAAGATCCCCACAAGAGGCAGATACACTCTGTGCTGAGTGATGCACTGGCTCCAGGGCTGTTCCCCCTTTCCATGCCAAAACACCTGGAGCAGAGTGTCAGGAGACCCCAGCTGTGGAGCCCAGCAGCTGATGGGGAGAGAACAGGCCCTCAGCTGTTGCCACTGGCCTGGTGTCCTGGCAAAACCACCCCTTTTTCATGGTGGGTTTAAGTTTAGCTTCTGGCCCTTTTTCTGTTCTTTTCCTGTTTCCCCTTTTGTTGCTGTGTTTTAATGGGCTGTTGGAATCAGTCCTGGTTTGAGGCAGCTCGGAGCAGGCAGGAAGGAAGGCAGAGAGTGTTGAAAACCCAAAGGAATTTGTGTCTTTTTGCCGCTCTGCTGGCGAGCAGGGGCTGGGTACAGCTGAGCTGTGACAGGGGACTGATCTCCATCAGCAGTGACAGGAGCACTCAGGGAAAGGAGACAGTGAGAGATGAACTTGCCCAGCTAGAAAGAACCAGAACCAGCACCATGGCTGGGATGATGTTTTGGAGCAGAAGTGGGGCTGCTGCTGTTCCAAAGGACATGCTGTGAGTCACCAGCGTGGGCATCTTTCCTTCCCCTGAAGCAGGGGATGTTTGTCACCTTCCTCGCCACTCTGGGTAGTCCTTGTAGCCTTGCTGAGCACAGCGAGGGCAAGGAAACTGTGAGTGCCAGGAGTGGAAGATCCCTTGAGGCAGAGCCCTGGGGGAACAGCCACTGGAGGGTTTTTTGCCTGGAGGTCCCCGTGGGGAAGAGTTGTGCTGCGTGTGCTGATTTTGGACGTGTAGGACAGAGGGCTCTTCTGCTTTTGCGGTCTTTTATCTTCGCTTCACAGAACTGAGCTTGTTTTCCTTTCGCTACCCGGGGGTGACTTTTTTCCTATTTCCTTTTACATAATGTCAGACACTCGAGTTTGCATAAGAGGTCCCAGAGTCGCTGCTGTTCCTTGCAGGGGTTCAGGGTTTGCTCCTGAGGGTGAAATGAAAGTGAACTGGGGTTGGTGTCACCACGGGGGACACGGGCTGTGCTGGAGCTGGTTTCATTTCTGGAAGGGCCCATTTCCCCTCGTTAGTGGGAAGGGGTTATTCTGAGAAAGGGGCTGGGGATTGCAAAGACCAAACTCCCACTTGCTGTTCCTGGCTTTTCCACCTTTCATCGAGTTCTTTTGAGCTTGTGCAAGCGCGGAGCTTCAATGGGAAACCCCTGGTGACGTCTGCGAGGCAAGGCTCTGCCTTTTCTTGTCTCGTTAGCCAGTGGGACTGTTAATTCCCAACAGGCACACGTTCCTGGCTTCCCATGGGCAGGGTAAGTGTCTGCTCCTCTCTTGTGGCTTTGAAATCCCAGTGCAGAGATACTCAGTGCTGCTCTGTACCTATCTGTAGAACAGGCATTTTGTGTAACTCGACTGAAAAGGGAGCAGAGTAACACGAATATCCTGATTGTTAAACCAGCTGTGGCACAGAGAGCATCAGCAAAAGCACTTTAAGCAGTTGTGCCTCCTCCACGTGTGCTGAAATTAATACCTTTTTCCACTAACAGTTCATTATTTTTGTGCCTTTGGAGGCCAGTGCTAACCCGGGGCACGCAGGACCAGAGCTCTGAAGACCTGGTAATTGTTGGGTAATTGTCTGTGTCTAAGTGTGGGGATGCTGCCACGCTCAAACTTAATCCTGCACTTTGCTCCTGTCTTACTAAAACCACCTTTGTGACTGAGCTCAAACACTTCCCAAAATGCAGAGCCTGAGCCAATGTTTTGCTTTGCTGTTTGGCTCTTGCATTTTCCCCTCCTTTCATCTGTTGGGAAGAGCTGAAGGCAGAGTCCTGCTGCTCTCTGCCTGGCTCTCAGGTCCCTCACACCCTTCCTCCAGGCTCACAACCTTGGCTGCATCTGAGAGCTCCTTATTAATCCTCTGTGTGGAGAGGTGGGGTTTGACACCACGCCGAGTACAAGAACATTCACCAGAGCAGAAGAGTTTATTGCACGGAGCAGGAATTCCTCCCTGGTGTAGTCACAAAAAGCTTTGAAGCATCAGTGGGAGCTCCAGGGCTGGCTGCAATTGGAAGAGGCAGTCCCCAGGCCCAGGGCAGCCATCTGGTGCAGACCTCCCGTTTCATATTTCAGGAGATGAACTCCTGCAGAGTTCACTCACTGCTTCTGCACAAGCCTCTGCTCTGCACAACTGGGGAGAGTTAAACATGTGGCTTTTCCTTCTGCCTTTCCAACCAGAGGCCTTTTTCCTGATGTTTGGAGAGGACCAGGATTGCACACTGAGCTGGAGAAATCAAACCAAACCTGCATTTTTCTTCACTTCTCTTGGTCCCCATCTTGAAATGTCTTGGATCTCACCTTCTGTGCTGCTGGGTCCCACCTGGATGAGTTTGGTGGAAGGTGCAGATGCCATAACCATCAAATCTTGTTGCAGGGGTTTAAAAAGCCAACCTGGGCCTGTTGGATTCATCCCTTGTGCCAACACAAGGGGCTGTTCACCTGTGTCTCACCTTCAGGCTGAGGTGGAGGAGGGTTTGAGTGCTGGCTGAGCCTGACCTGTTCTCTTACGAGAGGCAGAAAATTCCAGCAGATGTGGGAAGCAGTGACTGTTGCAATATTTACCAGCACTCATCTCTTCAGAGAGCATTTTGAAGGCATTCAGTTTTGGCTGACTTGCTGGAAATGCTGGTGTGAGTGCAGGATTTTGGGCGGCCTGCACAAATAAGCTACAGGTCAAGGTTTTGAGTCTCTCCCTGCCCTGCTCCCCTCTCATCTCCTCATCTCTCTGTGTGTTTGGTGCAGGTGTTGGTTCCTCTGGCTCCATCCTGCCACTGCTTTTTTGCCTGGTTGGTTTTTAACCAACGTGTGCGGAATGCACAATCAGCATCTCGGAGGAGCAGCAGTAGGAAAGAGGAAGCTCACACGGAATATAAATAGCCAAATTTTAGAATGTCCCAGTGTAGCAGCTCTCCTGGCTCTTGGCAGCGGCCTGCAGACCGCTGGGAAGCCACGGCCTTCGTGTGTGGTTTGCAAAGGGGGAACTTTGGGGGATATCGCACAAGTCAGCAAGGCGAAAAATGAATGAATCTGACAGTCTTGGATATGGGAAGGAAATGAAATTTGCTTTTATGCACATCAGAATGGACTGTATCCCCTGCACGTGACATGAAGTGCAGAGTGAAAACCCTGCACAGTTGTGGCAATACTTTCCACTGGAGTTGCACAGCAGCTGCCAATGATTCATGGGTTGATCCTGAGGTGGTTTTTTCCTCCTGTATGATTTATGAATTTAATTGCATGTCAGCAAGCATCTGATTTTTCTTCATATTTTCTTCTGGGGTTTACTAGTGCCCTGCCAAATCTCTTTGCTGAGTTAGACTGTGAAGGGCTCTAGTCCTGCTGGACTTAGAGCTTTCCTCTCAGCTTAAATGGGAGGTACACAGAGGCTGATGTGCAGGTTGGGTGATGGGAAAGGACAAACTGGGAAGCATTTCCATGGCTTTTCTCTTTTTTTTTTTTTTTTTTTTTTTTTTTTTTTTTTTTTTTTTTTTTTTTGGAAGCATCTAAAGGTGGAAGAAAGACATCTTGGCCATGTTCTGTCAGTGTAGATGGTTGATCCAGAGTGGACACAAAGCTTTAGCTGTGCTGGCAGCCCTCTCCCAAGGTTGTGCCAGTCCCCAAGGCAGTGTGCTTGAGCACAAATTGGAGCCATAAATTTTCCCAGAGCACAGAACAAGAGAAGGACAGACACAGGTGCCAGGAAAGGCGTTTGGTGTCTGCTGCCTCATGCAGGTGCTCTCAGGGTTGGTCTGGGAGCCAGAGAACCCTGGGAAAGGCTCCTGATGCTCACAGCACAGCCTCACAACTCCTTGAACTTCAGCAAACCAAACCTCTCCATGGTCTGGCATGAAGTGAGAAAAGCAGGTTCAGCAGAAAGTGAAAAAGTCAGTAACCCTGCCCAGGGGGATTCTCTGCCCTCATTCATTACAACCGTGAATGAGAGGCTTTTTCAAGCTTGCCCTTTGTCTCTGTGCTGTGCTTCCTTGCCCTGATTCCTTGTGATTTCCAAGCTTGAGCAGGGTGAGATAACAGAGCAGAGCCCACTGCTGTGGTGGTGCTGATAAAGGAGATGGTTAAAGAGAATTTGGGTGCACATGGGATCCATCAGCTCAGGGTGCTGTGCTCGTGTTCTGCTCCTGCCTCTTCTGATCCTGAGGCCCTGGGTGTGGCTGTCCCCATGTTCACAGGGGGCAGTTTGGAGGAGGACTTTTTGCAGGGAGCAGCATCACTTCTGGGCCTCCATCCTAAGTCCTTTCATGGCAGTTTCTTCCTCAATGAGCTCTGTGTTGTTGTCAGTGCTCAGGGCTCTTTGAGGGGCAGTTGCAGGGAAAGCTGTGGGCTGGCTCTGGCAGGAGAAGTTTGTCCCCACAGCCCTGTGTCGCAGTGATGGTCACCTCCCCCTCTAACCAGTTGATTGCTTTTGGGCATTTTCTCCTTCTGCTGAGCTGTGGGTTTTGGTGTGTGCTCGTCCATGTCCTGCCATTTGGTGAGGGGGAAGGAGGGCGGGGGAGATCCCTGCAGTGTTTGAAAGGATCTGGATAAATCTTCTTAAGGGAGGCACTGACTCAGCAGAGCGTGGTTAGGGAGGAGGAGGAGGGAACCAAATTGTCCTTGTGGGGCTGGAGCTGCTGCTGAGTCCGTGCTGGGGGAGGTGTGTGCCTGGGGACTTGCCCTGAGAAGCATCACCCATTTCCTCACCAAATTTTTGGTGCTCTCCATCCACCAGAGCAGAAATGAGAGCCTCATAGCTCACCAGAGGTGCCTGAACCCTGTGCCCAGACAGGTCCTGGCTGTGCCTGATCCCACCTCTGTGATTTCTCCCCAGCTTTGAGCTTTGGGTTTCTGACTCATGCTGTGGCCAGCACTGCCAGAGCTGGTGGGTTTGACAGTGATTATTTATTTAGGGAGGTGCATTGGGGTGCTTGGTTCCTGCAGAACCAAGAACCTCATCACTGAGACTCTGCTCAGACCAGGAGCCAATGTCACCTCCTGGCAAAGGCAGAGGCGTGGGGAGAGCAGCAGCCAGGGCTGGGCACTGGGCTGTGCTGTCACTGTCCCTTTCCCTGCCTGCTCAGGGGTCCCACCTTGCACTGGCACAGCCTGGCTTTGCTGAAGGGCTGAGATGTGGAGCCAGGGGATGTGGGACAGACCAAGAGCAGCTTCCCAGAGTCCTGGCTGCACTGTGGGCAGGCTCAGCTGGCCAGACACGCTGGTGTCACCTGGTTTGCATCTCTGAGCAGGTGAGGGAGACTCACTGCCAGCCAGCTGCTGCCTTTGGCTTGCTGGGATCCCTCGTGGAAGCCACAAAAGCATCTCTGCCACACTTTGCTCTCCTTATCTCACGGTGTATCTTGTCTTTCCATGCAGAGCTCCACACAGGAGATCGGAGAAGAGCTGGAGGATGGTGTGATCTACAGCATATCCCTCCGGAAAGTGCAGCTCCATCACACGGCCAACAAAGGGCAGCGCTGGCTGGGGGTAAGCTGGGGGCTCCTCCTGCCACAGGAGAGGATTCTGATCCTTCCTTGCCATGGGAATCATGTCTTGATTTGGGAGCAGGCAGTGGGAGCACCTGTTGCCCTCTGCTGCATGGGAGGGGGGCACAATCTGCAGCCTCATTTTGAAAACACAGGAAAACTCCAATTTGCATCTAGATTTTGGCAGCCCTGAGGCCTTTCCTGGGGTTTCCCAAGTGCTCAGCTCTTCTCAGTTGCAGGGCTGCTGGTGTTTGCCGTCTGAGGAGACTCAGCTTTCCTTTCCCAGTTAGGAGAGCCTCAGGCACTGAGGGGATCCCATCCTAGACCTGAACTTGTGAGGCTGCTGGGAACGTTTTGCACTTGATGGTGTGTGTCTTCACCCAGCCCACTGACTTCTGCTCCTGTCCTGGCAGTTTGAGAATGAATCAGCCTTAAACCTCTACGAGACGTGTAAGGTGCGGACGATAAAGGCCGGGACCTTGGAGAAGCTGGTGGAGTACCTGGTGTCAGCCTTCAAGGGCAATGATTCCACCTATGTCACCATCTTCCTGTGCACTTACCGGGCCTTTGCCACCACCAAGCAAGTGCTGGACCTGCTGCTCAACAGGTGAGGCTGCCTTGAGCCCCAAAACACAGCTGGGGGTGGCCAGGAAAGCCCCAGTATCTTGTGCTGCAATGTCTTGGAGGTTTGGTGGCTTCTCCCAGCATGAAGGTTTTGGGACAGGGCAGGGAGGACACAACTTGCTGGAACTCTTGCAGTGAGATGGCCAGTGCTGGCTGCTTCCCTCTTCCTAAAATGGGGAGGTTGTGACAGAGGGAGGGGGGCAGGACACTGTGTAGGTTCATCCTGACCCCTTGGCAGAGCTGGGGGTGATGTGGAGGGAGAAGAGGCTGCTCTGAGCACAAGATTCTCACTGCCTCCCCTCTGCCCCACCAGGTATGGCAAACTCCACGTGCAGGCAAATGGGGACCACGCCAGGCACACTGTGGATGAGAGGATGGAGCTGAAGAAGTAAGTGTGCCTGCTCTGGTGGAAGCTCTTTGGGAGGGATGTGTTGTCCCAGCGCTGCTCCTGGGGGTGCACACAGGTTCCCCCTGGCACCTGATTCTCTTTGCCTGTGTTTTCCCCCCTTCCTGCAGCACCATCTCCTCCATCCTGGGGGCCTGGCTGGACCAGTACTCAGAGGATTTCCGCAAGCCCCCCGATTTCTCCTGCCTCAAGCAGCTCATCTCCTACGTGCGCCACAACATCCCCGGCTCCGACCTGGAGCGCCGAGCCCGCATCCTGCTGGCCCAGTTCCAGCAGCAAGAGCAGAGCGAGGCTGAGGCAGAAGGTGGGGCCCTCCCCTGGCCTGTAGGGGTTGTTTGGGGATGCAGGTGGAGGGAATGCTGCTGGTTGGCATCCAGGGTCTCCAAAACTTGAGCCCCGTGGTTGTTTAAACTCTGTTCACATGAAGGTACACAGGGAAGCCAATCCAACTGCAGCAGGAGTGGGATTTCTAAATGGATTAGCTAATCTGCCTTTAATCCTCTGTAGAGACTTGCACTCGGGTTTAAAATGACTATCCTTTTATCTGAGCCTTGTTTGGAGGTGCAAAGGCAGATGGGAGGTGGGGTGTGGGTGTCTGCAGAGGGCTGGTGTGGGTTGGTGTGACATTACAGTGCTCAGCCTCACTCTTTTCTCCTGCAGCTGTGGACCATAGCAGCTGCACCTTCCAGCTGGTGGAAGAGAACGGGGTTGGGGATGGGAAGCCAGATTTCCTCTCCTTCTCCCCAGAGATGGTGGCAGAACAGTTCACACTGATGGATGCTGTGAGTAATCATCCACCACCAGGGTCAGTGGTGCTCTGGGCACAGGCCTGGCTCTTCCCATTCCTTTTTCCTTCTGGCCTGTTCTCTCCCCAGAGAACACAAAGCAGCCCTTTGTTCATCCTTTTGTCTTCCAGGAGCTGTTTAAGAAAGTGGTGCCTTACCACTGCCTGGGCTGCATCTGGTCCCAGAGGGACAAGAAAGGCAAAGAGCACCTGGCCCCCACCATCCGTGCCACGGTCTCCCAGTTCAACAGTGTGGCCAACTGTGTCATTGCCACTTGTCTCGGGGACAGGTCCCTGAAGCCACAGCAGAGGGCCAAGGTGGTGGAGCGGTGGATCGAAGTGGCTCGGGTAGGACAGCTCACCTCCCACCTCCACCCAAGGGATGAGCTTTTGCCGTGCTGCAATACCAGCAGCTCCTGCAGATTTTAAAATCCAAATCCTGCTATGTCCTTGTGTGCCCTCAGGAGTGTCGCATCCTGAAGAACTTCTCCTCCCTCCGAGCCATCCTCTCGGCCCTGCAGTGCAACGCTGTGCACCGGCTGAAGAAGACCTGGGATGAGGTCCTGAGGTAAGGAGCTCCTGCAGGTCTGGTTCCAAGGGGAAGAATCTGCTGTGGCACTTGAATGTGTGAATGGGATCACCTCAGCTCCAGCATTGCCTCCTGGAGTGTGCCCAAAACCCAGGGACCAGTGTAAGGTGTCAGGGAACCAAGGAGGGTGAGGAAATAAAAATATCATCACCTCACCCTTCTGTGTCAAACCCCTTGGAATAGCTCCCAAACAGCAAGACTCAGCTGGAACTGAGAATGACTGGGCTCATCTGGGTGAGCAGAAGAGAGCCCAAAGAGGAAACCTCACCGTGGCAGCACTGCTGACTTTTCCCCTTGTTTCCCCCTGCACAGGGAGAGCTTCCGCACATTCCACGAGCTCTCAGAGATCTTCTCGGATGAGAACAACCACTCACTGAGCCGGGAGCTCCTCATCAAGGTAGGGGGAAGGGGGACCTGCACTGCCCTGTTCCTGGCAGGCAGCTCAGGTTTCCATGGTGTCCCAGCCTCAGGGATAAAGCCCTGGCAGAGCTGCTGGAGTCCAAGGCATGGGTGCAGGCAGGGTGTGCTGAGTCAGGGACGCAGGCAAGGGTTTCAGACCAAGGCTGGGATTTCTGTTTGTGTGCCCAAAATTTGTTACCTGGAGCTGGCAAAACAATTCAGGGAATAGATAAGCACTGGGATTGGATCCAGAACACCAGGTGACAGCTTCTCCCCAGAGAACAGTCTGGTGCAAAGTTCTCTTGATTCCAGGTGGAGTGGTGAAGTTGGTGAAAGGCTGCAGCAAAAATGCCTTTATTCCATGTGGAGCTTCTTCACAGATCCCATCCAAGCTCTGGTTTAGGGAGTGAAAGAAAACAAAATGCAAAAGAGAACAAAACATCCCATTAGGGAGGCAGAAATGAGGGCAGCAGTTCCCATTCACTAATGCTCTCCTCTCTGGGAGCCATGAAAAAACTTTGATTTCCTCCTCCTTCCTACAATGAAAGTTAGATAAATAAAAATGGGTGTGACTTTTAGCTAATAGGTATTTAGTGCCATTTCTCACTTGTGCTGATCCCACCTCTCCCATCATCCAGGAGGGCACATCCAAATTTGCCACCTTGGAGATCAACCCAAAGAGGGCTCAGAAGCGGCAGCAGCAGCAGCGAGAGATGGTGAGTCTGGCAGGGCTGTCCCTGTGTCCATCCCCAGCAGCTGCCCAGGCTGGTCCCAGCTCTGCTGACCCCTCTGTCCCCACAGGGTGTGATGCAGGGCACCATTCCCTACCTTGGCACCTTCCTCACGGACCTGGTGATGCTGGACACGGCCATGAAGGATTTCCTGGATGTATGTACATCCTCCTTGTCCTCCCGTTCCTCCCAGAGCCTGGGCTGATCCTTTATCCCACACCACATCCCATACCCAGCACTGCCCATCCACTTCTGTCCCAAAGAAATGAGCTACTTCTTTCAGCAGGGTTACTCACGCTGCAGTGGCAGTAAGACAGTAGACAGGGGTGGGAGCAATATTCTTCTGCCTGCTCCATACTTACCTTCATCTCTTTCTTTTCCAGGGTGGGCTGATCAACTTTGAGAAGAGAAGGAAGGTGAGAGCTTTGCCCTGGTGCAATCACAGACTGTGCCAGTCACTTTGGGCTCGATCCCTCTCCTTTTTTAAACTTTGTGTTCGTCAGTTTTGGGGGAGGGGATTCTGGTCTCATGGCTTCCATTTGCTGCAGGAGTTCGAAGTCATCGCTCAGATCAAGCTGCTCCAGTCAGCCTGCAACAACTACAGCTTCACACAGGAGGACCAGTTTGTGGAGTGGTTCCACAGCCTGGAGCGGCTCAGCGAGGCCGAGAGGTGACTGAGAGGGGTCTGGGGCTGTGCTGGTGCCCTGGGAGGTCCCACCACTCCTTCCCTCTGACAGCAGCAGCTGTGCTGTGCTCCCCTCTCTGCTCTGCCTCCCTCACACTTGGTGGCAGCACAGGGAGCTCAAACCTTCCTCTCTCCCCTCCCAGCTATGGGCTGTCGTGCGAGATTGAGCCACTGTCAGAGTCAGCCAGCAACACGTTGAAGGCCAAGAAAAACACCGGCATCATCAAGAGATGGAGCGAGTGAGTCTCCGGTGGGAGGTGGGGCCAGCGTGGGGCATCTGTGGCTGGGGACCAGGCAGGCATGGCCACTGTCCTGCCAGCCAAATGCACCCTCACCCTGCTCCCTTCTCACCTGCCCCACCTCTCTCCTGGCAGCCGGCAGCCACCAAGCACCGAGCCCTGTGCCAGCGGCAGCTCCCACTCAAAATCCTTCGACCAGCTCAAGTGTGGGCAGTACCTGTGCAGTGGGGACGCCACCGACTCAGTGAGTGTCACCTCTGCCGGCTCCAGCAGCTCTGACGTGGAGGAGATCAACATCAGCTTCATCCCCGAGTCCCCTGACTGCCAGGAGAAGAAGGTACGTGGCAGCTCGCAGGGTCCAGGGGTCTCAGGGCCGTGTGGCCATCGAGTGGGGACTGTCCCAGCTCTGCCCTGGCGCTGGGGCTGGGGGGAGCAGATGGGGGGCCCAGGGGCTGCTCGGGAGGCCCCTGCCCTTGGCTGCTCTGGCAGCACGGCAAGGCTCTTGTGCCTCTGGTGGCTGTAGTTGTGTCGGTCCCCCGTTGTCACAGGTCAGTGAGATCCCTCTGGCCTCCCTCCCCCAGCGCTGGTACGCCCCGTCTGTGGCCGATGGAGAAGCTAAACCCACTGTGTCCTCCGCATCCCCTCTCCTCCCTGCCCTCCAGTTCTGGGAATCCACCTCCCTCTCTTCCCTGGACACGTCAGGCATCGGCTCAGGCTCCAGCAGTGCCTCCTCCTCTTCCGTCTCCTCCACGCCGGTGACGGCCTCCCGCACACACAAGCGCTCGGTCTCCGGCATCTCCAGCTACTCCTCACTCTCGCTGCCCCTCTACAACCAGCAGGTCGACGACTGTTGCATCATCCGAGTCAGCCTGGCTGTGGACAACGGCAACATGTACAAGAGCATCCTGGTTAGTATCATCCCCCGGGAAACACCAGCGAGGGGTGGCTCGTTCTGCTTGAGTATGGGCGTGGCACATTTTGG
>VRYO01001183.1:967489-1015716 GCA_009812075.1 Sialia sialis | reverse complement strand
AATCCAGCACTCAAATTTAGCCCAAGGTCACACAGGAAATGTGTGGCAGATCTTAAGTCTCAGTTTAAAGTTGCAGCCATAAGATCAGTGTGTGTCCATGGTGACTGTTAGTTTTAAGATGGTGGACCAGGAATCCTGCAGGGATCTGTGTTTTCTTACTTCCCATCCAGCACAGAGATTCACTATCCCTGAATAATTTTTGTGCAGCTGTTCTGGGTTGCTTTCTCTGAGCGGATGTGCTTCCAGGTGAAAAGGGGGGGAAATCTCTGCTTTGTGAGCAGATTAAATGTTTTTAAAAAGGTTTGTGATGTACTTTTAAAATTATTATTCTGTAGCAGCTCTGTTGGATGAACTCCATATCCTGTCCCGTGTTAGGCCCTTAATGTGAGGCAGGAATGTTTTCCCTGTGCAAGGAAATGTGCATGCAGCTGTTTCTGGGAGACTGCCCCACACCTTCAATTTCCTTTTGTGTGTTGTGCTGATGGGCTGGAATTAAACTGCTGCTGTCTCCACCACCTATGACTGGGGAACAACCTGTTGTGAGGACAAGGGACTCTGCTCTTCTTTTTTTTCACTGACAACCTTTTATTGTGATGTCTAAGGTGGGAAGCAAGGGGATGCAGCAAATAACTTTAACCAATAGAACCTGCACCCAACTGGAGTCTAATTCTTCCCTGTCCTTCCTCTCAGTTCATTTCAGGGCTTCCCTAACAATACAAGAAAGCTTTGGGATCTGGCCTTCTCCAGGACTGCACTCTGTGAGGTTATTACAACCTGAAGATAAGCTCCAGCCTAAGTCTGGGAACACCCCTCTGCTTCCTGCAGGTGTCCCTTGCCTCTGGCTCATTAGGAAGACAGATTCATCCCATGTCCAAGCTGAAATCCATCCTTAATCATAACTCTTCTGTGCTGCTGCTCTCAGTGCCTCAAGGCTGACTGGAAGACACAGAGGCACCTCTCTCCTCCTGACAGATGCCCAGGGTTAGTGCTTTGCATGTCCCTCATTTGCTAAACAAAACAGCCCAGAGACCAGGATTCTTTTTCCCTAGCAATGAAGGGAAGAAGGTGTGAAGGGGACTGGGGAAGTACAGGATACAGAGCAGGCTCAAAGAGAGGCAAAAAACAATCAGCTCTTTCTTCAGCCACAAAGATTAGTTGAGATTTTGCTTTCTGCTATCTGTTTCCTTGACTGACTGACCAGAATGTTTGTGATGCAAGGGGAGGTGGTGGGAAAGGGGTTGTACCAGAGTGATCAGAACCGAGGAGGATTTGCATGTTTGGAGAACAAGGCCGGGCGTGTTTGGAGTTGGTGACAGCCATGGCCTGGTCCTGATGGGTGCTGAGCATCCTTGGGTGCCCATGCTGTAGATTCAGCAGCTCCAAGGATCCAGGCAGCCCCTTGCCTGCTCTTTGTAGCTGGTCTGCCCATGGCTGCTGCTGTGCTGGGAGGGAAGAAGGGGCACTGGGGCTCTGCCTTGTTCTTCAAGCAAAGCCAGGGCTTGGGCATTAGGTGATCTTAAAGTGGCAAATCATTACTCAAGGAGAAGAAACTGTAGTGTCTTAGTGGAAAACACTGCAATTTAATTCCCTGTCCTCCTCCTCCTCCTCCCTTTTGTCACCTCCTGTCTCTGGCTGTTCTGTCTTTGCTGGTGCCTTTGCCAGTGGCCCTCCTTCACAGGCTGTGCCTCTGACATGCTGTCTGTGCCTGTGGGAGTGGGTCAGCCTGGATTCCCTCTACTGCTCTGGTCAAGATGTGTTCTGTGACCTCTGCAGCTGCACACTGCCTGCAAGAATCCCAGTGTGCTCCTCCACTTGCTGCCCATCCAGCCAAAGTCATCCCTGGATCTCCTGGATGTGCTCCCCAGGCTCCTGGCAAACACCAGGCTAAGTGTTAACAGCACCAGTTCTCTCCTGGCACTGCTTCCTGCAGTGTAACTGCTCTTCAGGAGTATCTGGGCTCAGTAACCCTGGAGACCTGGGGAAATGGCAGACAGGACTGGGGTGATGTGTGCTGTGTTTGGAGGGAGGAGCTGTAGGAGCACACAGAGAAGATCCCAGCTGTCCATTGCAGGTTATACCTCCTCTGTACCTTGGAAATCAAGGGCAGGAATGAAAATCTAACAGATACAGCAGCTCTTCTCCATGAGGCTCAGAAGAACCAGCTGTCTGGTTTGGTTTTATGAGTGGTCACAGGCACTCTTGCCAATTGATGTGTGCCAGCACTTGACTCCAAATGGCCAAAATTGGGAAGATTAACATGAGTCAAACACCCCTGCTGTCCCCAGGGAGGTCTGTGCTGGTGTGATTGTGTGGTTTGGGGCTGGAGAGTTTTGCTCTTGAGCAGTCCAGGAGCTGACACCCTCTTTGAATATTTCTGTTTGCAGATTAATGAAGGACCAGGGGAATAACAAACACAGTTTGCATTTTGGGCAGTAATTTTAATAAGCTGAAGTGACTTTACCTTGAGCAAGGCTTGTGGGTGTTCACAGGTGTGTGTGGGGCTGGGGACCAGCTCCATCACAGGTTGTGCACCTTCCCCAGGATGGCTCAGGGAAGGACAGCAGGGATTTGCTGGGGACTTTGGCACTGTCTGTTGGACACACATTCTGTGTACCTGGTGTGGCCCTCCTGCTCTGCAGAGCTGGCTCTGGCTCTGTGGGGCTCTGCACCAATCTGTCTCCAGGATCAAAGTCTCTCTACTGGGAGCCCTTTCCTGCATGTGAATTTCCATCTTTATTCCCACTCAAACCATAAAGAGCAATCCTAGATTCTTTCCCTTCTCCTTTTTCACCCCATCCCCACTGCCTGTGTCCCCAGAGTCAGGTATGAGCTGTTCTTTAAATGAGAGTTTTGTACATGAAATACACTGTGTTAGCCCAGTTACTGAGAAGGAACAGATTTATCAGATAAATCCCAGCAGGCCTGTACATGTCACTGTCTGCTACAGTGCAATAAAAATATACATTAGAATAAGTATAAATACATATTTACAGTGTACAAGTAAAGCCAGGAGTACAGACTCTGGGTGAGCTTCCAGGTACATATTAATGACTTAGAGTTTAGGCACAGCATTAAAGGGGCAAGTACATTTTAGGAGAATAACTTGGGACTTACAGCAGTGGAACTGAGGGCAGTTCTCTCCTGGCAATACATGAATTTTCCACTTGGACCATTTTGCCCATGATGGCAGGCTTCCTTCATAAGCCTTTGGAGTGAAATGGCCACAGCCTGTTCCCAGGGTAATTCCCACTGGTGTCATTGTCCAGGGCTGTGTGCTCAGGGATGCAGTTATGGAGTGAGCCATGTGCTGCCACAATGCCCCAATTAACTGAAAACACTTGTCTGTGTTATAATAACGTTATAATAATACTTTGTCCTTCCTGTTAAGAACTCAGGGGACTCCACAAACCTGAGTGAATGGCCCCACGTCACCAGGAGGGGTGGAAAAACAAAAGCCCAGTGCAGTGACTTGCCAAAGATTATAGAGAGAGAATCTGGCAGAGCTTTGAGGGGAACTGGTTCTTTACTTGCTCCAGTGCTTTGCTTCAACCTCTAGACCTGGCAAAAGGAGGAAATACCACTGCTCTCTTTGTGTAATATTTGTGAGGTACTTGCATGCTCTGCCAACATGTACAGACTCAGTCACTTCCTCCTTGAGGAGAGTGCCTGGCAAGCAGAGCTCTGGCCCTTGACATCGATATCCAGGGTCACTCCTGCCCATGCAGTGACTCAGGACTGCTCAGGACAGCTCTAAGCTGGCATGTGCAGCATGCAGGGAAATACTGTGGGACATACCAGCCCCGATTCCAAGAGCAGCCAGGCTCTCCCATGGCACCAAGACATGGGGATTATTGGCTCCTGCCAATCCTGGTGCTGTGGTGTGGCTCTTCCTGGAGCCTGCTTGGGATCTCTGCAGTGTGATGTGTCTGAGGAATGTATTTAGAGACCCCTGTTATCTGCTAGGGATAGGAGCTGTTTCTTCAGTATTTTTCCTCCCACTCCAAGCTAAAAATACAGCACAGTTAACTTGTCATTTGATCACAGTAAATGCTCTGCTAAAAGAAATTACTTTAAGGTGTCTGTTGGCAGAATTTATGGCCTGGGCAAGTCTCTGCAGAAGGCCTGTCCAGGTTGAACACAGCTGACTGAATGCAATCTATTTGCATGCCCTGGGCTTATCTTCCCAACCATCAGAGCAGAACATGGTTACAGCTCCAGCTTGGCACAGATTGTTGCTGCCACCAGCCCAGGAGTCCCCTCCTCCCCACTGGGCAGCCTGACAAACTGGATTCTGCTCCTGGTGTAAATCCAGAGTAATTGTGACCTTGGAGGAATTCCTCTGGATTTACACTTGAGCAGATGATGTCAGATCTGGGCTGGTACCTGTTGCAATGAGAAGTGAAAGCTCCCACAGGTTCTTTGGGATGTGCAAGGCCCTGTGGTGCCACATACCAAAGCCAATGACTTGGCCAGTCCCCAGGAGAACACAGGACACCATGGGAGCTGTATGAGGTGGATGGAGGTGCTGGGGACAGTCTTGTTCCCTGGAGCATGAAGTGGGAGCTCCAGCAGAGGCCTGGAGCCAGCCATCACTTGAGGCTGTGCTGGGTCTCTCGGTGCCTCCGCAGATCCACCTTGCGCTGGAAGCCCTTGGCACAGAGCTCACAGCTGAAGGGTTTGAAGCCGGTGTGTTTGCGGCTGTGGGTGATCAGGTTGGAGCTCTGGCTGAAAGCTTTTCCACACACCTGGCATTTGTGGGGTTTCTCCCCTGCAGGGCACAGGAAATGGTAAAAAAACCAGCACTTTAACAGGTGAAGGAAGAGAGATAGAAATGCGTTTTAGCAGAGTCAGACCTGCTTGGGCATCAGGGTGGTGCCATCACCCCCCTGTGATGTGTCTGGATTGTGATCCACCCCCAGAGGCTGGGAAGAACCAGGGACAGTCCTCTCCAGCTGAGTGACCCATTCCCTGCATCCAGGGCTGGGTACAACCCCAACATGCACCAGGGGCTGGCCAATAACCACCCCCTTGCCAGGCAGATGTGCTTCAGCCTCCTGCAGTCCCACCCCACATGGAATAAAGACTTTCCAGTGCCTCTGGACACTTATCTCCAGTCTAATACCTTCTGTGTCTGGGGACCATGTACATGAGCATGATGGGCTCTAATTTTCATTTTCTCATTGGAATGTTTTGTTCCTCACCTGTGTGGATGTACGTGTGCTTCTTCATGTCTGACTTCTGGTGGAAGCGCTTCCCGCAGTACTGGCAGGGATAGGGCCGCGTGTCCGAGTGGATCAGGAGGTGAGTGGAGAGGGTGGAGGAACGTTTGAATGTCTTCCCACACATCTTGCACTCAAAGCTTCTTTCCTGTTGGGGAAGGAAAATCATGGGATGTCTGAGGCTGCAAGACATGTGACAGAGCTTGAAGAGTGATGAGAACTGTAGATTTGATAAGCAAATCTCCTTGGCTCGTGGACTGCTAATGCTGGGTGCAGCACAAAGGGAATGCAGGGAGGGTTAATTATGGAAATGGATCACATCTTGTGATCCAAACTCCTGCACTCTTTAGCAGGAGGTGAGGTGCAGAAGAGCGAGTAGCAATGATCCTCCTTTCCCTTCCAAAGAATTCTGAAGGGCAGTCTGAGATTTGTGAGACCAAGAGCTATGACCTGTGATTTTCAGAGCTCCTGTCCTTGTCACTGCATGCCACAGGAAAGGCATCACACGTTTGTAACCTAGGAAGTGTCACTTCCTCTACAGTGGATTGAGCAAGAGCTGAGGGCCAGAGCTGATTCTCTGGAACCTTGCCACCCACCTGGGAGTGGATGTTGGTGTGCTGCTCCAGGCTCACAGCGTGCCCAAAGGTTTTGCCACACACTTCACAAGCAAAGGGACGGGTGCCACTGTGAGACCTTCGAACATGGACCTCCAGTCCATGGGGAGTGGAGAACACCTGCAAAACAAAATCCCAGTGAGTTTTCTGACACGAGGTGACTGCATTTCCACCTTTGTTTTCAATTCCTTATCTTTGTTGAATTCTGAACTGTAGCATTCCCAGTGCCTTGTTCTCCTGACTTTGGTGTGACCAAATGAAGAATGGGTTTCATGCTTCGTGTGTGCAATGAAAATCCCTCCAGGCCCTTCCCATCCCAGAGCTTCTTATCCAACACACACCTTGTTGCACTTCACACAGTGGAAGGTCTCCATGTCTGAGGAATAATGCAGGCTGTAATCCAGGGGGGGCTCAGTGCTGGGCAGGAGGTGGCTCCCATACAGGCTCACAGGGTGCTCCAGCAGGGCTGACTGCATGCTGGAAGACATCTGCTGGTAGCTGTATGGCATGTGGAAAGCATCCCAGGAAAAGCCAGCTTTGTAGAAGGTTGGGGTGCTCACTGTGTTAGCGCAGTCCTTGATCTGCAGCCCTGGCATGGCCATCTCTGAGTTTGCAAAGGAGAGGGACAGGTGAGTGTCACACCATTGCCTGAAGCTGGGCACCTGTAAAAAACTTCCCCATCTTGCCTGACCTCAGGAGTTGCAGTTGGCAACTTCTCCTTGATTCAAATCCTGATTCACCAGGTAAAGTTCCTGCTGTGGCTTTGATTTTAATCTGAGGTAATTTAATGGCAAAGAATACCATGGAAATTTCATGGGAAATTTTATTTTAAGAGAATATTAAGACCCTGCTAGCCCTCCTTGATGGGGTGTTTGAACAAGTATCTTGTGGGCACCTGCCTTGACCCACATAGCACAGAACTGCATTGAGAGGGTGAGGTTCATTCATTGGGGATAACAGCACTAGTCTTCATTCTTTCTGAACTGTAAAGGGAAATACAGAATGCTCCTGATGAGCTCTGCCTGGGGTGAGTTTGACCATTTGATGTAAAAATAAGAGCTCTCATTTACTGAAAATCTGGGCCCAGTTTTAGGGGCTCCATAAACAGCTCAGCCCTGACCTCTTTTGCAATTGGGGTTTGGGTAGCCAACCTTGAGCTGAAGGGCCTGGCAGCATCCTGCTCAGGTACTGGACAGGGACACTTTGTTCCTTCAGTTCAGGTGGGTCCTTTTCTTGTTTTGGAACCACACATCCCAGGTCCTGTTTCTTGATGTCCTCTGGTGTCCTGTCTCCTGTGGCTGTAAAGAGCAATGTCACAGTTCTGTCACTCCTGCTGATACAAGAAGAGTCTGTTTAGGTGAGTTTTATACTCATGAGTGAGCCCCTGCCTGGGCACAGCAGCCCATTCTCAATTCCCTGAGGAAGTGCAGAGTGATGCAATCAGCATTCAAGGTCTGCCCATTGCTGAGGAAGGGAAATTCCAAGCAGGATGAGATGATAGGATCCTTGATACCTGATACAGTTAGAGAAAATCAACCCTAGAATTATGCTGAAGAATAATTTCCCTATTTAAAACCATTTCCTTTTGTGTGGGTAACTAACAATCACTAACTTATTAACCTCCCCACCCCTCTCCTGAGAGAGCTGGGTATTGTTAACCTGGATTTATGGACAGCCAAGTAGGGAAGCAGAGAGGGGAGACAAGTCCTTGTCTCCTCCTGCCCACACTCCCATTTATTTGTCCATGCTTGTCCCAGCCCCTAAAGACACCGGCCAGCCCTTGTTAAACTTTGCAGTAAGAATCTAAAATGGACAGAGGTCCAGCATATGTCTCCTTTCTGCTGGAGATGGGACAGATCTGCTGAAGGACAGTGTTTCTCTGTTGTCAAAACCTGCCACTGCACCAGAGACACAGCAAATGGCCAAAGGGTGATGGCAGGAATGGAAATTAAAATGTTACCTCCTTTTTTTTTAATCAAACTTATATCAGGGCTAGAACAAAGGGTAAATTGATTCCAAATTTGAATAAAGAACATTTGAATGGTGCCTGAAGGAAGAAGATAATTACCCTGGCCCTGCCACTGCTTGGATGGCTGTGGGAGAGCAGGAGCAGGGAGGACAGCAGGGATGGGCAGAACTGTGCTGGGTGGAGGTAGCACCCATGAGATGGTAACACCCTGACGTAGAGAAGATGCAGTGCAGAGGGAATGTGGGCAGTGAACACAGAAGAAACTGGAGGTGAAGGTGGCAGAGTTGTGTTTGTGGAACACTGACAACCCAGTACAAGCTCTTTTCCCAGCTATTAGTGGCCCGAAGTTGGTCACTTTCCCCAAATGTGACCAACTCCACACAGCACCTTATAGCTCAAATCTCCCCAGCAAGCCAGCAGGAAACAAAAGGAAGATCAGTGTGGATTTGGTATACACCCAGTGAGGGATCAGCTTGCCCTTACACTGACATCCCTGTGTGGAAGCCCTTGCATCTTCTTTACTCACTCCTCCTGCTCCCTTAGCTGCCTACTGAATTACTGATTTACTCAGTGTGTTCCTACAAGCCCAGGGGATGGATTGACTCACCAGTGAAGGCAGAGGTGACTGGAGCCCAGGTGAGTACTGGCAGGTCATCTTCCACACAGCGGTGCTGGTGATAGGTGTGAGCCTTTTTGCTCTTCACCAAAAAGGAACGTGGCATCTTCCATTCACTTTCTGGGATGAAACACAGAAAAACACCTGGTGAGCCTCTGTGGCTTGGGGAGTAACCTCCCACTTGTTTCATATTAACTGCACTCTGTAAAAATCACACTTCACAATCGACCCCAGGCTGAGGCAAAGGATTACAGAAAAAGAAACAGGGACAGGCTTAACCCAAGAGCTGTGTTACACACCAAAACTGGCTGTGGAAGGCACGTTGGAAGCCAGGACCTGTCTCTGGTAGCCCTGCTCTGGCTACAGGACAGGCTGCATCTCTGATCTCCTCCCTGGCAGGACACAGAGGGAACCAGAGCTTAGAGATCCCCTTTGGAGAAAGTCTGAGTGTTTGTGCTGCATCTGGAAGGGCCCAGTCCCAAGCCAAGGCCTGGGCTCTACTGTGAAATTATTACATGAACAATAATGATAGAAACGACATCAATAACAGGAGAGAGACAGGGAAATCCCTGCAGAGTGATGTGTGGAGAGTTTCCCTCTTGCTGGAGTAGTTGGAGTTCTGGCTGACAAACAAGAGAGCAGGAGGGCTGGGTGAGAAGTCTCCTTTTGGACCCAACTCAAACATTACAGACCGTTGAAATGGCGGGTTAGGGACAAACATAAAATGCTGAAATTTAATCATACCAAATTCTCTTGCAATGAAAGTGTTATCTTTGCTACCCAGAACCCAGTCCACCCTGTGCCTGCTCCCTGGGGCTGGTAACTGCTCTGGTGGAGGCAGGGTGGCAACAGAGACAATGTTGTGTGCAGAAATAGCAGCTGGTGCCTTATTTGCATGTGTATTTGCATTTTCTCTTGTAATTGTTTAGGATAGAGGCACTAAAAACAAATCTTGCTGTATTCAATTTGAAAAGTCAGCATTTAAGTACTGGCTCTCTGTTGACTGGAAACTGTTATTAAATTTTATTCCTTCCTGAGAGCAGTTCCATGGAACCTACTTGTTCACTAAAGAAAACCCCCAAAAATCCATAAAGTTTGCCCCTGTTAAGCAGGAATGATATGAAATGTCTGTCCAAGGACAGAACAGTCCCAAAGAGGCAGGGATGGAAATGTCTGTGGTCTGTTCCCCAGAGTTCAGAAGTGCCTGTACTACCCCTAAATACAATTACAGAGCACAGTGGTGTTGTTTAAAGGTCTGAGGGCCACATTTACAGTGGTGCCTAAAGCTGTGGGATTCCCACAGCCAGGTCTGCTGGGGACAGGGGAATTGCCAGGCTGCCCCCAGCCCAGCTGCCTTGGGATATGCTGCTGTCTTTTTAAATCTGGTCCAGGATTCCCACTGCTCCAGCTATGATTTCAGGGATAACTCTTGTTGGGTCTAACTAATTTTCTTTCTGAAATGACTCACCTGTTTTTCTCCATCTTTTTTCCAAGAAATTTATGTGTAACTTGAGATGAATAATAGAAAGCTGAGGCCAAGAGCACACTGCTAATTTAATTTTAGAAAAAGGACAGAACAGCACTGAGGATGAACCATAAGCAGGCCCTTGAGGGAAGGGGCACTGAAGTACACAGCTGCTTCTTGCTCTCCTGGAACTCTCTAATGAGCTTCATTCACAGAGCTGTAAAGAGTCTGCCCAGTGAAAAGCTGCAGGCACAGCAAGAGCTCCAGCTCAGTGCCAGCACAGGGGGTTCTGCAGTGGGTTAGAACCTTCCAGCAGCTCTGCTCAGCCCCTGTCCCTCCATTCCAGCAGCACTGCTGAGCTCCTGGGCAGCCCCAGCTGAGCTACCTGTGCACTGACCCAACCCTGCATTATAGAGCTGTCCCAAGTTAAAGTGCTGCCTCAAACCCTTTAGCCTGGAATTTCCAATCTGTCACAGGGATTTTCCCATGTGGTGAGGCAGCACTGTGTCCACAATGGGGGTGGTATTCACATCAGACATGGATTTCTCTGCCTGAATGAACCAGCTCATTTCCCTGGGCTTCCTCCACGGTGGCAGTGGATAGCTGGAGGGTGACAGCTGCATCCAGCTGTGCCTGCTGGAACAGCCACTCTCCCTGCCCTGAGGCTGGACAATCCTGGGGAACGCTGTGGCAGCAGCAGGCAGCTCAGCCAGGTAAACCAGAGGGCTGGAGATGGGCGCTTAAGCAACCCAGCAAAGTTTTATGGCAGTGCCCATTGCCAAGCGCAGACAGCATTGACTACAGCCCCTCGTTTTTAGTGGTGGTTGAAAGCAGATGTCCATGAATAAAAAGAATCTTCCTGGATGTGTTTGCCCCAGCCTATGTAAAAGTCAAATTTGATGCAGTATCCTGCCTGCTGATAAGAGCCACGACTGAGCATAACCATCTTCAATGGACTGAACGTTGCAAAAGGAAGTCACCTTCCCCCACCCCATTTTACCAAAAAAAAAAAATTAAAAAAAGGAACTGGGAGCCCAAAGCAGAGTTAATTAACAACTGCACTGGACTGGCTTTGTGATTCACACAACCAGGCTCGAGGAAAGCTACCAGCAGAGATTGTGGGAGGGAAAAGGACTGTTTTTCCTCGAAACTCCAGAGTTTGTGTAGCAAGGGATCAGCTGCTCCTAATGGCTCACTGTATTTCCCAGGAAAAGCAGTGCTGTGGACAATGGACCCTGCACCCTGCTATGTTTTAGAGTTATTGAAGCTTCTGACAGAATTTAGCTTCAATCTTTTGCTGAAAATTAAACTTTCTTTTTTTTTGGAATCTGTTCATTTCAGCCCCAGTGGCAGCCGTTTCTACCTGGACTGGTAAGAGCACAAAGGAATTTATTGCTTGGGTAGGAGCGCCCATCCAAAATTGAAGTGTTCTGGCATTTTATTAATTCAATGTAGGACACAAACCCAGCAGGTGGCTACAATTGACATTCTTATTAGCCTGCCATTCGTGCATCTGTATAATAATGTCGTAATGTGCCCTGAGGACAAGACAGCAGGAGCCAAGGGGAAAAAAGCAGCTTCACTATTTTGGGTATCTCACCTGAAGCACCTTAGAATGATTTCTTTCACCAGTTATAAATTCCCCAGTCATATCTGAAAGCAGATCCAGTATTTGCATGTCCAAACTCCAAGTTCCTTCATCCTGAGCGATGCTTTTGGAGGATTTTGCAGAGTAAAACTCTAATGGGACCCTGAAACACTGCAAGTGGGCTTGGTTTTTAGTGCAGGGGTGGCTGCTGACTCCAGGATCCTCATTTTACTGGATGCTGTGTTCCTCATGAAGCCCTAACTCTCACTCCACTGCACGACAGCTCTCAGTAGCCAAACCCACAGGACTGTCCTTTGATGCAATTTAGAAGAAATTCATGCTCTCAGTGAATTTGGTGGGGAGAGTGTTTGCAGGATTGTGCCACGCTGAATTTGCAGGGAAAGCTCCATTCTAAAGCTGACTTGCATTTTTCTCTAAATTGAAGTAATTCTGTTTGCAGATTTCCAAGGTGAATCGTAGAATGCTTTTTTGTGAATGCTTTTTCTTGCTACACTCAGTGAAACATTAAATTTAATCTGGCATTACAAGGCTAGTACTCACCAGTAGTACATTGCACCAAATCTTCAGATAAGTTGGTGAGCATACAAAGTTTAGGCTAAAAAGGGTTTTTTCCTTTCCATTGCTTAATTTATACTATTTATATCTTAATACTGCCCTTTTCCTGCTTTTTTTTTTTTTCTTTTTTTCTGGAAAAAGTGAAACTTCCAAAAACACAGAATAGTTTCTCTTTCAAGATTACATTTTTGAACAAAAAACATGCAAAGTAGAACACGATGTGTCCATGGTTTAAGGACCCAAATAAAATAAAATAAGAGGTTTTATGGACTCTTGACTCTTTAAATATAAATTCAAATTTGAAAGAATTTCAGCTGTTTACAACAAAATTAAACATTTCTTCACTAGTCCACCTTGCAAAATCAAATGTACTCGGGGCAAGTAATTTATACATCACTTTTTAATTGGAAAAATCAACAGGACATTTTTAATTCTTGACTGGATAAATAGGCATTATGGCAGGAGCAGCAACTTACAGTGGAAATTTTGTCGAAGAAGTTGAACAGAAATGCTGGTACAGTTGCAACACCCAGAAAAAAATATTTAGTCTGCAATTGCAGCACTTGTTCTCTAGAAAGCTCACACAGCTCCCTGTGGTGTTGGGATTGCCACTGGCTTTGGGAAACTTTGCCTTAGGCTTCCATGGGTGGAATTACACAGTGCAATCTCCCAAATTCCACATCTCCTTAATGTACAGATGCAATTTCAATGTGAACTTGCAAATCATTAATGTCTAGAATCAATCTTGTGATATGAGAAGCGTCTATAAATAGCTAATTCCATATGCTAAAAACTGTTAGATTAAGCAGCCTATCTTTTAAAAGGGTGGAAAAATAATAAAAGATGGATTCAAAGCAAAAATCCTGAATGGGAGAGGAATTGTCACCTACAAAAACTGGCACAGGTGATGGCAGCAGAGGTGTGCTGCTCTCTGAATGTGAAGATCTGGCTCTATAAAAGAGCAATTAAAAATAAAAATACATTTTGCCCTCAATGGCAAAGTAAAAAACTCCTCAGCTCCTGCTGATGGAGCTGGCTGGGACACAGGTACCTGAGACCTTTGTCACTTATATTTCTCTTATATAGCTCTTATATTTCACTTATGTATCTCTTATATTTTGTTCTGTTCCCATTTCCACGTGTGAAAGTGAAGTACCTGGCATATAATTTCAGAAGGTTCAATTCAAATGAGTCAGGTGAACTATTACCATAAAGGAATCCTCAGAACAAGGCTTAGGCAGTGGAATATGTTACATATTTGCAGACACAAGCAAATAAGAAGGAGGAAAAAAGCTTAGAAAAACATATCAGAAAAATGAAAAAAAAACCAATGCAATTAAAAGTGTTTAAAAGAATAAATCAATCACCTGTTTGAGGGACTTTGCTTTACTGGATTTGTCCTGAAATTTCCTGAGACAAGCTGGGTGTCCTCTTCTCTCGGGACTCCTCTTCCACTTTTTCACTTGGTCGCAGTCGGCTGAAATAGATACTTCTCCTTTTTTCTCTCTGTTTTTTTCTTCCCCCTGTTCCCCTCCCTGATTTTTCAATCAGATTATTTGTGTCAAAATCTGGCGGTGAAGAAACAGCCAATAAGAGGCAGAGACCAGAAAGTATTTGCTTATCAAAACTTCCCAGGACTTTGACAACTTGAAGAGAATTCACGATGCCCAGCTCGAAGCCCTGGGGGCAGCACCCTTCACTTTTGAGGGCAGCTTTGCCTTCTGCGGGAATACTCCTCTGTCATATTGACAAAAAGCATGACACAGGAAATAATGCACTGAGCAGGCATTTGTTATTTTGTCTTCTCCTTAAAAAAAAAAAAATTAAAAATTAAAAAAGCCCTTAAGAAACCTGTATTTTTACACACATTCATCCCCTGCATCATATCTCTCACAAACAGACACACCATCTGTCTCACACACACACACACTCACATACTTGGGGCTCATAAACAAAACCATCGAGCACATATGCACAGAATTATTTTATTCCATAATGGATCTTTTATCTCTCCAATTTCCAAAGAAAAACGAATAAATACTTGCACGGTATAACTGAAGAAGATGCATGTTAATCACCCTTCATTTTCCCAGGCATATGTGTGTGCAATCCACACATATTTTAGGCATTGCTCTATCTATATACAGCTGTATACACGGTATAAATATAGATTTAAGAAAGCTCATTAAGCAAGCTCATTAACAACAGCTTTGCAAAAAGCTCTTCAAGAGCAATAATAAGAATTTGCACTTCTATCGATCGCTTTCAAAAAAGGTTTTTGAGAATGGGTTTGCAAATGTGAAATAATTGAGTGTCAGAGTAATGGCCCAGTGGAAGGAGGGAGGATAGGGAGGGCAGAGTCTCCAGGTGGGAACAGGAGCTGGAGAACAGCTTTTTTCTTTTCGAATCCTTGGGTATCACTCTTATTTGGAGACAAACAAAGAGAGCTGAAATCCCCAAACACCTGGAAGAGAGAGAAGGGGAATAATTCCTTGATTCCACCTATTCCCCAGTTATGGCAGCCCTCCTGGCTGTGCAGGTGACAGTGGCATGAGCTGTGTGTGCCCTCCGATGTCCCCTCCTGTGCACGGTGGAACTGAGAGAGCAGAGCTGCCTTCCAAGGAATTTATCATTCCAGAGTAAATAAACGTACAGCAGCTGTTGTGTGCTGAGCACCGGACTGTCACCAACAGGAAAATTCCTCTGGAGACGGAGCTTTCCTGCTCCCTGTGAGCTCCCAAATTCACTGCTTCCTCCAGCTCATGGCTCTGCTGGGTCCCTTTTCCTGCTGCAGCTCAGGGTGGGGAGCACCAGGAAGGAACAACCTTCCTTCTGCCCCGGGCCTGGCGGGAGGCTGGGGCTTCCCTGACGGAGCAGATGTGTTCAGGAACACTCGGGGCCGAGAGCAGAGGGATTCACATCTGGCCATGTGTGCCAGGACAGGCACGAGTGGCAGCTGTGGAATTGCCCCATGGCCGGGCTGTGCAATGGGCTTGATGCAACTCAGAGATAGGAGCGTGGATTTCACCCGCATTGAGAAAGATTCAGATTTTGATCTTAACCCATCTGTCATTTAGTGAGCATAATTAATTCTTGTTGTTTATAGAAGTGAACAATCCCTTTTCCCCCCGCTCCCTCCTCCCCTCCGTATTTATCTAGCCAGGTTTTGCATGAAAGAAACGTTCCCAAGGCATTGTGCTTGGAAGCTGATTTGCATCCTCTTAAACACAGGCATTTGAGGGATTACATTTCCCGCTACAAAAACAAGCATTGTAACAGAAACCCAAAATGTACACTGCAGCTTCAGGGTTTTGTATGAAGACAGTTACAGGAATTAAACAAAACAGGAAAATGACAAGCTGCTGAAAAGGACTGAGATGTTATTTGATGAAATATTGGAGCTGGCTTCTGCCAGCACCCCCGAACTCAGACTTCCCTTTGGTACAAAGTGCAAATGGATGCAGAATGTGGCTCTCAAACTCAGACAGACAAAGTAACTCCACCACACACACAAAAAAAACCTTAGAAAAGTAGTTGTGTCAAAATCTTTAAGGTGCCTTCCAGGCCACTGTGAGATTCTGTGTTCAGTAAAACCGCCCCAGCCAGCTGATTTCAGAGGTGCTGCCAGGAGCACTGTGGAAGATGCCTCCATCCCCAGTGTCAGTAACAGCTGGACCAGCTTTCTGCCTCCCCAGGTAGCCACGAGCTCACAAGGCCCTGATCTAAGTGCAGACAGACTGATCCCTGAGCTAACAGCACAGGAACTCTCATTCAGGACCAATGTCCCCACACTGCAAAGCCTGCAGGGACGTGGGGACACTGCTGTGGTTCCTCCAGCTCTCACCCACTCCTTCTCCCTTTATTTAATTCCAGGGATTCCTGTGGAGCCCAAAGCTGCGGAATGGAAGTGCAGTCAGCTCGGCTTGTTGTGTTCCACTCTTCCCCAGATTTCTGTCTGTGGCTTCTGTTCATCCCTCCACTGAAAAGGTGACTGACACAAGCTGAATTATAAACCCAGAGAGCTGGAGGTGCATTTGGGGCTGCAGGAACCTTTGAGCTGACCCCGTGTGGTCATTCTTGTTTTATGTTCTTCCTGTTGATATCATTTTCCCTGTTCTTTTGTATTCAGGCTCAGCAGAGAGGGGAGAGCCACAGAGAGCTTATCTGGGCTCCCAGAGCCTTGTCCTGGCCCTGACCCACACAGGCCACAGGGGATGCAGAGAGCCCTGCTTGCACACAAGGACATTTGAATTTTGTGTGCTGCTGTGAGTGCTTACTACGTGTCACATGCTCCAGTGCATCCTAAGTAAACAGATTTTTAAATGTACAGCTCAGTAATAATAAACAGGTTAATTACAACATAACATGTCCCTTTTAGTGCAGTTGTTTCTCCTTCCAAATCCAGCAGCAAACCCCTATATCCATGTTTTCTTTATCAATTTGACTGCAACAGCAATTAAGTCCCAGTAAAATAACACTACTAATTGCTTCCAGCTCTTTTCTGAAGCTCATCTTAATTTCCACTCTTTTCTGTGGCAGATTAAACAAACATGTCCTCTGCACATCAAGAAAAAAAAAAAAAATCACTCTGTCCAGACCATAATAAATATGAATTGCCAGGCACAAGGCAGGACTAGATTAAAAATATGCTGGCTCCAAGCAACTCTTATCTCATCTGAGGCAGAATGTCCCACTGCAGGTGCAGCGGGAAGGAACTATCTCAGTCCTGCAGGGATCAGAGCTGGGAAACAAAAACTGCTTAACAAGTTCAAAATCAACCCATCCCTCTCAGACGGGGCTATAATTTATTTTATTTTTTTTTTCCTTGGACTTCATTTCCACTTTGCAAATTTGATGCCTGCGATTCCTGCTGGGATCTGCGGACAATTCACGCAGACTCTAGAGTTGGTGTGTCCCCTGTGGAGCTGCTCCTCTTGGAGAAGGAAAAACATGGAATTCCCACCAGCCTGGGGGCTGAAACGTTGAGTTTTCAACCTGTTGCATGTGGCACACAAAACCCCAAGCCCAGAGATCCTTCCCCGTGGTAATTTCCTTTCTTCCCTCCCACCCTGCATTTTCCACAGGGAAAGATTAACCTTTATCAGCAAGGATATTCGTGTACTATGGTTGCTGCATTTGGGGGCGGAGGGGGAGAAAACAAAAACAATGACAGAATCCTTGTGAGCCGTTTGGATTAATATTATTAATCTCATTGATAATTAATTAAGATTAATATTATTAATCTAAATCAACTCAATCTAATTAATAATTAATTAATATTAATGCTATTAATTGTAATTAATTATCAATATTATAATTTGGATCCTCAGGGATCCAAAAACAGGAGGAAACAAGCTTTGCACGCTCATCAATGAAAATCAATGAGGTTTGGGGCGCGTGCCCGGGGGTTCTGTCCGGGAGCCACCAGAGCCGCGTCCGCTCAGCACCGCTCCGAACAACACTTCCGAAACGCTGTTTTATTCCCTTTGGGCACATCCCCGCACTTTGCAGGGAATTCCTGAAGAGAACCAAAAGAAACCAGGCTCGACCCCCGCCCGCCGCATCCCCTCAGGGCCGGGCCTTGTTTACCGCCCGCGCGCGGGCCCGCCCCCCGCATCACGCGACCTCCGCCCGCCGCAGCGCTGACCCCGCCGAGATCCCTCCGCCGCGGGACTCCGCGGGGGCGCGGCGGCCGCGGGCTCGCCCCCCGCACATCCCCCGCGGTGGGAACGTCCCGTGAGGCAGGAGGGGCGAGCGGGGCGGGGAGAGAATTCGGGCAGGCAGGGGAGAGCGAGGCGGTGGGGCCGGACTAGTTTGTGCGGCGGAGGGATCCGAGGGGCGAAGCGCTGGGATGGGAGGGGGAGGCAGGGCCAAGATGGCGGCGCCCTGTGGGCCGGAGGAGCCCGGAGTGGTAAACAGCTGAGGGGAGGAGAGGGAGAGGTGAGTGCGCCGGGCCGCCCCTCGCCACCACCGCCGTGGCGACACCGGGGACAGCCACGGGGACGGAGTGGAGCAGGCAGAGCAGAGAGATGAGCGGGGAGGCAGGGAGAAAGGGCTGGGGGAGGAGGCGGCAGGAGAAAGGAAAGGGGTCGGGGGGATGGGGAAGGCGGGGGGTGATGCTCCCCTTCCGTCCCCTTTCCTGCCCCCCTCTGTCCCTTTTCCTTCCTTCCAGACAAACTTGCTCCAGGGGGCTCGGGGCGCTGCCTCCTCCCCACCCCCCTTGCAGGGTCCCCCCACCAGCCAAAGCGCCCTTTAATTCTGCGCTTTTTATCGAAAAAGGCTCGGCACCCCCATTGCAGAGACTCATTTCCATGTTTTCACTGCCTTGGTTACTTGCTGAGGAGGTTCCCTTGTGCGGGGTTGGTCATTAAATAAAGCAGTTGTTAAAGTCTGTCCCCACAGTGAGGAAGGCTTTTCTGATTTCCTTGCTCCTGGGTAGGTAATGTGAAGTCAGGATGTTGTTTACTTCTACAATAAAACATTTTGCTTCCTGTTATCACAAAGAACTTGGAAGGCTGCAGTTCTGAAGTTTTCACCCTTTGTTAGCAATGGATGCAGCCCCTGTCATTGTTTTATCAGTTTAGGCAGAGCTTCTCTCCCTGCTCTACGGGGTTGGGGTTTTTTAAATGAATCTTTTACAAGGCAAAGAGTGAAAGGAAGAACATGCCTTAAAGGAATGCATGATTCAAAACCCCTGGAAATGACCCAGAAACTGGGATCAGGTTTTGTGTGCAGAACTCTTTCCAGAACTGCTCTTTCCAGAGAACCTTCCAGTGGGTGCTAATACAGGTTCTCATTCTTTGTGTGGTCTGATCCTGCAGTTTCTGACACTAACTTCAGGGGATAGTTGTTGGAAATCTGTCAGAATCGAAGCACTACTGAAGTGATCCCTTCAAGTGAAAAAAATTCCTCTTCAGTTTACATGTGTGAACAACTAGAAAGTAAATCTTTGAAAACTCTGGAAGTTTTAATCACTGCAAACCTGGGGAATCCATCTGTCTCCTGTTGTCTTTGCTGAGAGGCAATCAGGTCCTCTGCTTATCAGAAACAGCTACACCACACTGAGGTTTTAAAATAAAATCTGGGGTTTAAAATCCTTGACTCAGTGAAAACCCTTTTTGCTTTGTTTTTGTTTGTTCATTTGTTCCATTTTTTAGCAGCCCAGTTCACCCAGGACTACATTTGTGGGAAATTGCATGGACTTATACCAGTGAAAATATAGTCAGAATATCTAATGTGTCATGAGATAAGCTTTAATTAAAGTGATTTTATCTCTGGCTGTGTGTTTAATCCTGGCACCTTAACTCTTTGTTACCTTTATGATGACTGAAAAAGTCCCATTATTAATGGATTCCCATGTGAAATATACTGGCCAACTGCAGATGTTTTGGTGTTTGGACAAATATTTGTTTTCAGTAACTATTTGTAGTTTAAAATGAATGCTGGCTCTATTTGCAGCTGGACTGCTGGGATGTTGACTTGTCCTGATTCCTGAAATTCTTCCAACTGCCAGGCACCTTCTTGTCAGCCCTGACGGGAGCTGGGGGTGTGATTCAGCCACTGTGCAAATTGAGTGGCCTGTAACACATGCATGGTGCACACACAGAAATATATATTTGGAAAAGATGCCTTTTCATTTATTAGGAAGAAATAATTTATTGTGGGGGTGATGAGGCTGCCCAGAGAAGCTGTGGCTGCTCCTGGATCCCTCAGAGTGTCCAAGGCCAAGTTGGATGGGGCTTGGAGCAACCTGAGATAGTGGAAGGTGTCCCTGTCCATGCAGGAGTGGAACTTGATGGTCCTTTCACCCAAACCATCCTGAGATTCTTCAATAATAACAGTGAAATAATCAAAGCACTTTGCAGTGGCGAGTTGCAGACAGGTGTGTATTTAAAAAAGAATGTTCCAGCTTAGTGGCTGGTATTACATGTTCATATAGTTTAATAAACATAATGAGCACAAGTAATGATGTTTCCTTTCTCAGCAGAAGCATTTCTTTGAGTAGCACATTAAGATCCAGAGTCAAATTCTCACAGTGGTGAATTGCTGTTGCTTTCCTGGGCATTATGCATGTTCTGTTTTTACTTTACAGTTACACATCATTTGCTATTGTTCTGTGTAATGCTGGCTTTAATTCTTGGAGCAGTTAAAAAGCCTTGATGAGTACATTAGATAGGTTGCAGTGGTTTCAAGGTTTGCTGAATTGCTGCCTAACTCTGTGAATATTTTAAAAGGTTCCTCTTGGGGGCAGAAAAAAAAATGCTGCAGAGATTTAGGAGTCTCAGTCCTTGTGTTAGTGCCAAGTTTAGAGCTCTCTGATCACCTGTTTGTAGTTTAAAAGATTCCATAGTTGGACTGACTTTCTGTGTGTAGTGTTAATTAAATTGTTCTAGAAAGCCAGGGCTTGTTCTTATTTATTTATTTGCTATTAATATATGCAGTTGTGTGTAGGGAATTGCAATAATTCCCTGATTCCCTTTAGTAGCTGTTTGGTTCTCCTGGCTTCTACCAGAGGGTGAAGTGACAGCCCTTCCATGTTTGGGCTTTTTACGACATGGATTGTTTTTAAACAATTTCCCCTCTGACAGAAATGTGATGAGTAGCAATTAGCAATAGTATATTAGCACAACAGAGGGCCCAAAGAATCTTAAATATTGCTGAATATGATTTTCTCTCTGTGCTTGTGGGTTTTTTTGTGATATTCCTGTTCCCACTTCAGTTAAGCACCTGTAGCAAAGTACAAGAGAATGTGTATAACATCAAATATAACTATAAATAATGATTTAGTTTAGTTATGGAATCTTGTATCAGATCTTAATATAACCAGGAAGATATTTACTATTAGACACCTTCCTTCTTTGAAGATGAATAAATAAATTAAATTTATGGTATTGCCAGCTGTAGTAATCAGTTTGAAATGAGATTTAGAATGTTTAGAGTTGTTATTTCTGGGTGATGAAAAAGGGAATTACCAGCTGCTTGCTTTCCTATGCCTCCAGTGGATTTTCTCCCTGCTGGAACTTTTCATTCATTGCTTATGGCACTTGTGTAATGGCAATGTTCATTTTAACTGTGAGGGAAATGTAAGTTTGGGCATGGTTAAGAAGACAAAACGGGCTTCAGTTTTTGTGTGGTGAATGGGAGGGGGTGATGCTTAATCCTTTCATGACCAACATTTCAAAGATGCCAGTGAAAAGGGCTGCTGTGCTGTCAGTCTGAATTTTTCTTTGAAAACAATTGCTGTAAAATTCTTCTGTCCTCGTTCGTGGCTTTTGCCAGAGCAATACCTGGGGATGTGACCTGACTTTACCTGCGACAGAAATCAGATGGGAAAGTGGAAATCTGGAGGTTGTGCTGTTGAAATCCCCTTTTCTCTTGGGGCACAGGGAGCAGTAACCATTTACTGGCACACCCTAAATGGAACTGCTGCTTAATGAGGAGCCATAAAACGCTGCTCTTGGTCCCCCTGCCCATCCCCAGAGGGGGTGCTCCTGTGGCTGAATTTGGGGTTTGTGCTGTGTCCCCCTCCTCCCCACCCCTGCCAGCAGCAGAACTGGCACTACCAGCTGCTTATTCCTTTGCCTTGGGATAAAAATACACTGAACAGAACATCTTGACAGAAATACTTAGAGAAGTCAGAATCTTTGGGAATACTCTGCTGTCTCTTTCTCTGTTTGGCCTTTTCCAATTAATATTTCCACAGTCTATTTTCTGCAGTCTCTCCCTTTGTCTCGAGGTTGTGGCTTAAACTGTTTTGTGTTGTTAAATTAGCTACTGAAAAAAGTAAATTTAGACTTGGTTCTTGGCTTGTTGGCTTCTCCTTTTCCTTCTATAAGATGGCTCCAAAGCTGTATTGATATTTAAATACTTTTTACTGAGTGTATCTTAAAGAAAGCTCTTGAATGTAAGAGGTGCTGTTGGTGTGATATTTTCCACTATGTTGCATTTTCAAAGGTATTTAAATAGACTTTTTCTACACCTTACTAACCAAGTACTTTGAATCTTTTGTATGAATTTAGTTTTGAAAGTTAGTGAAGAGTCAGTGACTCACATCACATGGAAAACATACTGGTTTTAATCCTATTAGTTGCAAGAATGGCTTCAGGGATGTGGAAATTCTTCTGATGCAGGAATAATTGCAGTTCTGGGGATGGAATCATTAGAGAGCTCATCTTGTAACTGTGTTTGAGCAGAAAGCCCTGCTGATGATGTGATACTGTAAAGGTGTCAGGGATGTCCTGTTCACCGCACAAGTATCAATTCCAGATACAAAATACTCTGACAGTCCCCGGCTCGTGCCGCTGCTTCACAAGGTGTTGGGAGCCCCTTAACCCGGCCTGTGCTTATCTACAAGATTCGAAAATCACATCACAAATTCCTGGTGGGACTGTGATAAATCACACTGACACCAGGAGCTGAACTTCGTCTGCCAGAACACGACGTGTTCTTGACTGAAAAGCCTGTTGCCTGTAAACTACTTATTCAGCTGCCTTTGCCTGAAAAAAGTGTGACATGATTTAAGACTATCGCTGGAATTTCCTGGCTTCTTCATTTGTGTTGGGCACAGATTTGGAGCATCTCAGTCTTACTTAGAGTTGAAAATGACAAATGACTTTACCTTGAGAAAGTTGTGATTTGTTTTTTTGAAATTGTGGTCGTTTGTGTACAGTGGGGTGACAGCATTGACTGGTTTGGTGTAACTTCAGATAAAACTTCCACCTCATGAGGACCCTGTGTGTAACATTGCCCCATTTTTAGATGTGCTTTGAAATACTTTTATTAATATTTTGAATACTTTTGGAGTGGAGACTGCTCCACTTTCAAGTATTCAAGTGCACGATTGACGAGTTGAAATAAACGATGCTGGATTTATTGGCACAAGGTCACTCGAGCCATCTGTTTTAGTCAGGGAGCTTGGGGAATGATCCCTTACCTACGTGTGTGTCCTTATCAGCCTCACCCTTATCTGATGGCAGCCTTTGTTCGTGCCAGCACAATGGCACCAAGTTTCAAATCCTCTTACCTGCTCAACGTTTCAACCGGGGTTTTCCCCATCTGTCTGCAGAGGGGTTGTTGAGCCTGACTTCCAGAACCCATCCACAGTCTCTCCAGAGTGAGTTTTATGATTTCACCAGGCTGCAGCTTTTCCTCTGGCAATATATCAGAATCAGTGAAACTGCTGTTGAGGTTTTTACTGGTGTGGCAAAGATCTGGTCCAGTATAATGGTATTGCTCAAGGAAAATAAGAAAAAATTCACTCTTTTCCCTGGTATGGGATGGGAATCAAAGAGAAGAGAGTTGACAAGGTTTTTATGGGGTAAAAAAGCAGAGACTCGTGTTTCTGCTGCTTTAGTTCTCAAAACAGGTTTTGCTTGCAGTTGCTCTGGGGGTGTGGCCATGCATCTCTTTTGTTAGCAAGACTTTAAACAACTAATTCATGTTGCTTAGGAAGCTGGTGAAATCATTGCTTAACTATAGCTGAGGCTGTCCTGATAGAAACTGAGGGCCAGGAAGGACTGTTTGAAAGATGTGTTCTCAGAAATGAAGGAATGGATTCCTTGGAGTGAGCTGCTTCCCCATAGAGTGTTGCAAATGCAGTAATTGAGTCAATTCAACATTATAATGATTACTAGAAATGGAGAAAGCAGTTGATTCCTCAAAATGACTAAGAGAGGGAAGGCTGACTTCTTAGGTTGTGTGGATGTGTGGCTTTAAACCTTTTGAAAGGATGGTGTCACTCTGAGCATTGTTTATCTTCTAAACAGCGAGTGCTTTGAGGAAGGACTTGAGGCTTGGGAGTCTGCACAATGCAGGGGGAGAAAACCAACCAACAAACCCAAACCAAAATCCTAAACCACAACAAATGCCAGCTCTGATTTCATGAAAAGCATAGATCTGTTCTGCTTTCAGTAAAAAGCAACTTCCCTCACCCCAAGTCTCTGTTCTATTATTATCCAAGTCTTGCTCACACTACCAGCCAGTTTTAAGTCTGCAGGTTTAGCATTTTGCCAGCATTAGACTAGAAAGGAAATAACATTTAAATCTAAACACTTCAGTGATCAGGCTCTGCTGGCTGCTTGTACATGACCTGAAGTTTCATTTGGACTGTGCAGTCATGATCGTTGAAAACTGAGGGTGATTGGTTTTATATTCTGCAGTGGTGATGACTGCAGTGCTCCAGCCAGTTTGTTGCTACTGAAATGCCAGTTGGGAATGTGGTGCCATATTATCACCTTTGAATTTGCAATCAGTGCCAGGTTAAGTAAGCTCATGTCTGGTGCCACTAAGAAAAGTGACCTTGGGCAGTTCTGCAACTGCAGAGTGATATTTTGCAAATGACAAAGTTTACTGGTGAACAGGTTAACTCCTGCTGTCCAGTGACTTTGTTAAACATAAATATGTATCTAGGTAATTACAGCATTGTCATTTAAAGCAGTGATCTCTGGTCCTTAGCTAATGCCTAAAAATGTTTCTAATAGAATTTAAAGGCTTAAATTAATTACTGTATGTTCAGAATAGAGAGGAATCCTTTCTGTGTAAGATTCTACCTGCCATAAATACAACTTGAGCAGCTTTGAAGGGTCACAGTACAAACCCATGGTCTTGTGAAAACCATCTAGTTTGAGGTAATTGCACAGCTTAACCTGTGGACAGTTCTGGAAAGGGCAACTGCAGCACCTTTTGGTGTTTTTCAGACTGAGGGCTGACTGTTCTCGTGCAGGGGGTGCACAACTCTTCTGTGTAAAACACTTAGTGATATTCTGAACATATATATGATAAGGAAGAAATAAATTGTGCCTTTTCTTAACCTCTTTCTGGTTTTTCTTTATTAGTGATCATGAAAGGTGTGTGGCTGACAGCATTGCAGACAGAAGCTCAGCTCATCCACAGAACAGGTGCTGTAGATACAACTGCAGTAGAAAAACAATTTTGTGTGTAAACTTGGTATGTGTCAGTCTTGCTTTCCATGGGGGAAGTGAAAAATGTATTCCAGCTTGGAGTGGGAGGGAAGAAGAAATTCTTACTGATAACATTAGGTGTGATTTACAGCCAGGTTTGTCTTCCACTGGGAAAGCATTGGTATGGGATTCTTCTGGATGAAATAAAAATTGATTCATTTTGTGGTAGGTAGGTCAGTGTGGCACCTGAATCCCTCTGGTGCTGGAGAAATGCCATTTTAAAAGCCTGACATGGCTCAGATTTGCTCCCACTTAGCACTGTGCAGCTGACCAGTTGTTACCTGCACATTTTGCATTTCATACCTGCTGTAGGTTTTGCACTGCAGAGTTGTGGTCACAGATCACACAAATGAAGGCAAGGTGTGCTGTGCTGCTCAGGCTGGGGTTGGTGTGCTCAGGCTGCCCAGGAGCAGCAGCTGCAGCAGCCCTGCTTGAGTTTCTCAACAGCTGCAGCCTGGCCATGTTACAAAGTCTTAAAACTCCAGTCTCTCAGGGTGCAGCAATGCAGAGCCCAGGGCAGTGAATTCCTGACCTGGTCACAAGAGTGGAGAAGGATCTGGAGGTGTGTATTTTCTTCAGATTTTAGTCTTGTGCAAAGGACTGGAAAGGTGCTTTGAGGAGGAATTGCTGTAAGACCTGAGGAATGGAGGGATTCCAGAGAGCTTTTTGTATTTTATTCAAAACTTTAGGTTCAGTTTGCTGACCTGGAGAGCAAATTTAAAAAAATATAGTAAAAGAATGCTCTGATAGTCTAGATACTGAGGTCTTCTGCAAAACAGATTAATGTCTTTGTGAAAAACATGAAAAACCCCTGCTCATGACTCATTGGCTTTTTGGAAACTCTTACAGCTTTTATTGCAGGTGTGGAAACCCTAACAATCCTCTCAGTGTTAAATGGGCACTTGTGTGGAACAGAAATAGGAGAAATGAGAGATTTTACATGGAAAGGGAAAAGTTCACTCATCTGCTGTCTCTTCTCTCCTAGTCTGGTAGAAAGACACCAATGAAGAACTTGCTGAAGTTTTAACCTCCACATTCATGTCAGTACGTGCATCATGGCACAGCAAGGAAATGTTGGTGAGCTCCTCTCAATGCTGGATTCTCCAATTCTGGGTGTCCTGGAAGATATAACAGCTGCATTCAAAGATAATCTCATTTGTGGTATGTATCTTTTTGAGAAGGATTGTGCTTTTACATCAATAAAGGTAGAATCATGTGGGGTTTTTTTCTGTCATACACTGTCTTTGCAAATGCAGCTTGAAAGAAACTTTTGATATTTGGGTTTGAAATTGCTTTAAGGATTTAGGCTTCTCTTCAGTCCATTGTGCTTAATGGCTTGGCTCCTGGAAGGTCTGTTACATAATTGTTAAAACTCTATTACAAAATGGCTGGCTTTTCCTGAGGCAGAGCCTCAAGTGTGAGCTGATGAAACTTTCTTAGTCAAGTGTATGTAGAAAAAATTAGGTGTCACCCATATTATGGGAACTAGTGGGATTTTGTTAATTAAAAAAACAAAACAAAACAAAACAACAAAACCCCTCTCCCAAACAAAACAACAGACTCAGACTTTGTGAAAAGTGATTGCTGCTGTTGAGGCATCACTTGTGCTGACAGAGCCTTTTCAGAGCATGAGAGCACTGCCAGTGTCCTTGTCCCTGAACTTGCTCTCCTTTATCTACAGAAGGGAGAGAACATCAAGTCACTCCTGAACACTTTAGGGTAAAGCACCCTTGCAGCTCAGCTACCTGTAGGGTTTTATGCTTAGACAGGAATTGTTGGGTGTTAAAAAACCTGGTTCCTTTCCCTGAGCTGAATGCAATCTCTTGAATGGTTTGGAACCAGGAAATGTAGTTGAGAGGTCTCATTCTCCCAAAGGTCTGCTCAGCACCAAGGACTGCTTTGTGTTAGAAATTGTGCAATAGTTGCTTAAAAGTTCTGCAATGTCATTGTAGCAAGTGCTTCATTTTTAGTGTATTGAGAATGTTTTTGGGTTTTTTCCTTGCTGTCCCAAACTGACAGACCGTGGGCCTATGCTTGTCAACAACCTGGTGGACTATTACTTGGAAACCAATTCTCAGCAGGCACTGCATATTCTGTCCACCCTGCAAGAGCCTCATGACAAGGTAAAAAAAAAAATGTTGTTATGGCAGATTTTAGCCTGGTATTGAAGCAGCCTTTAAATAGCATCTGTTAAAACTCCAGGGGTTCCACTCTGGTGTAGAATTACCTTGCTGAAGAGATGTAGTATGTCAGTAGTAAGAGTAGTTTAAGCTTTAAAAAAACTTCAGAGGTCTCTGTTTCTTGAGTTGCTTAAGTTGACCCAATTAAGCAAAGAACCTCTATAAAAAAAAAGGGTTTGAAGGATTATTGTTGTCTCTTTACAGTGCTCCTGCTGCAGGATGTGTTAGCCTAAAAGAAATCTGGTATTTTGAGAGCAAGTCAGGATTTTAAACAGATTGGAGATGCCTGCTGCCCAGATTTTTTTCTTATTGTTATTTACTTACAAACATTTTGAAGTGCAGTGACTGCTTCTGGCCTGTATAGTTTGCATTTGTCTACCAGTAATCTCAAAGTTATTGCAGGGTTCTTTTTCCTCTGAGATCTTGTAAAATTTATAAAATTCCCATAGTCCCCATATTGCCAAACTGCTGAATGTAGACTGGTGACAAAGAGAATAGAGCTGTTAAATATAAATACCTTTCTTTTTCTCCCTCTCTCTGCAAAATCCTTTATCAGCATCTACTGGACAAAATTAATGATTATATGGGCAAAGCTGCTACTCGTTTACCCACCCTCTCTCTGCTGGGACATGTGATAAGACGACAACCATCTTGGAAACACAAACTTTCTCAAGCACCTCTCCTGCTTTCATTACTTAAATGTCTCAAGGTAAGAACTGGCAGTGCTGTGTCTAAAATACCTGATGCAAGGCATCTGATTCCTGTTTTGATGTCATTTAGTTAAGCCACAGTGCTATTAATATCAGCTGAATACTCTGTGCTGATGCTGTTATTGCTGACACTCTTGTTTCTAAAAGCCACTGTCACTGTGAGTTAGGAATGTTTATTGAAACTTTCCAATAGGGCCCTTGGTGAAGTTGGTGGATATCCTGAATGTAATCTTAATGAGAAATACAGTAACTTCCCACTGGTGCAATTTGAATTTGTGTGTCCTCTACCTGCAGTGTAGATGGGCCATGCAGTGGAATATTCCCTGGTGAAATTACCTTGGAATTAGCAGATTTCCCCTTCTTAGCTGGATTACAAGGAGGTAGCTGTTCCCACAAGCTTTGTGGGTTTTTTCCCCCTCATCTGCAGATTGATCAGGTATAATACTGCACAACACTGCACCAGTGAATGAGGAATGAAAAGTGCTTTGAGACCTAGGATGCATTGTCAGTAATGGAATTTATGATGTAGTGAGGAATCCACATTAGTCATGAAGTCACATTTAAATGCACGATGCAGTCAAGTGCCAGCACTCTTCAAAACAAAACCACCACAAATTTGTAACTGCCAAAGAAGCAGCTCCAGCTGCTCTTACTGCATCTCCTGATGTCTGACAAGCTCTGTTGCCCTTTGCAGTGACTGAAGGAGTGAGGTGTGTCAGAAAGCTCCTGGGAGTAGGATGGAGATGTGGAAGGGCTGAGGATGTGGACAGAGGGAAGGGATGGGCAGGAAATGTGCTCTGATAGGTTTTGTGACTGAGGAGAGCAGAGGCTGTAGACACACAGAGGAGGATAAATCCCTTAAAACTGATTGTCCATCAGCCTGAGTGGCTCCTGGGAGATACCAGAGAGCTCAGCAGCACCTGCCCACAGCCTGACCTGTGCTCTGTGCACCCTGTGCTGACAAAGCAGAGGAGCTACCAAAGAAAATTGCATTAAACTGAGGAAGCAAGGAAAGAGTTTGAACATTTTCTGTGTCCTTTCCTAAAATCTGATTCTCTCTTCCTGTTTCATCCAGCCAAAGGTTTGTGTTGCCACATCCCTTTCTTGTGGCACAAGCCAAGGTATTCTAGTCATTTCAATTACTAGGTGTTGTATTTGTTTGAATTACTGCTGGGTGAAATTTCCAGCAGCCAGTTCTAGTAGAAAAACTTTTGACCTCTGTGTTGGTAACTGGCCCACACCCTTGAGCACTCTGACCAGATGTGTAGTTTCTGAGTTTCTGAGTGCTGTGTGTGTGTTTAGCTCTGGGAAGGAAGGAAGGTGGCACATGAGATGCTTCACATACCAGTAATTGTTTTCACTCAGCTGTGGTACTGTGGTGATGTTCCCTTTTTCACTATGGCAAGTGTTTATACAGAAAAGCAGCAGAGTAGGAGCAAGAATCCCAAATGTATTTTTATTTCAAGTTGTTCTGTATGAAAAAGCTCAATAATCTTGGATCATTAAGTTCTGTTAGGTTTCAGAGGGACTGTTTCAATAGAGAACTTTTTCCATGATGATGATTCAATGTTCACTTCATCCTTGGAAAAAATTAAGCTCAACACATTTAACTAATGCAGGTTTTTTCCCTTCTTGCAGACTGACACAGATGTAGTAGTACTCACCACAGGTGTCCTAGTGCTAATAACCATGTTGCCAATGATTCCTCAGTCTGGCAAACAGTACCTTCATGATTTCTTTGGTATCTTTGGGCGTCTCTCAGCCTGGTGCTTGCAGAATCCAGGTGAGATTTCAACTTTGTTGCATGCACTTGTGGTTTAGCAGTATCCTTGTGACACGTGTGCAGTTGGTGAGCACGTTCTTTTGTGATACTCTTAATGGTCTGAGATTATTTAAACACAGAAAATGATGTGTTAAACCCACAAGCTGTTCTGTACTTTGAGAGCATGGGGGAGTTCTTTGCTCAGAATTTAGAAGTCTCTTAGAATCTTCCATGTGGTGCTGCTATTGCATGAAATTTCACTGAACCAAAGTACTGCCCTGATGACAGTGACAAGCAGAGACTGATCTTAGTGGAGAGAGAAGGGAAAATGCTGATGTGTGAGGCAGATTTTGGGGAATTTGATATTCCCAAATATAAATGGGGAGGGGAAAGAAGCATCATATGTAAGAGTTTATTTCAATGTGCAACTATCAGTAGTCATGAAGGTTGAAACTGGTTTTCTCAGAGCCCTGGCTTTGCTGAATTTGTTGTAAGGGGTCTGATGTCTAACACCAGCAGTATCTGTGAGTGTGGCTCATGGCTGAATGAACAAATGCTGTGTTAAGCACATAGAGCTGCTATTTAGAGAGCCATTCTGCATTGCAAGTAGGATTGCAACTTCTGAGGTGAATACTAAGATTTGTCTGCTATCATTGCTTTTGGTGGCTACAAGCGTTTAGTTTTTACCTTTTGAAGTGAAACAAATCTTAGTTTCTTTTTCAATCATTCAGTCAGTCTTACTCTGGCTCACTATCTAGAGGAGTTTCAGGTTTTAACTTGAATAAAAACAAAGCTGTGTTTTGAGAATGACAGCACTCTGGTTGGAATTAATAGTCCTTATCTTAATTTCTGGGTTTGCTGTGAGCTGATGACTAAGTGTTGCTTGTTTTCTGAGAAGACTTCAGTTTCACTAGGGACTATTTGTACTTCAGAAGACTCATTCCAGTTAACATTTCAAATTTAAAAGTACTTACAACTTTTGTTGTTTTCTCCAGTGTAATGAAAAAGATTCTAACTACTTTTTCCAGGTCATGTGGCAGAGATTTACCTTGTCCATCTTCATGCCAGCGTTTATTCTCTCTTCCATCGTCTTTATGGAATGTATCCTTGCAATTTTGTCTCCTTTCTGCGCTCTCACTACAGTATGAAGGAAAACCTGGAGACCTTTGAAGAAGTAGTCAAGGTAAAATGCTGCTCATCTGTATATTACCTAAGGCAAGGAATTTATAGCTACATATTCCAATTTAATAAATTAATTTGCCAGTTCAGCTGAGGACCATTCAACAAAACAATATAAAAATGAGCAGTTTAACTGAAAGCTCAGTTGGGATGAACACTTGAAGCTGTGGAGATGTGTATTAACCTTTCTGAACTGTTGGGATCAGTAGTTTGCTCATCAGCTTTGTGTGATTTGGTGCAATCCAAAGGTGCTGCACTGATAACAAGTTCCTTCTTCTTCCTCCCAGCCAATGATGGAACATGTGCGAATTCATCCAGAGTTAGTGACTGGATCCAAGGACCATGAACTGGACCCACGAAGGTATTAAATGTTCTCTCTGCTATGAGGAAAGGCTCAAATTGAGCAGCTTTCTGTGGGGTTATTTCAGAAGGTTGCAGCAAAACCTTTTCTGTCAGCAGCAGTTTGTGTGGAGGTGTTTTGCCACCCAGATTTGTAGGTGCACCAGGTAAACATGTAGACTTTCCTCATCCCAGCTTACAGCTGGATGAGTAAGCAAAAACTGTTGTGAAAGGTCATTAACAACAGTGTTGGGGTTCTAAATTCATTTTGTGTTTTGGGATGGCATCTGTCTTGTACTTTATCCTATTTTTATGACTTAATGATCAAACATCCTCATAAAGACCTAAAACAGTTTGCCTATAATGAATAAAGTGAAAGTGCCAGAGGTGCTTCATTGGCTGAAGGTTTGGGTCACATTCCTTGGGTTTCTTGAAGTATTTGATGGGATTTAAGTGTTTAAAATGGCTTCAGTGTGTCTTGTTTTGGTACCTAGATATTGGTTCATTTAACAGATCAGTTCTTTTAACAGGTATGTGTTAACATTATCAGCTGTATTAGTTTTCTTTAGCAATAGGCTCATTTGCCTGCAGCAGCACCACTTGCTGCTTTTCTCTTGTCTCCACAGGCCCAGCCACTGAAGAGGAGAATTTGACTCTTGTTGCTGCACAGTAGTGCTCTTGCCCTGCTTTTCAGAGCCACTAGGAAATCACTCCTAACTGGGAACCCATTGAATGTCACAATGCTCAATTTTGCAGGGGGGAGGGTGGCATCACTCAGGAGCACAATTGGCACAAACCCACCAGTGGAAGCCTTCTGTTCTGGTATCTTGGACAGAGTACTTTACTTTCCAAAGCATCCCAGCCTTTAATAGACAGCCTTCTGGGCTTTCTCTTGTTTACAGTGAACTTCCATCCCTGAAATACTGGGCAGATCTAATCTGGCTGCTTAATTTAGTGAGGATGAAGGAGGTAGTAATAGTAAAAAACATTCCCCAAACTTGGGAGGAAAAACACAGATCTGAAACTGGCATAGCAGCCAGTGTTTGCTAAAATAATACAGATTCTCCGAATGCTGGCATGTCTAAATTTTGCCTACCAACATCTGAGTGTAGTTGAGCTGATTTCTACAGCTGCTGAAGCTCAGGATCAACCAAGTCTTCGTATGTTCCTCCTTTCCAGAGTGCTCCATGACAGACCTTTATGGATCTCTGTGTCAAAGCAGTTTGTCTCCTCTTTGAGACCATTCTCACAAGTCATCTGGTTGCAATTTCTGTCTGGTGCCTTGTTCCAGTTTGGCTGGGAGCATGCAAAGCTGCCTGGAACAAACAAGCCATCCTACAAGCCAATTCCTCCTATCTCCAGGAACTCTTGTTTTTAACAATAATTGACTAACTTACTCTTTTGGATCCAAAAACTGTCTGCAGGTGGAAAAGACTAGAAACTCATGATGTTGTGATAGAATGTGCCAAAATCTCCCTGGACCCTGCAGAAGCCTCGTATGAAGATGGTTATTACTCTGTGTCTCGGAAACTCTGCACAAGCTTAAAACACCATCAAACTGACCCCAGTGCCAGCTCTTACATTGACACACAGAGCAGCTATGGTAAGACCTGCCTGATGGCTAATCCATACCCACTTGCTGGAGGAGAACTGGCTCTAGAGCAAAGAAACCCATCTCACTAATTATCCCACTTAAAGTCTGATTCTTAGGCACCAGAAAATAAAGCATCCTTAAAAGAATAAATACATAGATTTATTTGCTATGTGCAGGCATGCAGTGTGTTCTCAGCATTGTCTCTTCATCTCCTGTCCTCCCACCCCAAAACAAAACAACAACAACAAAAAAGAAAACTATAGTATAATGTATTCAATAGATATTTTCTTGGGCTGGAAGAAAAGTCTCTAGCTACAAATGTGTATGTTGAATAGATTTGAAATGCTTTGATTAAAAGTCTTTAAGTCCTAGCCAGAAGAATCCCAGGTTTGTATTTGATGTGTTGGATGCTTTGGAATTCTGATTTTTCTCTTTTATTTAATTTTCAGGGACTTCTACCCCATATTCCACTCCTCGGTTAACACTATCACAAATGCCAGGGCAGCTACCTCAGATTCTGAGCCCACAGTCCACGAGGCTGTCAACTGAGCCACAGCAGGTAAAGCAAGAGATGAAGCCCAGCAAGTTTTCATTCTTTGCACTTCCATAGTTTCTTGTGCCAGTCTTAAAAATCCATGGTTTTGAGCCATGCTGTGAATTGTTCAGAAGTTGGTGTTCGTCTCACATTTAATCCCTGCCTGATTTCCTGTGTGAAAACCTGGATCCAGGTGCTTGACGTGTTCCTTTTGTGAGCTCTGCTGTGTTTTGCTGTGTGCACAGGTCACCATCTGGAGCCCTTCTGCAGTGTGTGGTATGACCACGCCACCGACGTCCCCCGGCGTTGTCCCGTCAGAATCATCCCAGTCTGCATCACAGCCCTACAGCAAAGCTTTTGGCACATCTGGTACGTGCTGCACTTTGGGATTGGGCCTTCTAGGTTGGTAGTACTGGAAATTCAGGCTGTAAATTTTACTGGCAGTTTTTAAATGGGAATGCCACATCGTGCCAGTTGATAGGCTTGAATGATTACTCCTGTGAACTGAGTATCTCACCTAGAGCAGTGCTGATGCAAACTGAAAGGAAATCTGTGAATTCAGTGCCAAAGTCTGAAGCAACTTTTGGGAAACTGCACTTCTGTGTTGATAAACAGCTGAAAGAGATTTAAGAAGTAAATGCTTTGAGATGGTGTTGAAGTGTACAATTCTACACATGCATTGTTCAGCTGAAAGGAGGAAGGGGGAGCCTGCTGAGAGAGCTTGTGTTCCTTTTCAGCAGGGGGGAAAGGAACACCTTTGGGAACACCAGCCACATCTCCTCCTCCACCCTGCACTTCAGATGACTTTGTGCATGTTTCACTCCCTTCAGCTGCTGCCACACCTCCTAAAAAGGTATTACAAAATTCTTCTGCTGAACTAATGTGTTTTTTTTTTTTTTCCATTGACTTGCCTTAGTGCAGTGACCTTAACTGAGAAAGAAAAATCAGAGTAGGTGCTTTATAAAAGAATTTTGCATTTTGCTGCAAAAACTCTTCTAAATGTAGACAAGTATTTGCCACTTCCAGCTGCAGTGTTGTCAATGAAATTGAAGGCAATTAATGTGTTCTGGGTTTCTTTTATTTTCCAGGAGGACAAACCAGATTCTGGGAGGCCTTTACTGTACCGACAGCAAAATGTCACAAACAGCGATAAATCATTGGGTAAATCCATTTTCCTCTCCCCATTGCTACACCTATTGTAAACAACTCCAGTTTCTATTGACATGTTCCAATTCCCAAACACTTTTCCACAGTTTTTTTTTTTCCCCCTGAGTTCTTTGTAGTTCCAGGATCATCCTTAACCTGTGATTCAACTTAAAACCTTCTTGTGATGCTTCTGATTTCATTTTAACTATTCATGTTCAGATATAGCTTGAGATATTTTTTACCTTGCTCTCCTGCATATTTAAAAATACAGATATATACTGAAGGCTGAAAAGGGTATTTATTTTTATAAAGGCTGATTCTTTGATTATTAGAAGCAGCAAATTTTGCTTCAGCAAGTTATCTGCCACGTGTCTGGAATAAATTGTGAGGCTGCACATAAGAGTAGATATCAGCTCTCTCTTAAAGGCCTCTGGAAAAACTCTGTTTGCTGTCTACAATTATATTACTGTACTTGAATCTATTTTAAAGTTCTGTGAAATACTGAAATCAGTAGGTTGAGGAACACAACTTTTAATAGGTAAATGTAAATTCCATTTTCCATTCTCTCTCATCTACCTCTGTTACAGCTGTAGAAAGGGATTTTGGAGCTGTGTTTGAAACTTCTGTGCTGTGAATCTTTACCATCTTCAAGGCAGAGATGATAGTGAAATTTAAAGCTGGTTTTCCATGGTGTAGTTGTGTAGTATCACTGGAATCTGAATATTCTGAATACTAGGTTACAAACAGGCAAAGTTTTTCACTGAGTCCCTGATCTGTGACTGAGCTGAGCATGGGATTTCTGTCCTGCAGTGTGTATCCCACAGCTGCAGTCTCTGTTTTGATCAGTAGTCACATTGGCAAGTTTGTGTTACATCAGATTGCTAAACTTCCTTTTTTTCAGGAAGGTGTTGTGTCCTTGTGGAGCCAGCTCAGGAGCTGAAGGGGAACTTAATGCTAATGTGGAAGTAGAGCAGTCACAGTGCACACAAGCCACTTTATTCTATTTATTTAATGGGTTAAATTGCAAACAGCACACCCATCCTCACAGAGGTTGTGCAATAGCAAATGTTAAGTTTACAAAATTACATTTTGGGGTCAGGACTGACCTGTGACTGATCTCTGAACTGTTTTCCATGTGGAATGGAACAGGAGTCAGATACCTTCCTCCTCTGATGAAGCATCTGAAGGAGGGACAAGCTTTTATTCCGAGGACCTTGCAGCAGTGAAAGATTTGTGTTTTGTGCTGTGCTAAGACTGGAAAAAACAGCACCTGTACAACTAACTTTTTGTTCTCTGTTCTTTTTTTTTTTCCAGACATACCCAGTAGTAAAAGTTCAGTCACCTTAAGTGATCTTGCAGAGTTTTTAGGCGGGTTGTCGTTTGAAGATAGTGCCGAGAAGGACAGAGAGGAAGGTAATGTCTGCCCTCATCTCCATCTAGCTAAGGAAATGTTTGTCCTGTTGAAACACCAGATGCATCATGATGCTCCCCCTCTCCTCCACAGATGCAATATCTAAAGAGATCTCGGAGATCACGACCGATGCTGAACACATGGTGCCTAGAGGAGGATTCGATTCCCCGTTTTACCGCACAAACGAAAGTCTGTCCGGCTCGCAGAAGAAAACCCACTCAGCAGCCTCCAGTGTTCAGGGACACAGTCAGACCTCTGAGCCTTTAACATCTCTGGACAAGCCTGGGCCTGAGGGTGCACGGGAAACACCCAAACAAACGTTTACTCCCATAGACAAGCCCTGTGGAGGCCCTGGGGAAAGCCCTGCTGGGAACAGGGAAGGAACCTCTGGGGAGCCGAGTATTCTCACTCCCAGCCCTTGTAAAGTACCAGCACAAAGGAGAGTGGTGTTTGGGAGTGGGCAGCCTCCCCTCTATGAGCACCTCTTCGAGGTTGCATTACCAAAGACTGCCTACCTCTTTGTTGGCAAGAAGACTGAGGAGCTGCTAAAGAAAGCCAAGGGAACCCAGGATGAAGACTGTATGTCCTCGACTTCTCCTGTGGAAGTGCTGGACAGGCTGATTCAGCAAGGAGCAGATGCACACACTAAGGAGCTGAACAAGTAGGTGACTGAAAATCTTACTTTGCAGACTTTATTGTTACTCTTTTTTGTGCTGGCTTGATTTTAAGCTGTGCCAGAAAAGCAGCTGCACAGTTCCTCCCTAATCTTTTTATACCAACTGACCTTAATTGTACTTTTACCAGGCCTCTTTTGAGGTGAGCATTCAATTCTTTTAAACTTAAACTTACCTGTTAATGCTGCATTTTCTTTTTTCAGATTGTCTCTGCCAAGCAAATCTGCTGACTGGACTCACTTTGGAGGTGAGGAAATTTTTCGTGTTCTGGCAATCTGTTCCTCTATTATTAGACTTGCTTAAACAATGACCTGCATACTTTTTGCTTGTGGGTTTTTAACTAATGCTGCATGCAGAAAGATGATGCCCTCCACTAAGTCATGGTTTATCTGCTTAGCAAATGCCTGTGTTCTAGAGAGATGAGCTGCTTTTTTCACCTTTGAAAAGTGCAAAATTGCAGACACTTCTGCTTTTGACCAGTTCAGCCTTGCAAAGCTTCATAGTGCCATTCTCTCTGCTTGTTGAATCTAAAACTGATTGTTTTTCTTGCTTATTTATGTGTCTGTGTCTTAGTTTTGTGCTCTGAGGTTTCTGTGGCGATGGTGGCTTGGCTTTTTTTTCCTTAATCAAAGAAGCAAATCCATTTGAGGCATAAATCCATTGCTTTGGGAAAAATATTTCTGATTTTGCATTGGAGATCAAATAAAGCAGAGAGTGCAGCTCAGTAACCTCTTCTGTCTCCCACTGCAGGTTCTCCCCCCTCGGATGAGATCCACACCTTGAGGAACCAACTGCTCCTGCTGCACAACCAGCTGCTGTACGAGCGCTTCAAGAGGCAGCAGCACGCGCTGCGCAACCGCCGCCTGCTGCGCAAAGTCATCAAAGCCACGGCTCTGGAGGAGCACAACGCTGCCATGGTGAGCAGGCACTCAGCTCCACCACTCACTGGGACACCTGGGGCTGCTACAAGTGTCTATTGGCCTGCCTGGTGTCTTTTGGTACCACTCAGTTAACAAAGAAGCCTCATTTGTCACTTCATTCAAGTCGGTGTTTGTGGAGTGACTCGCACAGGAGTTCTGTGTGCTCTCATTATGAATGTCAGAAGTTTGCAGTTGACTGCAGGCAGCTGAATCCTTCATGCCTGACCCCTGCCAAGACTTGTATTTGGATAGTGGTAAAGGCTTCCCCGTTAGTGGAGTGATTGTTCAATGCCTGGCTAAACACCTTATTGCACATTTGATAAGATATTGTCCTTTGGCTCCTCAGATGAGGACTAATAGGAAAAGCTTTGAAAACTCAAGTGTTGTTGTCCAGAGGTGTTCACTGTGATAGAATTTGAAGATATAAGTGCACTGAAGGATGTCTCAGTACAGATTTAGGTGTGTTTCATAGTATACTTTCATTTTATGGCTAATTCTATCAACAATTTCACCTTCTGAAAATTAACTGCAAGAACCAAAAATAAACTTCCAAGTAGGTTCTGGAAGATGAACTGTTGCTTCAGCTGTGAAGCCCAAGTCCCTGTTGAAAGCATGAGAGGTAGTGGAAAAATAGGCTATATTGTTCACTGGGCCTTTGAATGTGGCTGTGAGTCCACTCTTATCACCATTCCATCTCCTTTTCAGGCCAAGCCCCAACAGCATTAAGAATGTTTTCTGTATAAAATATTTTGTGTGTGGGAAAGTGTTTTCCTGCATGCTGGTAATGACAGCTTTGCTTGGCTGAGCATAGATGTCCTAACTGCTAAGCAGGTGTTTTGTCTGATGCCTTATGTGGGATTCTTAACAGAAAGATCAGCTGAAACTACAGGAAAAGGAGATCCAGGCCTTGAAACTGAGTCTGCAGAAAGAACAGGCGAGGTACCACCAGTTTCAGGAGGAACATGATAATATTGTGGCTCAGCTTCACAGCCAGATCCGACAGCTGCAGCACGACCGGGAGGAATTCTACAACCAGAGCCAGGAATTGCAGGTATGAAGCATCAACAAATTTGTTGTCTACTTACTGGTTTTAAAAATAACCTCCTTCATAACAAGGCATGAAATATCTCAGAGGAAGCTGTACATTTTTATTAGAGATATTGTCCTGATTAAAAATTAGAGAGTGCATAATTGAAAGTGCTAACTTAGTATTGTCCTTTTATAGTTCTGTTTTGTCCTGTCTTCAGTTTGGAAATAGGAAAAGGCAGGTTCTTAGCTGCTTTGGAGGGGTCAGTATAACTTGATTTCCAGTGCTGGGGGTTTACAGCCTCCCAGCCCTGTGTCCCTTACTGTCCTCAATGAAATTTCAGAATCCTGAGTAATTTTTTTGTCACTTGAACAGACCAAGCTGGAAGACTGCAGGAACATGATAGCAGATCTGAGGTTAGAGTTAAAGAAGGCAAACAACAAGGTGTGTCACACTGAATTGCTGCTTAGCCAAGTTTCTCAAAAGGTAAGAAAAGTCAGTGTTCCCAAGGCCCCTTTGTGTCTTGTTGATTATATTTTGTCAGATAGTTTTCATCAGGTGCTTTTTCTTGATCTGAAAGAAACCTGTGCTTAGTTCCATGGAGTTTGATACTAATTGCACAGAAATAACACAGAAAATGTATTTTGGTGAAGAAATTCTAAACTCAGTTAAAGGGTTTCTGAAACTTCTTTTGTTTTTTTTCCACAGCAGGGATTTGCAGATTAGCAAAGATTTAATGCAAATTCATAATCTTGACAACTGAGAAATATTGTTTCTATCATAACTTGAATGGAAATGAAAAGCTCTTTATGAAAACAATTCATTTAACACTTAACTACCTATGATGCATTGGATTTTAGCCTTTGCTTCCCTTCTTGATAAAACACCTTGTGAACACAGTGCCTGTCAGCTGTGACTCTCCTGCTGAACTGCTCATCCCAGTTCAGCAGAAATGGATTCTGTTCCATTTCCCTTCCCAGCTTTCCAACAGTGAATCAGTGCAACAGCAGATGGAGTTCTTGAACAGGCAGCTGCTGGTCCTTGGGGAGGTCAATGAGCTGTACCTGGAGCAGCTGCAGCACAAGCACACAGACACTACAAAGGTACCACTGCAGAGGACTTTTGGGGACACTTCCTTGAGCTCATCATCCAGCAGTTGCCAGCCCTGAGTTCAGAAGGAAAGGCTTTGTAACTTAACAGATTGTTTGTTCTGAAGTTGATTTTTAGGGATTTGATTTTATATTTGATCTTCTATTCAGATGTTGTGTGCTCTGTGGATTTGAGGAATATCTCCAGTCCCCTTCTGAAAGCTAAGGAGGGGTTGTTGGGTTATACCTGGGATCAGTTTTGGCCAAATGATGTAAATTCTTAGCAATTTATTTTCCAAAGGCCAAGGCTTTACTCACATGTAACTGACAGCAGATTGTTGGTAAAACAATGCAGGGTAGTGCCAGGATTTGTGGAAAGATCTTAACAAGGATTTTATGGGTTTTCATGAGGTGTTATTTTAAAATGAGCATCTCGGCCTTCCCACTCAGTCATTTTCCTATTAAAAGTTACCAGTAACTTCACTAAAACTTCTGTGGTTCATATGGTTTTACTTCCTGACTTCAAAGAAACCTTTTTCTAATTAGAAGAAAGTAAATTACAGAACAATCTAACTGTTCCTGCGTGAGAGCACATAATTAAAGAAGGTGAATAACACGCTGAAAAAAGTCTTCTACTGGTATTTAATGAAGGTCGTGTTGGAAAAATGGATTTAAAATAGAGTTTGTCTACTATAATCCAGTGCAGAACTGGCAAGAGTGCTTTGATGAAAAGAGGTTTTCATAAGGAACATTAATGTGTTAATAAATTCCAGTGATGCACAGTTATTTTAATAGTGTGCATCCTCAGCAGGGCTGGTTTCTATATCTGTTTTTAGAAATGCTGCTTTTATTCTGACTTGCTTTAAAATGTGCCTATTTATAACATCAGAAACGTGTCTGAACACCAATAAAAATAACACAGGATCAAATTATACTTTACCATTGTGTTGTTTGCTTCGAGGAGGTTGAAATGTTGCACGCTGCTTTTCGGAAAGAACTGGAGAAAGCAAAGTCGTGTGTTCAGCAGCAAAGCCAAAGGCTCGATGCTTCCCAGAAGAGGATAGCTGAACTGGAATCTCAGCTTGCAAAAAAGGACCACCTCTTCCTGGAGCAAAAGAAATACCTGGAAGATGTTAAAATCCAAGCAAGGTAGGGCCTTCCTGTGTAACATTTAACTGTGCTTTGACAGATGCATTGTCACAGCTGAGGCAGAATCTGGAGATTTTGGACATTCTGGTTTCTCTCTTTGCTCAGGGGTCAGCTGCAGGCAGTAGAGAGCAGGTACAAGGCCCAGAAAAGAATAACCCAGGCATTTGAGCTGGAGATCTTGGATCTGTTTGGACGGCTGGAGAAGAGCAACCTACTGAAAAAACTTGAAGATGATAAAACAGAAGCAGCTGAAGCAGCAGAAGAAAGGTGAGTGTGGTGGTGTGAAATCTGCAGGACCCATGTGGGATTATTGTCAGTTTTGGACTTAAAAACAGTGGAAGTTGCAAAGCTGAGTGTGTGACACATCTGGTTACCCCCTGTCACTCCTGCTTTGCCCCAGAACTGTGAAAGGAAACCTGTTGAAGTACATACTCAGAGGCAGAAAGGGAAAGTAATCTACCCTGGCCAGCATTTCCCTTTTCACTGTTTAATTGCTCTGATTTCCTTGACACTGTGTGCTCTCTCTTCCCCAAGCAGGCTGGATTGTGGTAATGAAGACACAGCAGGACACAGTGAAGAAACAATGAGTAGAAATGGAGAGACCAAACCTCCCAGCACCAGAGGCAGCAGTAGCAGTAAGGGGGGCAGCAGCAGCGAGCTCTCCACCCCAGAAAAACCCCAGAACCAGAGGCTGAGCAGTCGCTGGGACACATCCGTGTTGCTGGAGCCCTCAACTACTGTCCCACTGACTGTGGGGTCACTCCCCAGCTCCAAGAGCTTCCTTGGAATGAAGGCACGAGAATTATTTCGTAACAAGAGTGAGAGCCAGTGTGATGAGGAGGGGGTCACCATCAACAGGCTGTCTGATGCCCTAAAGACTGAACTATATAAAGATCCAAGCATGGAGTCAAAGGCCCCTCCAAGCCCCGATAACCTCTCACCTAAGCTCCAGGAAAGCAGTGTTGGACAGCTTCATATCATGGACTACAATGAAACTCATCATGACCACAGTTAAAGAGGAAGATAGTCAATCAGTGTTATTTTCATATTCTTGGCATAGAACAGGAGGCGTGAGTGCAAGTTTAACTAAAAGCTTTTATGTTTCTTTGGTCTGAGCAGTGGCTCATGCAGCGGAGCAGGATCGATGGCCAGGAACGGAAGGAGGCTGCTGAATGAATGCAAAGTGGATTTTTGGGTCTGGAATTGGACATGCCCAGCCTAACTCTTGCTTCTTTCTCAAATTCAATCCTTAGCAGCGTGTACTAATTTGAAGGGACAACTGTTAGCATTTGCAAGTATTTTTTTCCCTTTCTCCCTGTCCCCAGTTGAGTGGCTGTGTTTATGAACTTGAGTGCAATATGAGGCCAAATTAACATTTGTGAGTTTACTCTGAATGCTTTGTATTTCTTTGCAAGCTTCCCATTTAGAGCAGTTGGTTGTGCTGCCTGTCCAGGTGACTTTGGTTCCTTTCATCCTGGAAAGAAGCAGCACTAGGATTTCCAGTGCATTTTCTATTTTTGCCTGTCCACTGTCCCACATCCCTCAGAACCCAGCCTTCATTAAGTTGGAGTCTGATTGAATACCCAAATGTTTAAAGAACATTGTACCTCTGCAAAACGATTCATTCACCCTAATTCATGATCACTGTTTATATTGTCCTTAACATTTCCTGGGAAGCTACATTTGAACAGACAAAAAGGAACTGGAGCTTGTAATGCAGAAGAGACCATAAATGCTGAAGACTTGTTAAAACACCAGCTTCAGATCTTCTGGTGTTTGAAGTGTTTGCCTGACAGACTGATTGACCTCACACTGGCTCATATGGGAAAGCAGTTAGGGTGGGAGAAGAGGGAAGAGGAAGCTTTACTCAAGTAGGGAGAGGATGCAGAACATGGAGGTAGAATTCCAAGCTTATGAAGATCTGCAGAGGAGGATTTGCTTCTCTAATCAGGGAAATGTGCTCTGCCTCACCCTTCTTCATAGTTCTGCTCTTTGTTCCTGGTCTGACCAGGAATGACCACCATGTTTTGAGTCCAAGAAATTGGCTTCATTCTTCCTGGGAATACCTTTTCAGGCTTGACTTGGAGAACGTGGTTTCTTTTCAGTGCTCTCCTACTCAGATTGCAGCACATTTTTGAGTTCAGCAGTGTCAATTTGGCTCCAAGTCTCTCCCCTTCACCCTCATCCTACTTCCTTCGATGACAAGGCTGAGGCGAAGTCCTGCTCACACTGAAATCAGAATCCTGGCGTGAAGCCTTTTGGTGTTAATCATGTTTTAAGTCAATTATGAGCCTTCTGTGAAGGAGGATTGTGGGATCAGGGCTTGTCAGTGGTCAGACTCAATCTCCTTCGTGACAGAGCAGGGCCTGTGTTAGGAAGGCAGTGCTTGTTTTAAATGCCCCGTGTGGCTCCAGCTGTACTCAGACGGTTCAGGCTTCACAGTTCCCCTGCATCACACGTGGCCTCTTCTCCTAAACATTCTGTGGGTGGCAGCTGCTGTTGAAGAACCACCTCACATAGAAATCAAGTCCAAGCACACTTGCATTTGTAGTTCAAATCCCTTCTTAGCCCAGGTGGGAGCGAGGCTGTTGGAGCAGCTGGTGCTCAGCTCATTCCTGACAGGGCTCGGCCTCCCATTCCCGCCTCCTCCGTAACTCCAAGGTCTGAATACATTTCTGCCTGTCTTAAATTATTCTCCGTGTCCTTTCAGTTGGTCAGTGGGAACTCTGAGAGTAGAGGTGAACTTCAGTGGTTGTGTCAAAGCTGACTCTGCATGGAGTAGAGAGTAGAGAGTTGGTTGTAAGTGACAGCCTGGTTTTGTCGGCGTCTTTAGGCTTTCTCAGACGTAGTGGTAGCAAACGTGGTAGCGCGTGTTTCGGTGAGATTTGGAGGTTTCCTGCCCCTTTCCCTCTGGATCCCAGGCCTGGGAGGTTTGCACACAAAGGGCCTGATGGGCCAGCTCAGCTGGGAATGTTGGAGGAGCTCATTTCCCCCCTGCCCAGCCCAGGTCTGGCGTTCCAGGGGAGGCAGGTTTTGTGTCAGTCTCAAAAATGCCCTGGCAGCAACACAAGCTCTTTGATAAGGTGGCTTTTTTTTCTTCTTTTAAACAGGATTTTAGCACCAGGATAGTAATGGAAACCACTTTAGGTTTGTTTATGGACCACAAAGATTATGGAGGAACAAATTTTGCAATTTTCTTTCCTAAGTCTAAAAATCATGGATCTGCTGTATGTAGTTAACTTGCAGTTTGTTTGAAGGGGTCCCATCAGTGAAGTGGAAACAGATTTTTTTAACTGACTGCTTTTAGTTAAATCTAAAATTGCTGTCTTTGTCAAGTTAATCTGTTCCCTGCCTCGCTCTTTGTAAGCATGTTAAACAATCCACATTAAATGCCATAAATATGAAATACGGGGAAATGGTACAATCGTAAGCTAAAGAGAACTTAAACCAAAAGGAGGTTTTGCTGTCCTTATTAGAATGTTCTAAAATGTCAAGGCAGTTGCTTGTGTTTAACTGTGAACAAATAAAATGTATTGTTTTGCACTACTCTGTGTTAAATTCCCTGCCAGAACTCTTTGGGACCAAACTTGTGGAAGGGAGTTGAGTGTCCAAACATCTTCCCAGATGGGACAGTGCAGAGCAGGTCAGCGCTGCTGCCCCTTGCACAGGATTCACCTTCAGAAGCTCATTTTTCTGCATGGAACCAAAGCTTGGTTTTTTTCTTCTGTGACAAACAAACTCACCAAAAATGTGCCACTATAATCCATAAATGAACTGCAAACAATTCAGTGCTGCAAATCTGTGGGTGAGCTCCTGCAGGCCAGGACTGCACAGTGATTAGAGAAATTAATAGCTGGAAATGTCAGAGCCTTGTTTGCAAAGCTGGGGCTGCTGTCAGGAGTTGGCTCTGTCTTCACTTTTCCCTTCCACACATTTCCTCAGACCACAAGGAATTTTGGGGCCACTTTCTTCTAAGCTTAACCTGGTGAGGTAAGGTTGTTCTCTTGTTTTGCTTTTTTCCCAGATTGGCACTTTCTCCCTGATTCTGGTCTTTCATTGGTTTTTATTTGTTTGTTGGTTTTTTTTTCTCTTCTTGAAATAAATGAATATTTGAAAGATTGCTCAAAGCAGTTTAGTAATCCATATACAAGACTCAACATTCCAGTTAAGGACTGAGTATAATTGTTAAATATGAGCAACACAGGAAGGGTCTAAGTTGTGCAAGTGACACACTGTGAACATGCTTTGGCCAAGAAATGTTTATGGAGAATTTTATATAGAAAATACTGTAAATATCATCTTGGAGTTCAGTGACAAGGAAGTTGTTTGGACCCTTGCACTAGGATTAGTTCTACATCATGGGGTAGTGAAATGAAAACCAGGCACAAAGTGAATTTAACTTGCCCTTACACAGAATGGGTTCATAATAAGGCATCACTTAAGCTTGGCATTGCCAAGCTGCACTTGCCACTGTAAAAAAAAATCATTGGATAAAAATTACCTACAGAAGAGTTACTGGGGTACAAAAAGTGAAAAATTAAGTGCCTTCCTTACTAATGCCAAGTAGTACATTTGGTAGTTCATAACACAGCTGATAGCCACACAGGAGATATTAGGGAAGGAAATACTTCAAATTCAGGAAATTAAAATACCTTTGCTGTTGATCCTGGTTTGTTGGAACTACTTAGCTGCTGGCACAATGGTCGATTTTAAAAAGAGGAAATCACAGGAGTTGAGTTGCTTCAGGAGCTCTGCAAAGGAAGCCTGGTTTGCATTCTCATGGGCTTTGCTTTCCAGACAAGACTGTTCTAGATAGTTGCCTTATGGTTGTCATGATTTTGGTGTCTGTGGGCTTTACTTGGCTGATCCTTTTTTTCCTGAAAGTCTTTTCACTCCAGTTTTGGGCTGACTGATCTTTCCTGGCTGCCAGACACTATTCCTGGTTTCTGCCAAGCTGCCTCTGCTCGCTGTGCTGACTGAAATCTCAAACTGCTGCACGCCCAGGACAACTCAGGACTCCCAGGAAAGCCTCTCCTGCCTCGGGGTGTTCATGATGTGGGGTGGTGGTGACAGGAGCAGCCCGTGGCTCTTCTGAAATTACAGCCCCACAGCTGCTGGGCTGTGTCCCTGGGTCGGTACCTGTAACCAACGTTGAAAAAGCTCTGTGGATCCAGGACTGAGGGGCAGCAGGTTGGTGGAACTGTTGAAAAGTTGCTGGTGAGAGGTTTGGGGCACTGCTCTGAGGCGGCCGCTAGAGGCCCTGCCAAGCCCATCCCTTCACTCTGCATCAGCATCAGCTCTGGCATGCTGAGATTCCTCTCTCGAATCGTCCTTCTGCTCCCCTCCAGAGCCCACCCCCATTCCTGACACTTCATCCTAACTTCTGGGGTCTGAGCTGTGTCCTGTCCTCTCTGTGTGAGGCTGGAACATACAGAATGGTTTATCACACAATTATTTAAAGCTCATCCACTCCAACCCCCTGCAGTGAGTGGGGACACTTCAACTCCATCAGTTCCTCAGTCTGACAAAAGCCTGGTTTGACCCTTAGCTGAGTCAAGGGGAGCACAGAGATAAATTCATACAGATGCCAGGATTCTGTTGATATCATCCATTACCAGTCCATATCTCCATTTCAGCTTTTGAACAAAAAAGCAGCATTTATTTCCTGGACTAACTGACAGATCTGTGGGAAAGTCAGGCTGCTGCCCTGCCTGGTTTCTCAGTCTGTATCTTGAAATTTTATGCTCACGGAGGCTAAAGTAAAACTTTATTGCACTTTTGTGTTTGGCATTTACATCCTGTTTATGTAAATTCTTCAAACAGCTTGATTTGTAGTAGAGGAAAACAATTCTTGCTGTATCTTTTTGTCTTTTGAAGTGTCCATCCACTCTGGAAGAGGAGAACTTGTATGGAAATTAAGTAATTTGTCTGGATGTTTTTGTGAGACTTAAATCTGCACTCTTCCAACAGATTCTGGTTTTGTCATTATCAAACCTCAGACTGCAAGTTCAATGCATTCATTTTTCTGCTTGGGTCTTAAAATTTTGGCTGCATGACACTGACTGAAAGGGTGGGACTAGGCTAGAAATTATTGCTAAATTTGGGAACTGTTTCTTGTGTGTATGAATCACTAAAATCTGGGAACTTTTTTTGTTGTCTATCAGCTTGGTCAAGTGCAAAATGACAACTGCACTGGAGTTTTGAGCAGCAGTGATGGACTGGCTTTGGTAGGATTGTTCTGACAAACCATTTGTACTGTGTTCATCCCTGGAAGCTGAAATTGAGCTACAAACCGGAGGATAATTCTGGTCTCCTCACAGCCTGTGTGTTCAGATTTAAACCACAGGATGGGGCCAAGAAGATTGGAAACAAGATCTGGGAACAGCATCTCGTGTGTCCCTGACACTTGTCATCGTTCAGTCCTCACAGCTTGTCCTGAAAAGCCTTCCAAGACAGCAACTGTCACTGGACACTTGTCTGCACCATGGAACACAGCAAGGCAGCTGCCACAGCTTGGACTTCTCAGCCTAAAGCTGCCTCTGCAGCAGGGATCTCAAGTGAAGCCAGAGAGGGTGACGGTGACGTTCCACTGGCTGTGGCCCCAGTAGTGCCCAGGAGTTGCTCTGTGACCCTCTGTTCCCATTTTGAGTTCACCAAGGTTCAGTTCAGTTGGATCAAATCTCTCTAAAAATAGGGACTCCAGACTGGGTGGGTGCATTGCAGGGCAAGTGGATAGGGGAAGGGAAAAAAGTGCAAAATTATGTGGGGTTATGTGAGGAGTAAAAATGCTCCTGAAAATACTTTCTGTCATTCCTTCCTATGCCCTTCCTCTGTATTAATTTTCCCTTCTGTTTTCAGGTTCTTGCTGGCAAAAACTGGTGATTTTAAGGCAAAAGCTGCTCACAGAAAACCGAGCCTGGTATGCAAGCGGCAATTGTTGATTCTGGAGTATCTTCAGCAGGAAGGAAAGAGCAGGAGGTAATTTGCCTGTGGGAGGGGAAAAGAGCAGTCAGAAACAGAGAGGACACTTATTTAGGAAAAGCTATAGGGTCTGACCTCGTGCTGACTCCATGCTCCATATTTTCAACCTGTGGAACATCATGGGCCTCCCCTTAGGTGGGATATCTGGCCTAACCTAATGCCAACCTTGCCTTGAAACAGGGAAAGCACAGGCAGTTTATCTGCAGTTTGAACAGGACCCATCTGAACATGATACTTCCACCACATCCACATGAATCACATGGACTGGAAATGGCTTTTATTTGTACAGGTCTGAGGAGCAAAGTGGGGTTGGTCCATGTTTGGCTATGGTCAGTGCACAAACTAAGGGCAAAATTTACTCTGCTCTCCTTTACATCTCCATGTCTGACAGCACAGGAGCCAGGCAGCTGTGAGGGTGTGTGGTGTGAGGGACTGCAGCAGAGCACAGCTGAAGAACACAGGCCTCTGTGGCGAGCGGCAGGTAAGGGAGACCTCCTTAGCATCCTGTAAACAGGGACTGTATGGT
>VRYO01001183.1:928585-963527 GCA_009812075.1 Sialia sialis | reverse complement strand
TGTTCCAGTGCTCTGATAAATGAGAACTGCTGCTGCTGGAAGAGCTTGTAGTTCTGCTCGATAATTCCTAGACGTTCTATTATGTTATCCATGTTTACTTATTTCTGGATGTGGGAGGGAAAAGGAGAGAAAGGAAACAATTGTAGAAATCATGCAATTCTACATCTCGCAAGAGTTGGAATTCGGTTGATGAGTGGAAAACTTATGGGGAAAAAAAGTGTAAAAAGTAAAAGGCAGGAAGAAGAGGAGCTGTCTTGTGTGGAAGGCCTGCAGTCCCAGAGCCCCAAGCAGTAAGTCAAGGAGTCGGTAATGATGCTGCAACAAGAGGCAGAGAAGCCAGAGGGGAGCGCTGACAATCAGATGCCATAAACCCGAGCGGCTGCGTTGTAAAGATAATGCGGCAATGCATCAAGCGCCGGGGCCGGGGGAGCCGGGGCTCCTCTCCCGGCTGTAAAACCACGGCCCCGGCGGCTCCCGCACTCTGCCGTTAACGGGACCGGCCGGAGCTCTCCCGTTAACCCCGCAGCGCTCGGTGCCGGGGCGAAGCTGCCTCCCCTCAGGGACCGAGTGGGACCCTGCGGGCAGAGCAGAAGCTCTCGGGGGAGCCTCGCCCGCAGCCCCGGCCCTGCCCGACCCCCCGGGCCGGTGGCGCCGCCGGGACCCCGCGCTGCGGGCGGGTGAGGCCGCCCCGCTCCCGGCCCGGCCAGCCCTGCGGCTCCTACCGGCCGGTGGGCGGGCGGCGGCGGCGCGGTGTGGCTGCTCCCCAGGTGGAACGGGGCTGTGTGGAGCACAGGGCGGACAGCGCTGACTGAGGCTTCTCGGCTCCGCCGTTGCCGCGGCAACCGCGCCGCCGTGGCCCCGGCAACCGTCGCCGCTCGATGACGTCTCCCCGTGCCCGTTGGAGCCCTGGAGGCCCCGAGCGGAGCGAGGCCGTTTCCCGTCGCGCGCTGATGACGCCTCTTTAGCAACGCGTCGCGTTGCTGGGGCGGCCATGGCGGAGGCCGCTGTGGAGGAGCAGGCCCGGCCGTGGCCACCGCCCGCGGGCGCCTACGCGGAGGAGCGGGGGCTCTTCCAGCTCCTGCAGGTGAACGCGGAGCTCTCGCCTGTCCCTCCACGGCGAGGGGTGACCGGGCCGGGCCGGGGGAGGCCGAGAGGTGCCCCGGTTCGGGGTCCTGTGGAAGGTGATGGGAGAGTGTCCGTGTGTGGGAAGCGGCCGCGGGCTCTCTCAGTCAAATATTTAAATTAGCAGTTTCTGCGGTTCATACGTGTCGTTTGATTTGTGGAAGAATGTGGCAGGCCGTGGAGGTATGGAGTCGGTGAAAGGCGAGGCAGGATAAATGGGGACAGTGACAAATTGCGGGAAGAAGGCGGTGAAGGTTTTGCCGCCGCTGAGCCGGGGCTCTCATCGCCTGCTCATCATCGTCCGCTTAAAATCCTTCCCGTTGTGGATCTTCGGGGAGGTGTCAAAAATAAAAGGAGAAAAATGCACCTGTGGTGTCGTTGTGATTTCGGTACATGCAAGGCTGGTTTCCCTGCTTTTTTGTTCTGGAAGTTCGGGAAAAGCCAGTGTGTCGTGCATGGGGAGGTTTGTGTGAAGACCTAAATATCCTGGTTCTTTTCTGACAGGAGAACTTGCTGCAGAGCTTTTCCCCGTGTGCTGCTCTTAACTCTTGAAAAGTCATTTTCACTCACTCAGAGCTCACTGAAATGCACACACATGCTTATTTCTTTTCTTAGTCCTTTTTTTGTGCTATCATTTTCCCCCCCTTGGTTTATTATGACTAGCACCGCATCGTATTTTTTTTTTTTTTTATTAAATACTTTGTTTTGCAAGCCACAATGCATTGAGTTTAGCTGCAGGGACTCATATTACATAAAATGTTTGTAAGATTTACTCAGGGTCGTGTTTTTGTGCTTCAGTTGTCTTGGGGCGAAATAATGACACAAACACAGCTTGAAATTGTTGTGGTAAAACATTTACAAAACACAAAATGTATGAACTACGTGAGACCCAAAATATGATCGTCCCCCAGACTGTAAAACAAAAACTCATGTGAAATTAAATTGAGTTTAGCAAAATCGGATAGACTTAAGGTTTGGGCAAGAAACAGTGCCAGTATCAATCACTGAATATTTTTGAATTATAATAAACCCAGATTTTCTTAGATTTGTTATTTATGAAGGTGCTAGTAAGTGTAGTGCAAAATCCAGATTACTTAGTTTGAATAAATGTTGCTGGAAAGTAATAAATTTTAAATGAACTTCCAATAAAAATACAAATTTCATCGTTTATGCTCTGTGCTACCCAGACCTTGACACATCTGAGCTTGCACGATCACCAGCTTATAAACAAAACTGAGTGTTTGAATTATTCTAATGAAGTGGATGAAGTAGAAAATAGACCACTCTAATAAAAGACAATCAGTTGGTGAGGATATAAAATTTCATGGACTAGATGGACTTTATGGTATTTACTTGCAAATATTAAAGTGTTATTACTGCTTTTGAGAAACGTCTCTTCCAGCGCAAGCAGCTTGGCTAAATTAGAGCATTAGTTCTGTTTGATGTTTAGCTCTAATTACAGAACTCGTGGCTGTGCTGAAATGTCTTACCAGGAAATGTATGGATATCTCAGGGCTGTTCTTTTTCCTGCCTGTAAAGCCCAAATCCTCCCTGAAACCAGTGCAGGATCCCCACTGCTGTGGGAGCTGAAACAAGGCCCCGCAGAACCTCAAGGGTTTTACATAAAAGTGGCTCCAAAACACACATTCAAGGCAAGGCTTTAAGCCTTTTTTTATTCTTTTATTCTTTTATTTTATTTTATTCTTTTATTTTCTTTTATTCTTTTGTTTCCCCCTCCTTCTCCTTGTTCCTTTTTTCCAGGTGTGAAATGTGCCTTGTCTGTGGGTTGTGTTTTCCACACACTCCTTCAGTGAGGAATTTGTGGGAGTGTGCTAGAGAAGGGTCATCCTGCCCTGCAGAGACACAAATTCAAGTTCACTCTGGTTTTCAAACTCCTTGGGTTTTATGTCAGAGCTGCTTCAACCATTTTGGACCCCAGGCTGCTCAAGTCAAACCTTTCTGGTGTCCATATGTGCCATAAATAAGCCGAAGCAAATAGGTTGTTGTTTTTTTTTTACTGGCAGTTTCTGACCATCTTCTGTTTTTCAGCATCTAAAATAGGGTCTGAAGTCTCAATTTTGACTGTGAAAGAAAATAAATAAGCATTTATAAGCTGTTTGGGATCCTCATTGTAACATTGCTGTAAAAATGCAGAGCTGTGTTAAATTTTCCTCTTTGTCCTGTTTATTTCCAGAATATGCTTGAAGAGCTATTAATTCATAAACCAGATGATCCCATTGAGTTCATGATAAACCACTTAAAGCAAAACAATGATGATGGTAAGTGAAAATGGAGACGCCAGAAATAGTTCATTTCCTGATTTGTAAACAGCTGTTGGGAGCTGCGCTGCCGTTGGCAGGTGATGGATCAAACTTTTCAGGCTGAGTCTTGGGGAGGGAGGAAACAAAAAAACAAAAAAAAAAGTGAGCATTTTGGAATAGTTACAGGCAAGATGCTTTTAATTTCTTTTTTTAGTGAGTAATCTAATAAGAAATGCACTTTAACAGTTATAACAATGAAACCCTCTAAGGGAATAACAAAGAGTTCTGGTGTATCAATTATTAATGCCTTCTGTGCCCCATCTGATATTTCCTGTTGTCTTTAAGCTCGCTAATTACTCCTTTTGTCAGGTGTAAATTTGGGTTCCTAGTCTACCTGGGCTGGCAGATTCTCTGCTTTTTGATTAGTTTGTTACTCACTGCTGTTAATGAGTTCCACAGCTCAGTGGCGTCTCAGCTGAAGGAGCAGTGAGTGTGTCTGCTCCTCTGTGTAACAAAACCAGGTAAATTGAATGGGAAGTCTGTATTGTGCACAATAAAAGCATGTACCCTCAATCAAATTATTTGATTTACAAACTGTTCACCCTTAGGCAGATTATATTTGGATATGCACAACTGAAGTGTAATTTTTGTTCTGCGTGAGCTGTCAGGGAGAGCTGGTGTCATGGAGCTTTGATGTTTCTTTAAAACCAGAGTAAACCATTATGAAAGTTCTGCTGCAGCATCAATGAAATCATTATCACTGGAGGTGCTGTGAGCTCTTAGTGGTGCTGATCAGATGGATGTTGATTGAAATGCTGCTAAATACGTTAAAGGGAAAAAAAAAAATCAAATCCTGCAAATTGTGCCCAGCCTTTTCTGGTGCAGGCAGCGTGAATAATCAATCTGGTTTGTAGACCCATGGAAAATATGTGAAAGAATTTCCTGCAGTTTGATAGAATGCTGATAAAATTTTTTCACATTGGGGTAACATTTGTCCTGAAGCCCCACAGTATTATTTTAACAGAATTAGGCAGGTTTCCATGCCATGACTTCAGTACTTAGAGGCTAAAGATAGAGCTGCAGCAGTTGTTTGTCAAGGGGAAAATGTTGTCTGCTTTTGGTCTGGAAAGCCCTGTTAAGGCAGGAGAGGAACTCAATTAAAATTAAAGCCTAAATGTTGTTTTAAGAATAAATTATATGGAAAATAATGTAACAGAAATGTGTAGCAGAGTTGATTTTACTTTTTGATCATGGTGGAAGGTGCTGACTATTTAGAAGAAAAAAACCTGATTAGAGCCATCAGTAAAGCAATGAATTTTCATGATCTTGCCTTGCCTAGACAGTTTTAGCCCTAGAGAAAATTTCAAACAGAGATGTGTGGAAAAGAAGCATTACATCTATCCCAGGTGAGAAGTTAGAAAACCTTTTTAATTAATAATAGGATCTAAGGTACTTTTAAAAATATAAACAAGTCTAATGGTGATTACAGCTTACAACTGCCTCGAAAATCTCGTAGGTCAAATGTGTGGCAAAGTGTTTGTGCTTAGGGCTCCGTGCTATTGTTCTTTCATGTGTTCTAAAAACCTTCAAGGGCCACATGAAGACTGTTAATTCTTTCATATTCAGAGATGCAAGTTTTCTACACAGAGTATCTTGTGCTTTCAGGGTCATTGGCATTTCTCTGAGTTCCTCCTTTACACTCAAACCTCGGAAGGAATGTAAAAAAGTTCTGCAAGAATGTTCAGTGTGTACCCTGTGCTTCTCCTCTTTGACAAAAGATTTCTCTGACAAGTGAAGCAAATTTCATTGTATTAGTATTAATTATAGAGTGTTTTGGATTTAAATGGAACTCTGTGAGCCCAGCTGTTCTTTTGTGTTATTCCAAGATTCATTTTGTTGTTGCTAAAATCATCGTGGAATGTTAAAACTTGCTTTACTTGGACGAGTAAATCCCATAACGTCTCATCAAGACTAAATACAGAATTAAATATGATTTGTTACCATAGAAAAAGGCATTTCCCAGAATTTCCTGACTTCACTTAGCTGCTGGTTTGGAGCTGCAGTATTATTTGTTGATTGGAGGGGTTAAACATTACACCCAGTGGTGTCCTGGTTGTGCCCCTGTGTCATATGTTTGGGGAGAACGCTTTAGAGGAGTCCTACAAGTGTGCAAATGAGTAAATCAGTGAATTACACTGCCCCATCTGCTGCCAGCCACTAAGCAGAGAGAAAACCAGATTTAGTACAAAGTGAGCATTTACAGTAGCCCTGGGCAATATTAAAGCATGAGATGGTGTATATAATGGTATGTTTCGTTTTTTATCAAACGTTTGTCCAAGAAAGCTGTGTATTAAAGCTTCAATACCTAAGGGCTTTCTTGTGAATTTTAAATCATGCTCCTAGTTAAACCTCAAAAGGATCTGTGGATGGAAAGGTTTTTTGATTTTCTTTGAAGTGGTTTGAAGAAGTTGATTAGTGTTGGCACCCAAGCACTCTTTTATGACGCTGTTTATAAATAATTCCTAAGTACCGGGCTGGAGTTTCAAGGTGTTAGATTTTAAAAAAACCCTAGGATTTAATCACATTACATTTGAAAGAAATTAGGTGATAAAAACAGCTGATGTATCCTTTTAAAGTATTTTTCTACATTGTGTACTGGTTCTGTTGCGCTTGCAAGAACCAATAAGGGGGGAGTTGTTCTTAAACCTTCCAAGTCAGATAACTTTGTAAAGATGAATCTGTAATTTGGGTTTCATGTATGTTTAAAAATTGCACCTGCCCAATAACTGTTAAGTGCATGGAAGGCCTCATGAAAATACATTTCACATCCTTGCCTGTCTGTTACCATCAGTCACGATCTCCCTTGGTTATCCAGAGCTGAGGAGGTTTTTGGGTGAGTGGATCCTTCCTCTGCTCAGACCTGTGTTACTCCCAGTAAATACTAACCAGTCCCTCCTGCATGCACTCTGATTTGGGTTTTTTCCCCCCTGTGGTATAGGGGGAAAAACATCAAAGCTGTTGATAAAAAAATGACAGTTCAATGGATTGAAGCCCAAGGTGTATTTATGGAGAAAGTTCCAAATACTTTCCTAAGAGGGACTCCATTTTCTCTTGTTTGTCTTGCCTCTAATTCATTCCCAAAGAAGCTCAGGGCAGTAATGCCTATTGTGGTGTGTGTGTGCATTGGATTAAGAATTCCTCAGAACTGGGATGCATTTTTTGCACCTTGCCCCCTTCAGGGAAAGAAGGACGTGCAGCAAGAAACAGAAATGAGGAAAATTACTTTAAATGGTGACTGGAAAAATTGAAGGCGGCTATCAAAAAGTGTAGTGAAGCAAACTTTCATTTTGCAGTATATAAATCTCTGAAACCTGACACAACCTATTTAGGTGAAATTAAAAACTGAAATATTTTTTCATCACGAAATATGTTAGTTCTGAATTAATATTTCAGGAATAAAAGTCAAACTCAGGTAAGAAGATGTTTGTATCTTAGGGTTGACCCACTAAACTCTCCATGTGTTTAAATGGATTGAGATATTGCCATCTCATAAATCTCTCCAAGTGGCATAGTTAGAGTGTTAATCTCATTGACCATGGAGATTAAAGCAGGACCCAGCTGGCACTGATTTTCTGCTCCCCCTTTTTTACCCAGTGGAGCCCAGTCCCAAAATCTCCACTGGGGCAGCTTTCCAGCTGAAATCATTGTTTCATGGTGGCTACACTGGTATTATGCAATACAGGAGTGGGAAACTGCTTGGGATTTTTGCTGTTCTGCATCTTGACATTTGCATATCCTTGTTCCATAGCTCCAAGAATTTGTGTCCTTGGTCCCCCTGCTTCTGGGAAAACTACAGTTGTGAGTACCTTACCCTCAGTGTTGTAGCACTTCCCACTCACTTTCTTACTTCCTACTGAGCTCAGTGTTGTGGAGAATTTTATTCTGGGAAAAGAATTTTGAGATTTATTCAAGTGATAGATGAGCACAAGACAAATTGAAAGGTGTCATTCCTGAGGGATACACCTGGGTATTACACTACAGGTTAAATAGATATTTTCAGGTGAGGTTTGTGAGAACTCAGGTAGTGAAACTTCTGGAATGCAACAGAATTCTGCCTGCCTTGTTTTCCCAGCCTTTTGACCTGAATTCGCCTGGGAGAAGTAAGGTAATTACACATTTGTGGTGTCCCTTTGCTGTGAACTTTTCCATTTTCATGGTCAGTTGTCTCATGTCCACTGACACAGCTTAAATGCAAAAGTCAAAGTTGCATTTGAACCTCAGAAACAGCAGGTGATGCTGGTGAGGGCATGGTAGGGAGAATGTTTCCTTCTTTAAATTCTCTGTTAAGATACAGGAGATGAAAAAGCCATTATTCAAAGCTGGATACTCTTGAACATCTTCATAAGAAACGACTTAAAGTTGCTTCTATACTTCAGTGTCTATATACTTAAATATGTGGCTGGGAAAGCTCTGTCTTTCTTCAGCCTTCTGAAAAAAAATTGCTTCATTTTCTTTCCAAATGTTTCAACCTGTATATTTTTTTTCTCCCCTCAGGCAATGTGGCTTTGTAAACATTTCAATGCCATACGTGTCTCTCAGGAGACTTTGTTATTCAAGGAAGCATTAATGCAGACAGAGGAAGCAAAGGCATATAAAGAAAGAAACCAGGTGTGTAAGAGAATATAATAACAGTTGTTCTCATGTCACAGAACAGGAATTATGTGGCATTCCCATGATTTCCACTGCTGAGTTGAGCAGATGAGAGTAAAGACTCTTCTCTCTGTGTTGTACATTGGTGTGTCAGGACACAGAACAGGGGCAAAGCAATGGAGGCCTTGAAAATATTAACCTTGAAACAAGCAGCAGAAGTGGGAAAAATCCAGGAATGCACAAGCCACTTGAAAGAATGGGTGATTCTATTATTAAACACAGTGTCTTCTATCTGGGCATGTTTGATAATCTCAATAAAATAAGCATTAATCTCTGAGGTCTCCTTTGGTACAAAATGCTCTGGAAAATATGTACACAAAGAACTTTTTTTGATCTGACAGTGCTACTTAGTTGTGCATGCTTGATTTCTCTGTAGCATGACACAAATAACTTACTTGGTGCATTAACTCAAAAGGAGGATGACAATCCAGGCAGTTCCTGACAGCCCTGGAAGCTCTCAAGCTGAGGCAGGAGCAGCTGACTCAGATTGTTGAATTTTCCCCCAGTTCTGTGTACCTGAGTTTCTCAAGTCAGATTTTTAAAATCCATTCATTGTGGGCATCCTAACTGACGTTCAAAGGAGTTAGTCTAAAAAATATTTTTTCCAGGTGTTACTCCCAGGATTAGTTGATCAGTAATGTAATTAATTGTTTTATTATTAGTGACAGATTGGAAAAATACATTGAAAGGTTATCTTGAATACAGAGAAGCATCTGATTTCTGCCTTTTTTGGCTGATTCCTGTCTCCAATGTCAAGGCATTCCATGAGAAATAGAATGGAAGAAGTCTGAGTTTTTTGTGACTTTCTCTAACAAGTCCACTAGTTCTATTTCATTCCTTATCATAAAGTAAGGGTAAAATAATCATAAAATCAAAAAATAAGGGTAAAATATCATAAAATTAGTAAAATAATTTACTCATTTTCATAAAAATTGAAGCAGTTTCCTATCTGTGGGAATTCTACACCCCTGCTAAATCCACTTTAGAACTGGAATTGGCCAGCAGATTTGTAATTTAATTTACTGAGATGGCAGATGGTGTGATACACAGATTAGGGGTTTTTCCTTAGAAAACCAGTCTAAAATAGAGTAGTGTTTATCAAAATGGAATAAAATACTGGATTCGCAAATGAAGTTTGGAGGTGCCTCAAGTAGCACACTTCAAGATCTGAGAGGAAAGAGTTCATTGAACTCCCTGAACTCACTGGCAAAAATGTTTGCATTTGGCTGGGGTGATAGAGAATTATTCTTACTGAGAATATGTACTTTGAAATCTTAGTTCTAATTATTAAAGATTGTTTTGATAGGTTCATAAATTTATACTTGGAGGGGGAGAATTTAAAACAAAAATTCCCTTTGGTTTAATTACTGTAATTATTAACATATTTCAGATTATACAGATGCACTTTCAAGGGTGTCCTTTTGGGCTTATTTGATGTAAAAAGATGGATGGTGTGGAAGATGAAAGTCAGAAGTGTCAAGGCTAATCAGGTAGTGAGGAGGGCCTGCATAGCAGAGGCTGCTGCTGCTTCAGCACTGTGCAGTTTGCCTTTGGGTTGGATTTTTACACCCTAGGAGAAGATCTTCACAAAATAATTTTGTTCTTTTATGTGAGTTTGTTTCTTTGAATGTAACTCCTAGAATCAGGAGGGTACTCTAGGTTGGGATGTCAGTTCAGGAGCTGTTCACATAAGGTTGGATATAACCAGTGCATTAAAAATTTGTGGTCCTGGCCAAAGCAATTTAATAAATGGAGAAGAGGAAAAGCAGGAGCTAAGGCTGTGATTTTTGGAGAGTCTGCTGTGAAGATCATAAATACAATTTAAATTTGTTCCTCACATCCCAGGCTACTGTGGCTGCATTAACCCCAGAACCAGAGTTTGGCCAATGTCCCTGGATCTGGGCAAATGCTGCAAAAATCTCTGCAAATGTTTGTTCACATATTTCACCTACTCATCTTTAGCCAAGCTTTCATCTCTTTTGTGTTCACCCATTAAAGCATTTGGGTTTTCCTGGCACAGGAAGCCATGCAAGGCATATTTAAAATCCATGACTGCTCTCTGAAGCTTCATTTTTCAAGTTGGACAAGCAATCATTCACCCTCACATACCTGGCCACTTACTAATGAGCACAGCTCAGGTAGTGAATTTTAAATATTGAGCGTTCAAAGCAAAATGTGATCATTCTGCATGTAAAAATACTCCAAAAAGAAGTCAAGTATTTTTGAATATTCAGTAAATTGAAGAACCACAAGCTACCAATAAATATTCCATGAACAGAAAAAGAGGCTACATTTTTGGATAAATCATTGCAAATTATTCCCTCATCTCTAGTTATTATAATGTTAATAGGAAGCATCTTCAGGTTTTCCTATAGTGAAGTCTAATGATGAGCTATTGCATATTTCACTTTTCCTGTTAACTGGATAAAATAAGAAGTTGAAACAACTGTGGTAATTGTGGGTTTGTGGGATGGGTGTGCTCTTACTGCTACACTAAATTGCAGTTAAGGTGTTTGCATAATATTTAATAACTTAAAACTGCTCCAGAGTGTGTCACGTCCCTGTGCTTTTTAAAAAGAAATAAAATAGAAAAGAAAAAAAAAAAAATCCAAGGCATCCTTAACTCTACATGGTCAGCATTCCAGTCTGTTCCAGGGTAGGCCACTCTGAAGGAACAAACTGTTCTAGTTTTGTGTATCCAAAAAACAGCCCTTCATGTGTATTTATCTGAACAAACTAAATCTAAACATTCACAATACTCAGGATCCTAAAGTAAATTTCTTCAAACTTGGTTGCTGTTCTCTCCAAGGTGCCAGTTTGGAGAAGCCAGAATTTTTTAGTTGCAGCTGTTTTCAGAGCAAATACATCCAAAACTTCAAGAAAAATGTCTACTGAAAAAGCTCCCCTACAAAAAAGTGTGGGAATTTTATGAAAGGGGAATTGAAATATAACTCTGAGTAGATCAGGCATGGAAATTGAAGTATGATGTTCCTGAAAGAACATGGAATATTTAAAATTAATCACAAATGGGTACAGTTTTTCAGCAAATATGGAAAGAGTGATGCTTAGAAAAGTGCTCTGAACTTGACCAAAATCCTTGAGCAGTGTTTCCTTCACCTGCACTGTGGCTAAGGTGTGGTTTGGCTGTCACCAAATGTGTGTCACTGTCCCTGGGTGCAGATTTCTGGGAAGTGCAATCCCATCTCCCAGGCTCACGATGTATTTATGTGTTTATGAGAGATAAATTATAAATAGGCTACCTGATATGTACCAGATATCCTGATTTCTAGTGGAATAATTAGGCATTCTGCAAGCAGCCTATTGAAAAATGATTTTGTAGGCCACTGCTCAGTGGGAGGAAAACTGCCCAGGAAATGAGACTGGAATTGAGCCACAGAGAGCAGAAGGAGCTAAAACACTGAAATACCTGAATGTGTGTCCTTGACTGTTTCTGTGCAGCATACCCTGCTCCAAAGACAGCAGTAAGAATCCCAGCGCATGGAGAGAAGGGAGGATAAATTTGGTTTAAATTGGTTTGGCCAGGCTTAGCAGAGCAGCTCTGCAGCTCTGTCTTGACGTGACACATGAAAGGAGCAGCCAGGTCCTGGCTGTCCCTGCGAGCAGCGTGGTGCCCCTTTGGAAGGTGACAGGCTCTGGCAGTGAGGGGCTGCAGGAGGCTCTGACAAAGCACCCTGGGGACCTGCTGGCTCTCAACAAACACTGCAATTTCCTTCCCTCCTTCCCTGCTACCTGCTTGAGTGTTGTGAGGAGAGGCACTGAGAGCTGGGGACAAAAGAGAGGAACAAAAGCAAACCCTGCCTGTCTGGGCCACCTGGGCTCTGCTCTGTGTTCTGGAGCATTTTCTCCAGCCTGCTTCAAAGTGGCATCATTTCCAGCACTCCTTGTGAAGTTGTTTCATCATCTAATGAAGAAGATTTTATGAAATCTTCCCACATCAGCAGCCACATTTTCTCCTTGTATGAATTGACGTTCAAAGGAGTTGCTCCAAAGAATATTTTTTTTTTCAGGTGCCATGAGTCCCAGGATCAGTTGATCTGTAATGTAATTAATTTTCTTATTACAAGGCAATTGTTTAATTATTAAAAATTAGTGGCAATTAAATTGGAAAAATATGCTGAAAGGTTATTTTGAATACAGAGAAGCATCTGATTCCTGCCCCATCTACCTCTCCAAGCCTATACAAGACTCTTTTTTAGGTTTATATCCTTCAGACTGGTTAGGAAAAAGACATGAGAACCACAATATATGGAACTAAAGGTTCAAGCTCACATTGCTGAGAGATAATTTATTTTAATTGGGAGATAGAGAATGTGATTACAGGTTGGGTTTTTCCTGGTTTGTTTGGGTTTTTTTCACACAATGAATAAGACAAGGCATTTAGTGAAATTATTATTGACTGTTATGAGCTGCATGGGCAGAAGTTTAGACTTAAACTGGCTAACCCAGTTCAGCATAGAATGAAAGCCTAAATTAACAAGATAACGAAGCAAATTCATACTAGATAGGCAGGAAAGTATTGCTGATTTCTTGTCAGGAAATCAAATGCAGTGGAAGACATATTGAGGGGTGCTAATCTTTATGGGAACTTTGTTCTTCTGTCACATAGCAAATACCTTTTTACAAAACATCTTTAGAGATGAACAAAGTAGCAGCCACAGAACTAAACAGCACTTTGAAAATATTGGCAGGTGCAGTTCCATCCCATTTCACAGTGTAAAAATTAGGTTCAACTATAAAAGATATTTAAAATAAACCTTTTGGATGATGAGAGTTACTTGAAGCTGTGAAGCCTCCTGAAAAGCAGACTGTGTTCTTTGTGGGTTCTGTTTGTGTCCCTGGTGCTGTCCCCTCTGTCACTGGAGCAAGGGGCAGATCCTCGTGGTTAAAAGGATGCTTTGTGATGTGATGTTCTGGATCCCTTTGCAGTTCTGATGTCCAAAGTGTGTGTCAGTGTGCAGAACCTGGCACTGCTTCCATGTCAGTGTGCAAAACCCTCATGGATATTCATGCTCTGTGCTCAGCTTCCCTTTAACACTGATTTTTGTGCCCTTATTAACTCTTTGTCATTAACTCATGTTAATGACCCGGGACTCGCATGGAATTATTTATTTCTTTATTTCCAAGAAGACATCTCACTTCACCTTTAACCACAACGTGGTAAAATTCCTTTTGAACTCAATTGTGAATATTCAGCCCTTTTTTTTTTTTTGTTCTTTCTTTAGAAAATTCCCAACGCACTTTGGGCCAGTCTGATCCAGGAACGTCTGTCAAACGTGGACTGCATCAAACAAGTAAGAATTGCTCCTCAGAGGGCTGCTGGATAAGCACTTACACAACTCCTGCCTGGTACTTAGCATTCCAAGTCCTGAGCAGAGCAGGGAATGGGGGCAAATCATCGGGGCTCCCGAGCCAGTTGCTTTCTTGAACATCAGCGCAGGGAGTTTGGAGCTTTATTAACAGGATAAAGGGGAGGATGAGAGTATGCATATGCTAATCTTCCAGCACAGAGATGATCAAAGGCTGAACAAGCAGAGCTTTGTTGATTGCCTGGGGCAACTGGCAGAGATGGAGTGGACAAAACAGATAAACAGAAAATAGATAGGAATCAATGTTGTTAAGGTTTTCTTGAGGAAAGGGGAGGAAAAGAGTCTTAATGTTGTTAATTTTAATTTTATTTCTTTCTTGTTTGGTCTCTTTTTCTTTTTTTTTTCCCTTTGTTAAAAAATGCTGCACTTGAATATATTGTCTTCTGGGTAATAATTAATATGTTCACTCTTAGCTTACACAAAGAGGCAACTGAATAGGTTTAGTTGTGTTCAAATCCGTGGGATCCTGTCTTTCTTGCTCCATGTTTCATCATCTGGGAGACTGAAACGATGATTTTTTTTGATCCTTAGAAAGAAAAAGTGAAGGGATTTGCAGAAATCCTAAATGATATCTGCTTTTTTTAATAAAATACTGTAGGTCCTACTCTATAATTGAGCTATTCATGTTGAATTTGCAAAGCAGAATTAAACTTTTGTATTGCTATTCACTGTGCTTGAATTATATGGGTCTGTCTGATTTTCCTTGAAGGTCTTTTTAGCTGAGCTATTTTCCTTCATTTTATCTCATTATAGTTACTTAGCACTCCAGATTACATATCTGGTACCACCTAATGTATTTTTTTATCTGTAATAAACCACACAGGACCTTCAGTTGGCAGGAGAACCTGTTTAAAACTACACATGGTATACTGCCTTGTTAATTTTTAGTTCTTTTGTAACAAGAGCTCTAAAACCTCTCAAAAATGCTCATTTTTTCACCTAGCTCTCTTTCCCTGATTAAAAGAACATGTGTTCTCAACAGCTACTTTTCCCAATTGTTAAAGTGAGTTTTACTGTCATACAAACAAAATCCATGGCTCTCCACAGGCTGCATCCTCCTTATTTTCCACCTTTTTTTCCCTGTGCTTTCTATAATTATTGGCATGGCTTTAGTTCTCCTGTCAATAATGAGGGAAGGATCTCTCAGTGAGTTATTTTAAGGATTAGGTCATGTATGAGTAAGGTGACAAGGTGGTTAAAATGCCAACAGCTGCAGAGTCCTGGCTGCATTTTGTGTTCCTGTGGTTTTCACTTGCAGCCCTGAATCAGAGGTGGGAGTTTTACAGAACCAGGGAGCAAAACTCTTTATGAAACTTCCCTGACATTCACCAAGAATGGAGTGGATGTTACCAAGCTAGCTGAGGCTTCAGCTGGTTTTAGGAAAAACACAGGATTTGTTTTTCAAAGGTATGATCGTTATTAAAAATCTTTACATTAATAGGTAGCCACACTCAAAGTGACCACAAATTATTTTCTCCTTTGAAAGAGGATCTATGCATTTTAAGTGTCATATTTTCTGTGTGTAACTCAGAATTAATGCTGTAGGGTTTTTACATCACTGACCAGATTTATGCCATTTCTTTCAAAACATGAGTCAGCATGTTTTCACTGGAAATGTTCATAGATTAGGAGCAGCATGTTGGACCACAGTACCACCAGCTGTTTGTTTTATTTCTCCTTGTGGTGTCATTGGCTTGCCATTAATTGTGCAGCTTTCATCCCACTGACAGTAGGAATACAGGAATTTTTGTGCTGCTGTTTTGACACTCACAGGTTTATAGATGTCACTGGCATTCTCTAAGGAGAACATTTTTATTGATCAACAGCTCTGCTGAGGCCCTGTGTTATGTGTTCTTCCAACACAAACGTGGTCAGGACTGTGAGGGATCAGGTGGGGAGGTCTTGCAGCACACACAGGAAACTTATTGCAAACATTATGTTCAAACCTGGCACTTGTGAGGCTGCCACAGAGAATTTTCATCCTGCAGGGTTAGCACAGCTTGGCTGCTGGGGCTGTGGAGGGAATTCATGGAGAGATATTGCCCAGGATGTGTTTGAGAGAGAGCTGAGCACCTTCCTTGGCATCTTTAGAAACAAAACTTAGGCCAGTGATTCACACAACAAGTGTCAGAATGATTTGAGATTGGTAATTTTTGTGGCTGCCTTTGAAAGGAAAGGCACAGAGAGCAATGGCTCTGAGTGGTTTTACTTTGTTTGGTTCTGTTTGATTTTAACTTGGTTGGTTCTTTTTAGTTTTACCTTGTTTGGTTCTGTTTGGCTTTACCTTGTTTGGTTCTGTTTGGTTTTACTTTGTTATGTTCTGTTTGGTTTTGCCTTGGTAGCTCAAGATGATCATGTTTTCTCTGTGAAATTCAATGCAAAGAAAGGGATGGTTACAAAGATTTATCCAGGGAGAGAATCTGCCCGTTCACCACATTTTGTGTTTTCTGAGAAGAATGGAGCTTTTTACAACATCTTTGCACCTTGCTCCACTGACAGAACTAATGTGGGGCATAAGAGGTTCCATTCTAATGGGAAATTTGGCAAGGCTGGAGCTTTTTCCATCACCCATCCTGCTCGTTTTGATGGACTGCAAGAGCTGGGTTGTCAGTATTTCTACTGCACTCCTCAGTCTGCCACGCTCTGAAAATCTCCAGAATTTTAGATCCATACTGGCAAAGCTATTCCTGATATTGTTTGTGTGTGTGTGTTATTCTCACCCCCTTCAGTATTTGGGAGTGAACACCATGTAATACTTATTCAAAACCACTGGATAATAATGTGCAAAAACTGTTGTGATTACTTGTTTTCCTAAATACAGCTGTATCCATGACCTTTATGCTTCTAGCTGAGATTTTTTTTTCTGATATGCCACATAATTCAGCATTATTTCTTTCTGCTGTTTCTTTTTCTTTATTCAAAGGCAGTGTCAGTTTTGGAACTGGTAATTAAAAAAAAAAAAAAAGAAAAAAGAGGATGTACAGGTCAAATAACAGGATGGAACTTGAATACCCAAGTCATTATTGTTGTGGTGGAAAGTGTGAAAGTCTGTAAGCTTGGTATCATAGCTGAGAGAACTGCCAGCAAAGTGGGCAGATTTACATTTGGGAATGACCTTGAGCATTTCCTTTCCTCCAGATTCCTGGAGTCTGGAGAAGAAAGTGATGGCTCTGGAAGTCCTTCCTTGCTGCTGATTTTTCAGCATAGCCTGGGTCTCCCAGGAGCAGCTCACCTGGCATGAAGGCAGCAGCAGAATCTCTGTTCACAGAGCTCATGGGGGAAAGGAGGGAGTTTGGAGCAGAGGGAGCAGTGACCACAGTGCAGGCACCATGAATTCCTCATTTTTAGCTTTTGTTCCACCCTTGGTGTGGTAAGATGCAATCCATGCCTGCATAGAACCACCAAAAATAGCTGGCTTCTTAAAGAAACAAATTTACCATGTGAAGTTACTAATTACACTTTAATGCCAGTCAGGAGGGCACAAGAAGACCAGTGTTTGCATAAAGCATGATAGGAATATTTTAAATCAGGTCTTGCTCTGCTGTGTCTCCGTTCCCAAGCCACACTCTCTTTTCACTCTTTTATTTTTCCACCCCCCTCTCTCTTTTTTTCTTCTTCTTTTTTTTTTTTTTTTATTTTTTTATTTTATCTGTGACATCTGCTTGGAGCTTGTCCCTCCTGTGATAGCACACTACTTGCAGCTGTTCAGACCTCCAGCTCCGAGCTGTGCACGGGGTGCCCTGAGCATACGGCCTTTTTGATGTGTGATAAAACAGAACCGAGCCACTGGGGGTATGGAGAGGGAGCGCAGCAGAATATCAATAAACCTGTTCTGAACAAAGCTGCAGCTCCGTGCTGGAATAGACATTTCACTGAAGTGTCAAGTAGATGGATAATATATTCTAATTAGGGACTGACTGATACCCTGCAACTCAGAGACCTTTGGAAATCAGCTCCAAAATGCTCACTGGTTTTGTACTCGGTGTTGATTTTGCATTTGTTTAATCCTTAAAATATATTTTCTGCAGGAAGCTATATATTGAGCTTTGTTTTTCTAAATAGCCAAAACTTTTTGCTATAAAATTGCTTATTTGCTGTTTTAAGGACCTTTGAAATTTGTATGTAAACTTCTTGAAGTTTGCTGTGAGTTGGTAAAAGTATGGATTGTGGATTGTTACAGTATTGTGTTTACTGCCTGTTGCACTTTGTGTGATTTGAGCTGTAAGCAGTAGTGACTTCAGGTTTTGTAGGGTGGTTTGGGGGGCTTTTTTTCATCTGTTTTGTTATAGTTTCCAAAAAAGGTTGCACTCAGAGTGGAGAAAATAAGCCAGATTTGTAGTCTGTGTAAATTGGCATCGATTTATTTGCCTCAGACCTCAGATGCCATTTCTCCCTAGAAGATCTGGGCCTATATATATATATATTTTATACACAGTATATTCCAAACTCTAGCTGAAGTTCCTGGCATAGCACTACAAACATTGTGCAGCTTTGCCTTCTGCAAGTCCCAAGGGATAAATTGATTTCTCAGCACCTGTGTGACCTTAGCCAGTGGTTCATTCTAATTTGGCAGAGCAAACACTGGGAGTGGCAAAAATGGCTTGCAGTTACTTGAGTCTTGTATTTTCTACATCTGTCAGCAGGATGACATGTTCCTGAAACCAGGCTAATTAAAGAATTTTAAATAGTCTGCTCTGTTTTCTTGTGTAATTGGAATGGCCCATTCCCTCACTCAGAAGTCCTGGAGCTAGATTTCCCTGAAACCTTTGGACCCCACACTGACAGAGCACCAGATTTATTTGGGAGATGATAATGATTGCCAGCTAATGCAATATTAAAATATCTCCTTTATTTCAGCACAAAGATGGCTCCCAGATTTACTGCGGTATCACAAAGTTATTGTGAGGGCTGGGATATAACAGCAAGGACTTGTGTGCTCAAGCAACTAACAGATAAATTAGGGAGAGTTGAGAAAACTCAGGCTTGAGCCTGGGAAGTGGATTAGATTTCAAATTCTGCATCAGACAAAAAGTGAGTGAGGCTGCAGCTCTCCGCCGGTATTTCACAGATCTGTAAATGTTTTTTTAAAGATGCTCAATCCAACACTTAGCTGGCTATAACAAGGACTTAAGGGAGCAAAAGGCTCTTTTTTCTTTTTTCTTTCTTTTGCTCTGTTGCTTCATTAGCTCTGGGAATGCTGGTTCCATTACTGTGAGTTTTCCTGTATAATTTAAGAAAATAATGAAAGCATGCATATTTTCCTCAGTATTCTTGGCATTAAATCTGTCTTTAGATTTGTTTAGCTCCTTTTTTTTTTAATATATCCACAGTGTGGGCTGGTATCCTTTTGAATATTTCAAAACTGTAGAAATTGTTTTGGGTTGTTTTTATTCGAGATAGAAGTTGGTTTGTTTTTATTTTTAAGACTGAAACATGAAAAAAAAAATACCATTGCTACAATCCATAAGTTCCCATTGCTGTGTGGCAGTGGAATCAGTGCATGCATTTCACAAAAATATCAGTGCTCCATGTTTGCTTTCTTCTCTCACAAACATCCATGAGAAATACTGTGCTGTGGAGGGATCAGAATGAGGTAATTTTTGTGTAAATTGCACTAAGATTTAGTATGATTTTTGTGGGTTTTTTTTTCCTCTTCCAGGATCAATAACTGTTTCATGTTTTTGTTCAATAGGGATGGATTTTGGAAGGCTTCCCTGAAAATCAGGAGCAGGCATGGATGCTGCAATCATCTGGCATTTTTCCTAGGCATGTTGGTAAGCAGTACAAGGTTTGTGTGTGGTTGCATCCAGGAGGAAAGACTAGAAGGGTTTGTCCTAAAAAATCTTAAATAAATTCAATACCCATACTGGAAACAGAGTCACCAGACTGCAGAATATTTCAATAGGATTGGAAGCCTGAGGTAACCTGGGAGAATTTAAGCCTGGTTTTCTCACCCTTTTCTCCTTCCACATCAGAGCTCTGGAAATTCCAGACCCTGCACCAAGTGGTTTTGAGCAGCTACAAGTTAGCTTTGCTCCTGACTTCCATCTCTAAAAATCAGCTTTTATCCTCAGGCTAAACCAGTTCCCCATGTGCTAAACACAAGTTTATGCCACTGTTGAATTAGGGAGTGTAAAATTTCACCACATGAAGTGGAAACATGATGATTTGAAGCTTGAGCTTTCAGAGTGGGGCTGGATTCTGGCTGGTTTTGGGTGGAATGTTTTGCTGGCAAAGACAAGACCTTGACAGCTGCCCTTGCAATACAGGAGAAGCCACTTGTCCCAAATTATAGTTAAAGGATCTACTTAGAATATAAAATTTAGTGCAGTTGTGTGGAATGCAATATGAAATGATAAATGCAGAGCATGCCAGTGCAGAGTGAACAGAATTTATCCAACTTGATGAATTGTCACTTTGGATTTGATTTGGATGATATTCAGCTGTTAATGAAGAATTCAGAATCACTGCAGTAGAGTTAGGCAAAAATGTTGAATGTCTAGTACTTGCATGTATTTTTAATATACCTAATAACATCTGAAGTTGAGTTTTGCTCACAATTATATCTGTGCCACCAAGACCTGAATGAGAATCTTAAAGCTCAGTCTGTCTAGTTAATCAAAAAGAAGATTGAGAGGAGATGAGATTTACAGTGTGTGAGTACCTTAATAGGGAGAAAAGTGCCTGAGAAAGCCATTTAATACAGAGAAGAAAGTCATGAAAAGAACTTGTTTGAAACCTGTAATCAAATGCACTGAAAAGAGTAATTAAATTACAGTGTTTAACTGCAAGGATGATTAGCCAAAAGCAACCCAGAGAACTGACAGGTTATTCCTCTCTTGATGCTTTCTAATCAAGTTTGAACACTCTTCTGTGAGATTATAAAAAAAATCAGTTTCACTGGTCTCACCACCAAGGTACCTTGGTGCAAAGTAAATGGTTTGTGGTGTAGAGGAGAATCAGTCTCGAGTGCTCAGTGGGAACTTCTGTCTGAGGCTCCAGAGACAATTTTTTTATTGCTGGGGGTGATGTTTTTTGGATAATGGGGACAGTTAGTGCCCATGGGTACTGGATTCATGGATATTTTATCCCACTGTATTGTTTAGTAGGTGAAGCAAAATTCTGATTAGAAATGAAGTAAAATATTGGCAGGGAGAATGCTGGGAAATGAAAATGAGACAAATATGCTCGAGATAAATTCAACCACCTTTAATATTCAGAACAGTTACAGTGAATAAAGCAAATAATTAACAAGAACTACACTTTTGAAATTTTTTCTTCTTTTTTTCCTTTTTGCTGCCTAGTTATGCTCTATGCCCCAGACACTGTGCTGATTGAGAGGAGTGGTGGGAAAAGGCTTGATCCCCTCACACAAGGTGCAGTATGTCTGTTCCTGACCTCCACTGCAGGCTGGAGTGTTTGTAGTACTACTGATGGGGTTAAAATTTAAATGGGATCCCTTTAAGAACTAGTAGGAATTTATGATTATAAATGTCAGCTGTTTGGAAGTGGTATTTGTTGACATTGCATTATTTTCAGCTCCAATAAAATACAGGGAAATAAAAAGCTCACTGCAAACAGTACAGAATATTTAAAGGTTAGATCTGTCCATATGAGTGGATAATTTTGCTGTTATCTCTGCTAGGTCCTGCTTTGTTCCTGAGGTGCAGGAATGCTTTTGGGGTAAATCAAATAATTTCCATTGGGTTAAATAAAAGCATTTCTATTAAATAAAATAAACTCTCAAATAGACTCAGCTCTGTATTTTCTGTTTACTTTTATCATCAATCATCCATCAGGAGATAAAATCCTGATATTGCTCAATTAAAAAATCAGGCTGGATGTTTTGAGGAGTGGAATTAAGAAGGGTATTTTTAACTAGAGACCTGTTAAATCATGTTCCCTGTAGAGGTTTTCCACACAACCTTTGACTGGCCCAGTGACCCCCTGGTGCAGCAGAGGTTGGTGAAACCAGAAGATCTCTCCGAGCAGGAGGTGTCCAAGAATCTGCTGGAATACCACAGAAACTTCCCAGATATTTTCCACATCTACCAGAAAGTTCTGAAATCCATCAATGCTGACCAGCCCTCCGTGGATGTTCTCTCACAGGGTAAATATCTGCTTTGTGCAAGTTGAGAAATCCTGTTTGAGGGGCAGCTCCTGGCTTTTGAGTAATTTTGTGCATGTTAAGAAAGTCCTGTTTGAGGGTAATTCCTGGCTGTTAGAATCACTTTGTGCAAGGTGAGAAAGTCCTGTTTGAGGGTAATTCCTGGCTGTTAGAATAATTTTGTGCATGTTAAGAAAGTCCTGTTTGAGGGTAATTCCTGGCTGTTAGAATAATTTTGTGCATGTTAAGAAAGTCCTGGTTGAGGGGCAGTTCCTGGCTGTTAGAGTCACTTTGTGCAAGTTTAGAAAGTCCTGTTTGAGGGAAGTTCCTGGCTGTTAGAATCATTTTGTGCAAGTTTAGAAAGTCCTGTTTGAAGGTAGTTCCTGGCTGTTAGAGTCACTTTGTAGGATTAGGCAAACCCAGATGACTCCCAGCTGAGTTGTGCTCTCTCTAGAACAGCATTTGGGCTGTTCCTGGTGATTATTTCACTGGAGTAAGTGCAGATAACTGGAAATTCGTAGCTCACAGTCCTGCCAAGGAAGAGCTGACTCAGTAGAGCAAGTGTCACCTCATTTCTGTGAGTGTCTCTTCTCAAAGGGAGCCCTGTGGCTCAGTTGTTCACCTCCCAAAGGGCCAGAACCTTCCAAAGCCTGACAACAGCAAGGAGGAGCAGTTCAAAGCTGGGAACATCTCATTGTTTAAAAGCTGTTTGTGCTGGGAGCTTTGCTGTTCAACAATTCTTGTTTGCCTTTGCTTGGCTGTAATGCAGTCTGACTCTTAAAGCTGATCTTTCTAGAAGAGAATAAGGAAACTGCCAGAAAAACCAATTGATGATGTACTTTGTAGCTGTCAGTCTGCAGATGATCTCTTATATCCCAGTAATTTTGCATCTCAAAAAGGTCTTTTTTTTTTAATACCAAGTGCTGCACTTTTAAGATAAACAAGTAGGAAGTTTATATTCTGAATTTACGCATTAATTACCTCTAAATTACTTAATTAAATTTAAAAGTTCATATCATCCTTCATAAAGAATTCATGCCTTGAATTGTAAATAAAAATGTGAGTGCCTGAATATTAATTATTATTAATTAATAATGTAGTGAGATAAATTGAAAACTGGAATGAAAAAATCCTCTCTAGATCTTTTTTTCTGCAGTGCATCAAGCAGCCAGATTTTTTTAAAAGAATAATTAGATGTGGAGACTGTCTAGGGGATCATTACTCCTAATTAACTTGGTTATTTACTGCAAATTAAGCATCATTTGTAAGCAGGGTGCTTTGCCTGTAATGTTTGTGCTTTTCAATACACTGAGTTGTGGAAAATGTTCAGAAGAACTGGAGCACTGCTTGGATAGCTGATGCTTCAGGAAGCCATGCAGCAAACACTATTTTCTGGTAGGATTTTCCAGGATTTTTGTTCAGATTTTTATTACCTCAGCTAGAGTTTTTTAAAATAGAGATCTCTCATAAATATGAGCAGTGCTGTGGGTTGTTTCACAGAATTAGAACATTTTGTGAGCTTGACTGCAGTTGCTGCTGCCCTGGTGTGGGATGTGACACCAATTCAGGATTCCAGCACTGCAGGGAGGGGTGGATACAACCCCTGTGGCTGCAGTTTTATTTTTTCAGTACTTTGGGGCTGCTGTGTAGATACTAGAGTCTGCTGGAGGTCCTTATTTATTAGAAATTATTTTATAATCATACCAAAACATCTAAGGGAGGGCTCTCTGAAAAATTGTTGAGCAATGTGTTGACAGTGGCACTCAGGATGTTCCCCACCAATCCTTTTGTGCTTTTTCAATATAGCTGATGTCTCACACAAACAGTCCTGTTCAAGTTTGTCCTATTCCTCAGCCTAAAATACTCCTTACAGTCATCTTCAAGCTTGTCCTATTCCTCAGCCTAAAATACTCCTTACAGTCATGTTCAAGCTTGTCCTATTCCTCAGCCTAAAATACTCCTTACAGTCATGTTTAAGCTCGTCCTATTCCTCAGCCTAAAATACTTCTTTTATTACAAGGACTCTTTAGAGAGTCTTTTCTTGGAACTGAAGATCTCACAAAAACTGAGAGAGGCTGCAGCTCATCTGAGCTCACCTTTTCTTGTATCCTTGCAGTCCCAGAGGAATCAGAGCCTGTGCAGATGTGTCCTTGCTGCTTTAGTCATGGCCAGGCATGGCAGGTGGGATCAGGGCCATGAAATTCAGCCTTGGCATTTGACTGATGCCTGAAAAACTTGCATGGCTTGAGCTGCTCCCTTCTCAGCCATCAAATGGGCACAGCTGTATCCAAATACAATCCAAATTTGTGACACCTTTTGGATTCCTGGTGATCTCTCAGATTCTCTTTTGGATTTGTAACAAAGTCCAGGTCTCTATAGTGTGGCAGTGCTGATGATGCTTCACATCCTGTGGTCTTTCCAAACCTGCAGGTTGAAGGTGCTATTTCCTACTTGAAGCAAAATTCTGGAGGATGATGCCCAGCAAATGTGTGGAGAAGCTCAAATATTCTTTACAAGTTACACAAAAAGGATGAGTGAAGGAATAAAACATCCAGAGTCAGTTCTGTGTTGTCAGGGATGAGCAGTGTCATGACACACTGTGCTACAAGTCTGTAATATTGTAATTAGGAGTCTTAATCACACACAGCTGGATAAATGTCATTAATTTAACATCCCAAGTTTTTACACTTAAATATTTGTTCAGAAACTGCAGAAAGTATTAAATGTAATTACAGCCCTCTATAATTTGCATGGTAAAATTGTAGCTATCAAGCAAAAATTACTTCTGCTAAAAACAACATGGTAAGAGAGCAATTATTAATTGAATCTGCTCTTTAAAATGGTTTGACAGGCACTGATGAAAGAAAGAGGAGTGTAATGATATTGAGATTTCTAAAATGCCTCTCAGAGTAAATTGCTGACAGGACAGTTTTATCAGTGTCCTGATTTTGGGTGCAGAGTCTGGATGTTTCAGTGATAAAATAAACCATGATCAACATGTTTTGTTTTTTTTTCTTAAGAATAGAGTAATTAACCAAAGTTTATTTTTTAAAAAGACATGGGTGCAAACCTGATTTTGTTCCTTTCTCTCCTGCTCTAGCTCTGGCCTTTGTCCAGACCCGGCACCGCTCTGCTGCCCCCTTCACGCCCCGGATTCTCTTTTTTGGCCCCCCAGGCAGTGGGAAGAGCCTGCAGGCAGGACTAATAGCTCAGAAATATGATGTTGTCAACAGTAAGTTCTCAGGAAAGATGCACTTTGCTCAATTCCCCCTTTCTCTCTTTTTGATCATTTATCTTTTGCTGTCTGCCTTTCTTGCTTGCTTATAAAATGTCTCTCTTTGTCCATTGCTGTGGATGTCACATTTTTGAGGGAAGTGAAAAATATTGGAATGAAGAAGTGTAAACCAAGAATATATGCTGTGACAAACCAGCACTCAGGTTTTTTTAGTCATCATTTCATCATTTTTTATACCTTTTACATCTGTGTTTTTCTATTGTTAGACCCCTGTAGTGCTCTGAATTCTTCTGTGGATCAGTAGATCATGAGTAATGCCTGCAGTTTCAGCTGTCTGACCAAAATTGGGGCACTTTTAAAATAAAATTCACTCTGAACCTCAGTGAAGGCTCAGGCTCTGCACATCTCAAGTAATGTGTGAGAAAATGAAGGAATTAGTTAAAAGTGAATCATCTTTATTTTGTAAAGAAAGTCCAGAAAATTCTTCCTGAGGCTTGTTCTTGATTAGCATTTAAATGTTAAAAAGTTCTTTATATAAAAGTGTAGCTTGGTGATAGGATCAGTGCAATATTTCCCATGTTCTGTAGTGTCTTCTAACAGTGGAGTAGCCAATATAAAATAAAATTTAAAAAATTATTTTTAACAAATGTCTGGTAGCTGTAAAATTTGCTGATGAGTCACACATGAGTTAAGCAAAATGCAGGTTTGATAGAATTTTTCTGCTGTCAGTTATTGTGCCATTACTGGATTTTAAAATATCATGTGGAAAACTAAATATATGTCGATTTATTCAAAGCTGTATTTTAGTAATTGTGTAATTGGCTTAAAGGAAAAAAAAAAAGCTTGATTTTTGCTCTTGTCCTTTTGAATTTTTTTTCAACTTTTTTTCTGAAACTGCAGGTTTCATAGTGTTCCATCTAGGTCAAAATTTGCATATATTTTTTTTAAACACTACAATATGAGAGAGTTACAGCTCTTTTTATTAAAAACCATTTCCAGTGCTTTACCCATATGTTTTTTGAATTTTATCTTAAGTATTCTGTAACCCAAATATTAGAAGAATTAAGTGTTTCATACAGAACTGGAAGACCATCATTTTTCAGAATAATATTCAGCATACACTTTATTTCTATTGGGCCACTGGGCTTGAAGCACAGGCTCAAAAATTTAAATCTGTTTAAATAATCTCATGAATTGGATTGAATTTAGGTATGCACTTATAATGCATCTTTAATAGGAGTCAGTGCACTGAGTTTCTGTTTTTACACTATTTATTATGAATATGAATTTGCTTCTCCAGGACAACAGGTGACTGTTCAAATTGTCCCTTAAATGTTGGATTTTATCAGCTTTGTCCCAGATCACTGCTGGGGACTCTCCCTCCTGTTGCCTGGCAGTGTGATTAACAGCAATAAACTGATTAAAGGGCTCCATCTTCTCCCATCAAAGTCACTGCCTGTCGCTGCTATTGATTCCTGGAGGAAAGGAATCAATTTAGGATTATTAATTGAATAATCTCCAGGGGGACCTGTAGCTAATATTTACCACATTAGAGGTGTAACCAGGATTTCTGCTGCTGTGTGATCTCTCCGTGTCTTGGTTCTCTCCCTCACCTGGGGCAGCCAGTGCTGTCCAAACCCAAACCAGCAATATTTCATGTACAGCTGACCTGGCTCAGACCTGAAATCTGCATCTCCTGGTGTTCTGTGTGTTTGAAATCAATGATAATATTGCATTAGCAGAGTTTTTCAAATGTAATCCTTACATGATCATTAAATGATCCAGGGAGGCCTTTCCTGAAGTGAGCATTATGCTGCACCCCCAGCAGCGTGGTTCAGATGCTGTTCAGCAGCTGGAACTTGAGTCAGTAATTACAAGTTTATAAAAAGTGAAAGCCACCAGCAATCCCTTGAGTTGTTATTTCAGAAATATATTTGATTAATATCATTCTCTCCATTTTTAATATGTTCTTTGCCAAATATATTCTTTTTTTTTTTTTCATTCCATGGCTTCAGTCTCCTTGCTTTTCATTCTGCTTGGCCAAAAAAAGAAAACAAAACCCTAACAACAAACTCAAAAAAACATACAACTTTTATTTTATTCAGTGACCTTATTCCAGTATGCAGCTGCTGGGTTGTTCTTTTTTTTCTTTTCTTTGTTGCCTCCTTTTTAAAATTTAACCTTGTGTCTTTTTTGTTCTTCCTTCCTGTTAGTTTGCTGTGGGCAACTGCTAAAGGAAGCTGTTGCAGACAACACAAAACTTGGAGAACTCGTTAAGCCTTACATTGACAGTGGAGACCCAGGTAGGGCACATTGTTGTCTCATTACACTGGAGTTACAAATTTCTAGCAAAAACCAAATTGTGAGTGAATTTTTGTTGGTCAGATTCTAATCAGAGTAGCCTAAAAGTCGATTAATTCAATTTATTCCATGAGATTTGTAGCACTGTGTAATAGAAGTTTGATTTCTAAGGATGCTTTATATCCTCAAACCAAATATTCACTGTTGCAGTGAAATTCAGATTTCTTGTGCACATTCCAAAATTCCATGTTTTAATCTCTAAATCAAAATAAGAATTCTGATATCAGTTCAAACTGTTTTTAAAGCACACTATAGTGTCAAACTGCTTCCAAAGCACAATAATATTGCACTTCATTTTCTATTTGGATGTTGACTTTTAGAATACTACCATAGTATGTAAATATTTTAAACATAAAGTTTCTTTGTACTTCATTTCTATGGACTGCCACGATGAATTTTGGAGTATATTTTGCTTTTGGAAGGATTGCAGATAAATCATAAATACTGCAAGCTCCTGGGGGCAGCAGCTGAAACCTGCCTGCCTGTTACACTTGTCCTGCTGGCTGTGTGTGGTGGGTATTAGAAATCAGAGAAAATCTGTCCTTAAAGAGGAGGAGTGTTGCAGGAGGGTGGAAGAATGTTTATTTTGCCAAATTGCAGTGGCCTGGAAGAGGAACTTTCAGTGCTGTTTCTGCAACAGCCCAAATGCTTTTCCAGTGGTACAAACACAAGAGGCAATCGTGCTGGAGATGGGGAAATCTCAGTTAAGTTTCAGTGTTAATGGAATTTTGAGCAAAGCCCCCTGAGCAAAGAGAAGTCTTCATCACCCTTTTTTTTGTTAGCAAAGAAATGTATTTGGTAAGGTGAAAAGCTTGAAAATCTCTTTTGTTTTTTGTAGCTTAATTCTGAGGCTGAATTGGACAGTTCTGAAACACGAGCCTTTCAAACTACCTGAGGTTCCCTTGATGCCAGACCCAGAGATGCAGGACTTTCCCAAAGATCTGTGGCAGCCTGCAGCTTTGGGGGTGCCATTCCTCTGTCAGGCACTTTATCAAGCCACAGGGTGATGGATTTTAACTCTGAACTTCATCTCCAGTGCATGGATTGCATTTTTTCCTGATGCAGTCACCCAGCTCAGTGCATTCGTGGCAGCATTCACTGCTGTGCGAGCCATGGGAATGGAAAGCAGGAATTTCTGCAGCCTGGAAGAGAAAAATTGGGTCCTCTGGAATAGGCACAGGGATCTAGGAGTGGATTTTCTGAGTCAGAGATACCCAGGAAGGGCATTTAACTCAAAGGCAAGAGATCTCAGAGTGTGGATCCGAGCTCTCCAGGTGTGGGAATAATTCCTTCCTGAGTGATCTGCTTGACCTGGATGTGGCTGGTTTTGAGTGCAGTTTAACTCACACATGGATATCCTTTTCAGCTCTGGGCCTGTCTTTCATGGTATCCATTAATTTCAGAATCTTATGTGCATGCTGGAATTCCACTGTCTGCTTGTCTCCGTGGAGGATTGTAAATACCTCACTCTCTAAATTTCAGTTATGGTTGAGATGGGAGTTTGGAGGATCTGTTTATTCAAAGATAGCTCCTTTAAGAGCTTCCTTTACTAAAATGTTCTTTGTGTGTTTTATAAACTTCATCTTAACCATTAAAGTTCCTTAAAGGAGATGCATTCCCAGTAGAGTACAATAATTGCGCAGATCATAATTTTTAGCCAGTCCTAAAAATATGCACATCCTTAGTCCAAGGGAGCTGCTTTCATTTCAGGAAAATGAAATTGAAGTTGTAATTCTTTTCTTCCTCCAAATTAGAAATTATTTCAGATTTAGATTAATTTTTTTTAATACAGCATGCACAGATAAAGCTGTACAACACTTCTGAATGTTAATAGGGATCATAACTATATTTCTGTGCATTATGCTAAAAATTCTCCCTTAGATTTGCTGGTATGCACATATATATATTTTATTTGGTGGGACACAGCACAAAATTAAGGGCTGAATAAAGATAAATATCATCCAGCAAAAGCAGAAATAATAAGTTCTGTCATTTTGCTAATCCTACTCTCCCAGGGATAACAAAGAATGAATTTACATTAGTAAACACTAACAAGAATTCATTACTGCCCTCACAAGAGGCTTGGAGAAAATGGAATAACACAGGGTAGTGAAGAAGAAAGGTGGGCAAAGAATCTTTACATCTTTGCTCTCCTGCTGCAGCCCAGGTTAAAACAGGGGAAAGATTCTCCTGCTCTGATTGACTACAGTCAGTTTCCAGAAAATCTCACTTGCAACGACTCAGCGTGGCCAAGAGAATACAGTGCTGTAAGTGGAAAAGCAATTAGAACTTCATCCTTTTCATTCCATTTCTGGGGGTGAAGAGGCTTAGCTGTTCCTGTGGGTGAGGAATCATGCAAGTGACACTGGCACAGAGCACTGGAACCAAAGACACACCAGGAAAAATCTTGTTCTCAAATCATTACTTGTCAAAGCGAAAGCAGTGCCATAAAATCTCGAGGACATGCCTCATATATTCTTAAAATGCTCCCCCAGGGGACTGATCTCAGCGTGTTTCCTTTCTTGTGGACACCACTGATTGCATACAATTAGTCATTTAAGAAGTGCCAGCAGAGTGGGTTGTGGTGCTCTAACAAAGCTCCAACCCAGCCTGCTCAAAGCTGACTCATTATTGAGTTCTTGAGGCTGCCCTCTGTCTGTTCTGCTCCAGTTCTGCTTGGCTAACCCGGCTCTCTTCATGGCTTTAGGACTCATCAACATTCCTCTTGCTGTTTTTCCTGTACTGCTGCACACCATGTATTTCAGGAACAGCCCAGACAATTCTGTAACTCCCCCCCAAAAGGCAAACCAGCATTCCCATTTTCTGTGTTTTCTCGTGTTTGCTGTCTCATAAAGACCTGCTTTTTGTCAAAATCCTCATTTTTGTATATGGTGATTTATTTCACCTAATGAAGGCAGCATAGATAGTTTTGAGCACATTAATTTTTTAATTCCCCGGACATTCTAGTCTACAATAGGTGCACACTAGATATTGAAAAATGCATTTTTGGTGGTAAGTTCAGTAACCTGACAGCTTTCTGCCTGTCAGAAACACAGAGTTGTGCTTTGGACAGCCACTCTGAAATGCAGAGAATCTTCCTTTAGGATGCTGTGATTTCACTGAGTACTGGGTAGTTATTATTAACTATACTCTGGGCAGAAAATTACCAACATTGGAGTCTAAAACCAATCTTCTGATCACTAACTCCAGTTAGATTAACTCTTGGTCAATAATGCTAAATTCAGCACACACCATTTGCTTGGGCAGCCTGGGAAGAAATGGAATAAGAGGTGAGAGCAGTGGCCAGAACCCTCCCACAGGCAGCAAGACAAGTCCCATAAATTAATTTATTTGGTTTGATTATTTCTGTAATGTTCTGAAGAGACAGTTCCATAGACTTGGCCCTCCCTGGACAGATGATGCCTGTGTAGAAATTTCTTTCTTAGACCCCAGAGCCCTAAAGGAGACATTTCAACAGAATTCCTGTCCTCAGGTTGCTCCAATTCTGCCCAGCCTGCTGGACATGTCTCACTGAAAACATGGACAAACATTAATGAAAAGTTCCATCTGCATGATCTTTGTTCACCATCTTAAAGGTGTCTGTCAGAATTTGATACCCTGGGAGAACAAAAAAAAAGGTGCAGAAAGCATTTTTGATTTCCCCACATAAATGTCCCTGGTGTTTGCATTGTATTCATGAAAGAACAAGCAGAAACATTTTGGGGGCATCACAAAAATAGGGAAGGCCAGCAGTCAGTTGAAGTCTGCATGTTATTCTGTCCAGTTTTTGTGGTGAAATTGCATGGAGTGATCAGTGCTAATTAATACATCTGTTTGTGAGGCTGTAATAAATAGAGCCAAGAAAAGTGAGATGAAATGAAAGCAGCATGAAGAAAAGAAACACTCCCAAACCAAAGATTCTTCTTTTCAGCTGGGAGAACTGCTATTAGTTTGGGTAACTGGGTTTTTTGCCACCAAAATGAAGATTCAGGAGGTAAGAGAAGTGATTGATGGAACACAGATAACACTGCACTGTTTGCAGCCTGTTAGAGTTGAACACACACAATCTGTGTTGATTTTTCCCTCTTCCTTTTTCTATTTTTTTTTTTAAGTTGTAGTATCTGAAGCTGTCCCCAGTGGCAGTCTGCATGTAGGGGATAAAATCTGGAATTCCCTAATTTCTCCTGTTTCCTAATGAAAACTATTACTTGTACAAATACAGATTTCCCCTCATTTTAAATTGCAGCAGTTTTAAAGGGGTGCTTTTTGGTGTAGCCTCTGAAAGTTGGGGTCCCCTGGTGATTGTGATCACAGCCTCACTGAAAACACTTTGCTCAGTTCAGGGAGGGTTGTTTTGGGTTTGTTTTGTTTTTTTTTTTTTGACATCAAATTAATATTCTCATCACTGAGCACGAAACACAGATTTGACAATAGAGCAGCTCCTCTTTGTTAAAAACTCACCGCGAGTTTCTGAGTTGAAAGGCTGAGTAAATCTTGATATCTGAGGGGGTAAGCTCAGTGTTATTTCTTGTTTTTAAGAGTGCTGTACTGGCGAGCTGCAAGCTGTCTGAACATTGCACAGACCCTTTGGGAGCTCCCTTGGTTTTCAGCAAGCCTTTGCATGCAGTGTGTTTGTACTGGCTGAAGACAGCGCATGGCTCTCTAAATAATTTACAAGTTGATTAATAGACTCACATGGGTATAATTAGAAGAGGGAGAGACAGCAGCTACAGTAACGGGTACAGTGCTTGGGGGAACTAGAGACTTTATTTTTTTTAAAGAAACTTTCTAGGGTGCTGGGCGTTTGAAGATAAGTTGGGAAGAGCTCAGTGCCTCTTCTCTTTTGAAGTGGAAATAGGACAGTTTGAATCCGTCGAGTTTAATTTTTCACAAGCTTTAGGGGCCCTGCAGTGCAACTCCCTTTTTATTATTGAAAAAAACTCGCCATTTTTCTTTCATTTTTCACACACATGCACACACACACACACGGAGTCCAAACAGGAGCTGATAAACAAATCGATTTCCTACTTTATTTAAGTTAGTTTTACAGCAATTCTATAGCTCCCCTAAATGTGCAGCTTGCTCACAGATAAACTGGGTAAAGTTGCAGAGATATTTATGAATACACCACACTTTAATTTATGCATTTTTAAGAAACCTTCACCTCTGTTTGACAATGCTTTTGAAGTAGCTCCGTTTTTCAAGTCAAACTTTTGACTTTTCCTCTGGGACTGCTACAAAGGTTTTTTTATGGAAAATAGGTAGCAGTGGTTTTTTCTACTAGGAGAAAATTGGTGGTCAAGAGGACATAATAAAATTCATTTTTTTTATTTTCTGTTTAGAGGGCCATAATTTTATATGAGATGCAAGGTTGTAGAACAGGAAGTTTTAAATGCAGATATATAGGCAGTAGGTTGTAATTTTCTTCCCTGAGTTTTACCTTTCCATGTGTTGAATCACTGCAAGGTGATAAATCCTTTATTTGAAAATCTAGGATGCATTTTTCTTTATTCCTCAATCCAGATTGGTGTATCTGTCTGGCAGATACTCAGAGCTGGAGTGAACCTTGCTCACTCCAGATATTTTAATTATTAAATTACTATTGAACTAAATTACTATTAACTGTTACAAGGTATTTTTAAGGGCCATCCCACTTAGGAGTAAAAACAAAGCAACCTAAAAGGCCAAGCCTGGCAGCCAGACCAGGCACAATAAATGTGATTTGATTAAAGACAGCAGTGCAGTTGTTTTCTGGAGCAATTGTGATTATCAGTTCATGGATATGGTGCTGCCTTTATAAAATGGTTTTGCAGTGATATTCACCATTCCTGCTGTTGCTGGAGGATCAATATTCCAATATTTGTGCCACAAAGCCTCATGGATTTGAGTGAAGATGTGGCCCTTGGCCATTTGGGGCCTTGTGGTTGTCAGGGGCTTTTAAACAGCAAAATACAATATAAATGTGAAGTATTAATCTTTTATATCCATATTGATCTTCCCTGCTGACAGTCATTCTTTAGAATTTAGGGAAGTGGGAGTTCCTTTCCTTCCCTTGCAGCACTGTCTCCTCACTTCAGTTCTGGGTGGTTTTCAGTTTGGGATGGAGATATCAAAGGAGTTTTTATACAAAAAACAGAAGGAAAAGCGCATTGCATGTTGTCAGCATCCCCTTTTTTTGGAGTTAAACATAAAATTCTGGGTTTGGCTCTGTTTCACGAGGTGTCATACAAACAGAACCAGGCTGTCTTAATGACAAGGAAAACATTAAACAGCTTTTGTGCATCCTTTTACATTTCTAAATGTCCCTTTAATGTGGCTGGGAGGTGTCAGGAGAAGGGGAGACACAGGTCTGGGCAGGACCCATCCCACTCTCGGGGTCTGGAGCATGTGCTGGCACCAGGCAGGGGTGGCAGGGATGAGAAATCCCTTCAGGAGCACCCTCCCTTCTTATCCCATGGGAAGCTGGATTTGCTGTAAAAAGCCAAGATGTTTTTCACCATGTTTATCAGACCAATTTATTCCTTTTTTAAAAATATTATCACTGACAAGAAGGGTTTGTAGGTCAAATTCTGCACTGTGCTCTTCAGCAGAGCTGAACTTTTAGAAATAAGGAGGAAATAGGAACTTGGTTGGTCATGGAAATTAATCCAATGGGTTTGAAGTGCAGTTGTTCTCTCTGTCCAACCATAGTGTGTGTGGAAACCAAAGCAGTAAAAAGAAATACAAATACACATTTTGTTACTGTTTTAGAAATTTTCAGAGTAGACACATCCCTGTGAGATAATTCAGAGCAGCTTGTCTCCCAGGCAGGTAAACTGAGGCAGAGAACCTGGTTCAGCCTGAGCCCTGCCATGCTTGGGGGTGTGGATGGGAACCCAGGTGTGATCCTGACCTTGGATCATCCTGGGATCATCATCGGGCAAATCCGTGGGAAACAGCCCAGAGTCCATTTTTAGTGGGGAAAAAAGCTTTTTGTTTGCGTGCTGGATACTCAGTTTGGACGGAATTTCCTTTGCTGCTAACAAGTAAAGTGGTGTAAGGGGTGGGAATGTCATCACTAGATGTGATCAGATGTAGAATCCTGAATCTCTGGCTTGATACCTGTGGAGAAATATTTCTGAAGGTCTTAATTTATCCTGTATCATATGATTTATAATTATATGTGATCAATCATTTATGATTGTACCTGCTTTAGAAATAGTATAACTTCCTATTTTATAGCTATTTTGAATGACCAAAAACCTAAAAAACAAAAATAAAACCAAGGAAAGACAGATTCTAATACACGCTAACAAGCAAGCATCTTTTAAAGGTGAAAATTAAATATTTTCCCGCGTTATTTGTTTTACTGCATTAAAAGAATGACTCCGGTTCTTACAGAAGTCCCTCTGAGCAATGCAGAAGGAGCGAGTGGAGCCGGGATTTGTGTAGGAATGATCCCTTGGATGGATCACTGCCCGTTTGTGCTGGAGTTCGCTGTCCCTTCTTCAAACCCGGGAAAACCGGAGATGCTTTCAGTGTTTCCGTGCCAGCCCGGCGCTCTCGGGCCTCCGGGGCTCCCCGGGTCCGGAGCGGGCGCGTTTTCCCCGAATTCCCCATTCCCGACATCGGCGGCGCCGCGGGCGCTGCGGGGCGGGGACCGGCTGCGCTGCCCGCCGTGACCGCGGGGTGGCGACAGAGAACAGCCAACGGCGCCGGGAGCGGGGGACGGGGACGGACGGGACAACGGGGATAGAGCCGGGACAGACCCGGGACAAAC
>VRYO01001183.1:835343-927585 GCA_009812075.1 Sialia sialis | reverse complement strand
GATAGAGCCGGGACAAACCGGGATAGACCCGGGACAGACGGGACAAACCGGGACAAACCCGGGACAGACGGGACAAACCAGGACAGACTCGGGACAGGCCGGGATAGACCCGGGACAGATGGGACAAACCGGGATAGACTGGACAAACCGGGATAGACCCGAGACAGCCAGGACAAACCGGGATAGACCCGGGACAGCCAGGGACAAACCAGGATAAACCTGGGATAGACCGGGACAAACCCGGGACAGCCAGGGACAAACCGGGATAGACCCGGGACAGACGGGATAAACCGGGACAAACCCGGGACAAGATGCGATAAACCGGGACAAACCCGGGACGGACGGGACAAACTGGGATAAACCGTGGACAAACCGGGACAGCCAGGGACTGGCAGTCCGGGACAAACCAGGATAAACCGGGGACAAACCAGAGATAAACCTGGGACAGCCAGGGATTGGGACAGCCGAGATAACCTGAGACAAACCGGGACAGCCAGGGATAAACCGGGACAAACCAGGGACTGAGAGACCCGGGACAACCCGGGACGGCCAGGGACAAACCCGAGACAGCCAGGGACAGGGGAGCTGAGACGCTGGGACACCCCGGGACAAACCTGGGACAGTCCGGGGCTGAGACCCCCGAGACACCCCCGGTACTGCGGGGCCGAAACCCCCGAAACAACCATGGACAGCCTGGGACAGTCCGGGACAAGCCCAGGACCCCCGGGATCCTGCGGGACCCCGCGGGGTGAGCGGGGCTGGAGCCCCCGGAGGGACCGATCCCGTTCTCCCGGGTGCAGCGAGGCAAAACCTGGCTGTTCCTGCCGGTGCCGCTGCAGCCTGCTCGGCCGGGTGTTTATTAATCACTGTCCGGGTGTTTATTATTTACGGTCCGGGTGTTTATTTAGGGTCCCGGTGTTTATTTACTGTCCCCAAGCCGGCTGCGCGCAGAGCCGCCCTTCCTCACCCACCTCGGAGGATTAGCCTAAATTATCCATCAGCTCACGCCATGGTAAATCACTGCTAAATCATTCTCAAACACATTAAAAACCAATTTATACCATCTCAATCGATAGCATCTCTGAGGATCTTAACGTGGGCAAGAAAACAGAGTAGAAAAAGCCAATTACTCATTGTGAATCATCCAGAGTTTCTAGAGCAGCAAAATAAGGAAATCTCATGCTTTGCTAAATTTGGGGGTTCCTGGACAATCAGGGAAGTAGCCTTTGGCAGTAGCTGGTACTCAGGACAAGATGTTAACTGTCAGCTACTGGGATCAAGCCTCAGGCATCTGAATTAGCTGTGAAAGTCTTCAGACCTGGCTAAAAAAAAAAATCTCTATACGCAGGATAAAGCATAGATGGACAATATTGTCAGAAGGACCTTTTAAAGCTGGCAGAATTTGTGTCTGTGAATGCATTTATGCTGTACTTAGAATCGAGATTTTATAGGTTGGGAGGAGTGAGTTGATAGCCTTCAAAAGTCTGTTTTAAAGGGAAATATATGGAGGAAGTATCAATTTAAATATGATAATTGTACAGCTTGGGGCACTGACAGCATTGAGGTTATTGGAGAATGGTGCCCTGTAATCTCTCAAGTGGTGTTTTCCCTTTCAGACTGTGCCTTTAATGTTCTGTTACTTTTGTCCAGAGCAGATACTGTGATTTTGTTGCTGATTGCCTGATTTTGTAGCTGATTGCCTGATCCTGGTTTCTGTTAGTCCTGCACATCCAGGAAGAGCTAATAGGCCACACTCCTGTGAGCTTCATGAGAATTCTCATGAGAATTATCTGATACCTGTGAAAACCTTTGAAGCTCTGAGAAATAAATTTATTTCTTAAATGTTCTGCTGGAAGGTGCTGATTTACTGCCCTAGAGATGGAAAATCTCTGGGTGTCCAGGCAGCAGCTCCAGCAGGAGCAGCAGCACTGTAAGCCTTGTCCCCTGCCTGATGAAACCCCTGAAGTGATTAAATCACTTCTTAGATCCACAGCTGCCAGTTCAGAGGCATGGCCTTGATCATGAACGTGGTGAAACGCTGGGAGATGGAGACACGGAGCGTGGGGTGGTGCAGGCACAGACAAATCACATTTCCATCTGGAGCTGCCTGTGGCCTCGTCCTGCTGCTGTTCCATGCCTGGGGTCTGTGATCCTGGCCCACAGTGTCTGATGCTCTCAGGAATCTCTGCAGCTTCATTGCTGAGGGGTGAATTTTACCCCTGTGCCTTGATTTCCCTCCCTAATAGAGACGTGCTCCCACCTTACCGAGTCTGTGCTCTTCGCAGCAGCACATCGTAATTTTTTACAAGAAACTTACCTTTGGACTTCTCTAATGATAAAGTAAAATCTCTCTCGAGTCTCATTCCCCCAACTTTCAGAGTTGGAAACTCACACAAGCTTATGTTGAAAAGGAATTGATTATTCAAAGCTCTTGTGCTTCATAATCTCCTTAAAACATGTAGATTGACTGTCTCATCAGGAAAGCTCTATATTTTACTTTGCTATATGCCCATTGGGCTGTGTGCTTAAGGCCAGGAGACCTCTGGCTAGTTCCTCACAGGCTGTGTGCCCCTCCAATTACAGGTTATTAATTTGCCTTACATTCCAGAGACAGTTCCACATGAGTGAAAAGGAATTCTGTACTGCAGAGTTCTTCATTACCTACTCTCTCTGTACTACAAAATAAGAATAATACTGATTTTTTTCTCTCTCTTTTTTTTTTCCCTTCCCTCTGGTCTGTGGAAGATGTTTTACAGTTTTAATGCAGCTGTTTTAAGTGTGACTGTTCCTGTTCAAGGGCAGCTGATGTACTTTGTAATGCCACAGAGCAGCCAACAAGCTCTGTTCCCCCATTGTGTTGAAGTGATAGGTATGTTTGCTAATCAAGAGGAGAGCAGAGCTTGCTGTCTGACTTGTTTATGTTTTATTTCACACCATCAAGCTTTAGAGGGAGGCACAGGAAACTATGTAAGCATCTATATTATTCAGTGATGTATATGTGTACATGGGTGTTGCTGACGTCTTGCAGTCACTCCTGGCTGAAGGGAGAGAGGTGTCAGGTGTCCCCAGCACCCCTCAGAACACCCCAAACCTTGAATCTCCTTAGATAAACTATTAATTAATCCTCTCTGCATCTTGTTTTTTTTCTCCCCCTCGTGTGATTGCTTCAGTTTTGTTCCAAAATAGTGACCACAGTGGAGGATTTTGATCACCAGGGCTCACAGAATGCCTGTGGGAAGTGCTCAGACCCAGGAGATGCCCCAGGTTCCCATCACAATTGCTTTTTAATTTCCTCATAGGCAGCAGTGTTTCCTCCTTCCCATATGAAGGATGGAAGCAATCTGGAACTGGGGAATCTCCCAGGATCTGCTGGAAGCTCAGCAGCACAGGAAATCCATCTTTGTGTTCCATTCCTGGCCCTTCCAGCCTCTCCCCTGCTCACCTGACAGGGATGTCAACTCTGGCAGAATCTTACTGTGGTTTCACTCGTGGGTTTGTAGGTTTTATTCCTTGCAAAACTGTTTAGAGCATTGTGAAATCAAAAAATAAAATCATGTCACTTGGCATCTCTGTAAATCCATGTCAATGATTCCAGTAGGAACTGCCAGAAAATAACACACATGAAGAAAGTTTAAGTGCTGCAGCCAGAAATTTGGGACTATGGGGAAATTCCACTGGTCTTTGTATGGAATGCATTTTTGGGAAAGGAAAGGTGGGTTTCTTTGTTTTATTTAATTCCTGCTAGCATGTGTTGGGTTTGTGTTAATTCTTGTAAAAGCTGGAGGGTGTGGGGAGATCTGCCCTGGAAAGAGCACTGAAATTCTCCTGTTGTCCCTCCTGTGCCTGCCTGCAGCTCAGGTCTTGGATAGGGAGGAAGCATCCATCCGATAAAATTCCTTCCTGATGCCTTGCTATTGTTACAGTTAATTTTATGAATCCCATTTTTAACAGAATACCCAGTTTTTGCATTGTCATTTTGCTCTTTGTCAAGTGTGTGGTGTTATTCCATTCCTTTTTTTTTCTTCTTTCAGCAGATGGAGAATATTACTCTCTTTAACTTGTTCTTTTATAATGTGAAGTGGATATCCTCAATTAATACACTAATCTGTTTCCTAATTAATTCCCTGTGGTTTTCCTCTCTTTTTGCTGGTACATTGAATCCTGAGTGCAGTTCTGTAAACTCAGTAATTTGATTATTGAAAGGAGAAGCCATGAATTTTATGATAGAGGTGCAATGTTAAATTCCAGGAGCAAATGGATTCTATTATTGCAGTTTAAAACCTGCATGTTCCTGGGCTAGAACTGTGCACTGCTAATAATTCACTCTGCTAAAATCCAGGCGGATTGCTGTCAGCTTGTCCTGAAGAGAAGTGCAGTGCTGGAAATCTGACACATACACTCTCCTACAAGCACTTGTTGTTGTATTTTTGTATGCAGATGTGATGGCATCAAAACATCAACCTGCCATGAAGGGGATTTATGTAGCAATTTCTCTCTTGTTTCCAGGAGAGCAGCTTTATCAGACAGATAAAGGGAAGGGGCTCTCCTTGCTGCTGGGAAATTGGTTTGGCTGCTGCTTTGGGAAGCAGCTCCAGGTGATTTTGCTGTCCTTTCTTTGGGATTATTTGACACTGAGCCCAAGCCATGACAACACTCATTAGCAAATCTATAGTCACTCTCATTGAGCTTAATTGAATTCTGAATACACCCCCTCCTCCCCCCAAAAAAAGAAAAAAAACCCCAAAATTTAAGTGTTACTTCTTAATGGAAGTATTTTACTTTATAAAGACTCTAGTGAAAATATGCAGGATACTTCCTTACCACTAAATAGAATTTTAAAACCTCCATAGTAGTTGTAATCCCAGTCAGTAACTTGCTGATCTTCTCTCATGCCCTAAAGAAAAATAATAATAGAGGAAAAAAGAGCTTTTAGTTCTAAAATTAGGGGTTCATCAACGTAGTAGTTAATGTTGTTGAAATTAGTTTTGAAAAATATTTTTGGTTGTAAAATCTTCAAGCATTTGGGTAGACTGGAGCAGTAGCACACAGACTGTTGTGGCAGAGCCATTAGCACCTGCTGAGTTCAAGCCAGGATTCTCAGAAATTCCTGTTCCTAAAGAATCCTTTAGGATTTCTTTTCCCCAGTTCAAGTAATTATTTTTGCATTTTGATAAGATTGTGTCACACACCTCGCTGTGACACCAGTCCAGTGTGGCTGGGAGGAAAAAGCACATTGCAAAATGATGTGGGCACCAGGTTTTACCAAATCCTTTGCTTTGGTCCCACAGTCCCTTGTGAGTTTGGGGCTTCCATTACAGTAAACATGCAGAAGCCAACAATTGTGGATGATACAATTCCTTCAAAGCCTTCTTCCCCTGGCCCCTGGAACTTACTAGGTCTCCTAGATAGCAAGGCTGAGCAAAATTCCTTAAGAATTTAGTCATTTTCATAACACCTTGGAAGATAGTTGGTCAGAAATTAGTTTGTGTAATTGGTCAGTTCACCTTTAGAACTTTGGACTTAGATTGGATGCTGTCCCTTGTGTAAACTTTTATTGGCTGTAGTTTGAATCCCCCATGATGCTGTAAATACAGGTGTCTTCCCTTTGTCTCTGAGGATCCCTGCTTGATTCCCTTCCCATGAAATAAAGATTCTTGTGGAATGTGTCAGGCAAGGCTCTGGTCTTTCTCTGCTGGCTGAATGTGAGCTGCTGAGAGTTAGCTGATGGATATTAACTCTCTCAAATCTTGGTAAAACACCTACGAGAGACAAAAAGCAAGTTTACAAACAATGGCAAAAAATGTGAATTACTGTTTGGTTTGGTTCCAGAAGGACTTGTGAGCATGTCCCTCTGCAGCAGAGTCAGCACACAGAATAAATGTCACCTCTTTGCTCCTCTGCAGTGCCAGACAACCTTGTCCTGAAGCTGCTGACAGAACGCCTGAGCGCCCTGGACTGCCTGACCAATGGCTGGGTGCTCTCTGGCTTCCCCAGGGATGTGGAGCAGGGAGAGCAGCTGCAGAAAGCACAGATTAATCCCAACAGGTAAGGCAGAAACCCAGCCATCACGGTGCTGTAGATATGAAGAATCTATTTGTGGAAAGATACAGATCTTTATTGATATCTTTTATGCTGCTGCATCTTAGTTTTTGTTTCCTTAGCAAGGAAGGGGGTCCTGCTCCTGGAGAGTAGGAAATAGAGCCCTGGCCTGACCAATGCTCCAGATGGCCAAACTGTGGGAGAGAGAAGAGGTTTGTTGTTCTGGTTATTTGTTTGAGTTGCCTCTAAAGAACCATAAGAAATGGATTAAAGTTTGGATTATATGAGAAGATGTATTTTACTTGCAGCAGGAGGGGGGATCTACATCTTCTTTCTCTTCAGCATTGACATAATACCATGGAAATATATTGGTATTGCAAGGAGCTCATTATGAGACTTTTGGGTTCTGTGAAATAATTAAAAACAACATGAGAATTACATTTTATTTGAGCTATAATGAATTGTTCAGAAATGTAATATGAGAGACATCAGCATCCAAAGAGAACTGTTACGAGTGCCAAGCAAATAAAATAGAGTTACTTTTCACAGCTGGTGCACTCATCGAAGCTGGGAGGCTTTTAATTCCCTTACCAGGCCTTCCTGGTTCTGTCCATCCCACCCAAAGGCAAACACTGGAAATTTGTGATCTTGCTGCTTCCAAGGAAGATGTTCTTATCTAAAAAGCAGTGGTGGGAGAGGTGCATTACCCACATCAGTGTTTAATTTGGCAGAGTTACTTTTCCTGTGTGTCCTGTGGGATTGCCCTGGATTCCCTCCTGTACAGGGACAGGAGAGGGATGGAAAAGATTGAGGTTGAGTTGGAGAGAGAATAGAGGGGAGTGTCAGTCATCCATCAAGGTTTGTGGAAAAGGGAAGTGTGTGAAAGCAGCAGTGACTTTATTTATCCAAAGTAAGATGATGTACATCTTAAACAGGAATCCATTACATGGAAAAAAATGGAGAAAGAACCTCAAACCTTGTGCTGGACTCAGTTAAACATGACTTCCCACAGATTATTCTTCTTGTGCATTTAGAAGGAAGATGCTGAATCCCTGAACAGCTCTGAGTCCCCAAGATCAGTGTGAATACTCAAGTGTGCCCTGCCTGCTCCTTCACAGGACTGAGGCCTCATCAAGGGAGGAAGAGCAACTCATTATAGAATTGGATGTGTGGAAATTCAGCACTGATCCATTTGCTCAGCCTCCCTTTGCTCTAAAGAGCTCTGCACATTCACATCTGAGTTTAGAATTTGGTCCCTGCTTTATCCAGGGGTTGAAGTGAGGGACAGAAATAGTCACGGAGCTCCCTGATTGATCTCAGAGCTGATATTTTCCATGAAGCTGAAGTGGTAGAGATGTAAGGGAGAGGGGGTGATTATAAATGAAAGGACACATTGCAGCACAGGATAGCAGGGCAGTAATTCAGTTTCAGTTGTGATGCTAGTTATAAAACACTATCTGCAGAGGTGGTGTTTCTGACATCAGGAGAAAAACCTGATAGAATTATAGCCTTGAAATCAATCTGGGAATAGGATGCAGAAATCTATAAATCAGACACAGAACAATCTACAAAGTCTCATTTTTAGGAGGGCTCTGTTGATGAAATTAGATTAAAATAAATTTACATATATATCAAGTTTATTATTAAAATCTAGTCACATCAGTAAACAAAATTGTTTGTGAAAGAGAATGTTACTCTGGTTTTTGAACTCAGAGTAGACCTCTTTGGCTGATCAGAACACAGAGTTATTGTCTGCTTGTCAAGTCACAAATCTATTCCTTAGAGCTAATAAATGGTTAGTGTTCAAATACTATGTTTTATCTGACTCCCACCTCATAAAGCTACCACACATAATACTAAATTATACAGCATTGAGCAGGATCAGTCTCCTGACTCCTCCATCTTATAGAAAGAAAAACAAACCTAGTAATTGATGGTAGAAAAGAAGGAAAATAAAGTTATTTGAAAACAAACAAAATGGGCTATAAAGTTTGTTAAAATGTAATAATACAAAAAAAACCTCATACAGCATCAGCTACCACATCCAAAGAACTGCTGCGGAACAAAAAGGAAAATAATTCAATTTTCACTGAAAAAGCAGGGGCTTTCTTTAAATTAGGATTTGCAGGGGAGTGAAGGTTTGCTGCAAGCTCTGTCTCCCAGAGCTGCTCTCTGTGCTCCCCCTGTGAAGCAGCTCCTGCCTAAGTGCACAGGATCCTCCTGGCATTGAACTGGGGCAGCCTTTAGGGCAAATAAGGAGCTGAGGCTCTTAATGGCCTCTCAACTGGGGACTAAAAGACACCATTAACCCCTCAGTGCCCGAGCTGAGTGGGAATCCACACTCCCAGGGTGGCTTCTGAAGCTCTGAGCCGCTGGCACAAAGGTCTGATTTCAGTTCCTCGCCCAAATGAATGTAAGTGGGTATTTTAGCTTTTTTAATTAGTGCTTGAGCAACAAAAAGAAATGTATAACCATGGAGGGTTGTACTGAAAACTTGATGTAATAGCCACCAAAGTATTTTTTCATGCTTTGTGCTCTCTCTCTGAGTTAAAATTAGATTCAAGCAGCAGGGTTGTGTTGTGAATCTCTGGTTGTCACCTTCAGCTGGTTCCTGACCATTCCTCTGCTGGGCCCGTTCCACTTTAGGCAGTCAGAAATTTAAGGGTTCCCTGAGCCAGAGGAATCTGGAAAACTTTCAAATCACCCCTTTTCCTTGACTTTATTCTCTTTTTCAATGCTGTAAATTTGGGCCACCAAATCACGTGGAAGAGAGTTTCACATTTCACTGGGTGTCATATCAAAATACTTCATCATTTTTTTCCAGGTGCATTTCTTTTCTTGATAAACAGTTACAGACATTCCCTGGCCATGTCTCCCAACACTCCTGATTTTCTAAGCCCCTTGTATTTGCCCTTCAGTCACCTCTTTCCCAGACAAAGAACCTTGATCTCTTTATCCATTTTTCTTTTTGCCTAGAAATCATTTCACTCTTTTAACCATCCTGTTCTCTCCCCTCACTGGGCATTCCAGTTTTTTTTTTTTTTTTTCTGAGGTGGGACACCCAGAACTGCATTTGAGGGCAGCACTGTGTACTGGAGGTGGATATAATAAACATTTTTATTTTGATCTTATCTCCATCAATCATAACTGCTGATATTCTATCAGATGTTACTGGAATAGATTTTGGAAGAACATCTTCTGTGTGTAGACTGTGGTAACTAAACATTGTCTGTTTCCCTGAAAATACACCAAAAATTAGTATCAAAATACACCAAAAAGTGTCAAAAATCTCGGTTGAGTGAGTTCAAACTCAGCAGAGTCTAATGAGACATTTAAACTCAAGATTTGTGCATTAAAGTTGGAGCCAGGTTTGTGTTGGAGCTTTCCTCAAGCTTTCCCATCAGTGCCAAAGGCTCTACCTGTCCTGAGATTGCCACTTCCTCTGCTCCATCATTCCTTCGTTTTCCTTCTGATCTGAGTCCAGAGTCACTTATTTTACTTTCCAGTTGATTAATTACATTACAAATAATACAAATGCACAGACAAAGCTGGGCAGGGAAGGGCTGAGCCAAAGGATTTACCTAACAATACATCCTTTATATATTTCTAATACCCATTTTTCCAAAATTAAAGTTGTTTCTTTCCCAGCAGAGAAAATAAACAGCAACAGCTTCTCCAGTGCAAGCTTTCCAGAAGGGTTTTATTTGGTCTTCAAAATGATGTGGCTGTGTTCCCAATTATGTCATCTTTTTACATAATATAGTTAAAGCTTCTTTTTCACCACACTGCTGAGAACATGTACTCAAACACTTTAGGATAATGAAGTTCTTAATTTCTAAGGAAGAACCTGTGAATATGTTGAAAAGGGAGAAATCAGAATGGGAAAAAAAAAAAGATTTTTTTTTTTCTTTTTAAACTATTTGGTCTTTACATGGGGCTTTCATATTTCTGCAGCTGATCCCAATGTGGATTAGGGATAATAAACAGCCTATTAATGGAGGCCTGAACTAGGAAATGGAGTTTGAATCAGCAGCAAAATTCAATGGCTGGTGAAGGTTAATAACTCCATTACTATCAGCTCTATTTTTGAGCCGTTTGAAGAGCTGGGTGTTAGCCTTATCTTACTCCTCATTAATTGAGCTAATAGAACCCCAGTGACCCCACCATGCTGCCATTATCTGAGAGTTTACCAGACATGGACTGGAATACTTATCACTGAATATGTATTCCTCAGATTCATTTTGATATCAGAAATATTTTTGTTAAAGATTGGCTGCCTTCAGGTTCCTTTCTGCCTTTTCATTTCTTCGCTGCCTTTTGTAACAGTTACTTATTTGGAAATTACCTGTAAATGATGTGATTAAATCCCTATCAAGGAACAAGCTAAATCCCAAAATAGTTGCATCAAGGAAACATGATAGTGATTGAATTATTCTGACGTGGAAAAATCTTACAGAGCATTCTAAAAACTTTGACCTAATTTAAATGATGGCTATTGTATATTTATAATAGATGTGGTTTTAGCTGATGGCATACAAAAAATCTGATGAGTAGCAAGGAAGAAATGTTATAATTATATCTTATTATATCTTATATTATATCTTCATTTTCAGACAAAAAATTAAAATAAATCCAGAAAAATGATGTGGTAATCAGGGGACTAAGCCAGTGCAATAAAATTTGCCTGCACCAGGGAGACAGAGAAACTGTAGAAAAAGTCCAAGTGAACTATGTCAGATTTGGATTAATTTGTAAAATAGTAAAAATAATAGGCAGCACAATTCTGTGTTTCAATCATTCTCATTTTTTTTTCTCAGCTCTCTCCTGCAGCCATTCTGTGGCTGCTGCTTTAGTGACTCTTCACCAACACTAATTGCTTTGGGTTTGTTTTCTCTTTGCATTTCAGTGCTCCCATCTCAGCTGGGCTCTTCCTCCTCCATCACCAGAACAAACCAAGGGCCACTGGGGGCTAAAGGAGCCAGGTCTTGCAGAGCTCTGGGAGGTGCTCAGGGAATAAAAACTTGCTGGAAATTGTGGTTTAGGTGAGGAATCCTGATCTGTATCCCGCAGCAGAGACAATGCTCTGGGGGATCACAGCACCCTGCTCCCCAACCAAAATCCCAGGCAGAATTTTAAAATGTAAAATGTTCACTGGGCAAAATTAACAAATCTTCCTCTCACCTGAGCCTCATCTGCTTCACTCAGTGGGTGGGATTGGTTTAATCCACTTTCTACTCCTTTTTCCAAGCTCAATGATTTCTAATCTAACTCAGGACTAACTCAGTGCTTGTCTTATCTCTTTATGCAAGTGTTTGGGCACTTTTCCTGCTCATTAACAAGATTGTAATTAAGTAATTTACATTCGTTTCCTGATCTGCTTTGAGTGCAAAGGCACCACTGGGCATGGAGTAATGGGCAAAATACATCCAGGAAATATTTTAATATTTTAACTATTTTATATTTTATAAAATAAATCTCCCGTTCCCTCAGTGTCCCTCTGGCAGGAGGGTTTTGTTCAGCACTCCCAGAGCTTACATGTAGTGCAAAAACTCACCCTCATTCTTTTGTCCACACAAACCCAATGGAAGCAGCTCCTTGTTCAAATTTCTGAGCTTTAGCCACTGGTGGGGAATCTTTCCTCTCCATTCTCCCCCTCCTGCTCAGACTGTGCTCTCTCTTCCCTCCTAACACTAATCTGAATAGAAGCTCTTGCTCTTAAATAATCCAATAGATAGAAAATTGGATGATTACAATAAAAAGATTATGTCACTTCTGCTGCACATTCTGCCTGACCTATATTGGTCCCTAAGAGCCTTTCTCTCCTGGGGAGAAGCATTAATATGCATCTTGAGCCAGCAATAACAAAACATCAAATGCAGTTTAAAAATCTTTCTATGGGCTTTCTGTAGGATGCTGCATTTGCTGTCACAAGCTGATTCTGCTCCAGCAAGAATAGGAAGTATATTTGGCTTCAGTTGTGGGAGGCAGGGATTATTTTTAGAAGTTACCTCATCTCATACAAGCTCCTTTTGATGGCTGGAGTTTGTGTGGTGAAATCCTGGATGCAGCAATTAAGGAGTGCTCTGATCTCAGCAAGCTTCCAAAGTCTCCAGGAAGAGAAAGAAGAAAAGCTTCCACTTCTAAGTCAGTACTTTTATTTTTATTGTTATTTTTAAGGACTCAACACCACATGCACAACCCTTTCATTCCTTTTACTGCTGAAAGGACGGAGATTTTCCTGCAGTAACTATCTCTCACAAATGATGAAACATTAGGAAAACTGAAGAAACTTTCTGTCCTGCTTGCCCTTGCGTTGGAATTGTTTCTCTTGCAAGTTGCCACCAACATCAAGGCTGCCTTTCTGAGCTCAGCACCAAACTGGAGAAGGAAAATTCTGTAAAAGCAGCAGAATCTGGGCTAATTTTGATGTCTTTGGCACTGGCAGCAAAATTTAGATAAGACAAAGCAAGCCAGTCACATCTCAGTCCAATGACAACTTTGTGATACCAATCCCTACAAACCAGCAAATGTTGTTCAGGGCAATGACCTAAAACATGACTTTGCTTTAAGGAATGGAGTGAAACAGCCAAGGAAATCAAAGTGTTATAATTTACAGAGCAGCCAGGTCTAGCCCTGCTTTTCCCCTCTGCCCTCTCTCTGCTGAAGTTTTTATTCACGCATTTTGGAGCATCCCCAAAGGTTCTCTGAAGTCTCCTTCAGGTTCTCCCAGTGTGATCTCTGTTCATCTCCCTGTCCCTGGCTGACTGGGGCTGGGATCCAGCAGGGCTGGGGGTGCTGTGACATTTCCTGAGCTCCTCCTGCAGCTCTTCAGGAGCCTCTCTGGCCCAGAGTCCCTCTGAACCAGCAATTCTGCTGAGATGGGGCTGTAGGAAAAGCTGTGGCTGCAGTCATGCACCACCAGTGCATTTCATGGTGTGCAATGCTGATTGGTCTCACAGGGTAAAATATGATGTGCTTTGTCAATTCTGACTATTTCCTCGTGGTCGTTTTCAAAATTTCACTTCAATTAACTCAGTACTTAACACACAAATAAAAACCACATACATGCAAGGGTGGTTTTGTAGCATTCTTTTAATGAAGATCCTGGTTTTGAGATCTGCCTAGAACCAGAAAAACTTTTGAAAGATGAGTGAGGCAGGAAAACTTTAAATATAAAGCTTTGGCAGCATTTTAATTTGATTAACCAAGGCATTTACTTTGAATTTTTAAGAGGACACATGTAGACAAAACCGAGGAGAGTTTTACATGTGTGAGAAGTGTAAATGAAGACACGTAGTGGCTGAGGAAGCACAAGGGGAGAGGAGGACTGGTCAGTGTTGTCCAGCATCTCCCATCATGTCAGTATTTTACTGATTACTTCAGTGGTGTGGTAGTAGAATTTGGCTGGAAATTCTTCTGAATAAATGCAGTAAGTCACCCTTCCATCTTGTACAGCTTAAAACTGAATTTATGAACTCTGTAATCACCAGAATTCAGAATTTCTGAGGTGAAAACATGGATTGTGCCAGCTGTGCTCTGATTCAGTGATCTCATTGGATCTGGGAACAATCCCAGAGTAAGGCTTTACTCAGAGCTTGTGTACTAAAATTGGCCCAGGCAGAAAACCCTCAGCAGAGCAGGCATTGTGCTGCTTTTGCTTGGACTCTCCAGGCTGAAGATTTGGGAAGACAAGTGCATCAGTCTGTAGCAAATAAAATACAGTTTTGGTAATTAAAACTGACAAGTAATATTGCACATTGAGTCTGCTCAATATGAGTCTGCTTTGTCATTACCACGAGGATTAGAAAGTGTAATCTTCATTAAAACATCAGTGGATTTACTGCTGTTTGCCTTGGAACAAGATATTTGCTCAGAATTTTCTAGTGAGTAAATTTATTAAGTGCAGGGCAATTTAAGAGAGGGGAACTGACTCCTGCCATAGCTTATTCTGCAGGAAAGGGGTGGGGATGATCCCTGGTGTCTGCCAGATGCACTGCATCCAATTCTGTGGGCTTGGATCACCTGCAATCACATAAATGTATATCACATAAATGTATTCATCACTAGCACTTCAGTTGGCTCCTTTGGCTCAGGTGTAAGAGGTGACCCAGGGCTTTTATGCTTTGCAAGGATCATATTTTCTGTCCCTAAATCCATTCTGCTTGCAAAATTCCATTTTATAGAATGTTGCCCTTTGAAATACATTTTGTGAAAGATTTTTATCTATTCCACAGAGGCTTTTAAACATTACCCTTTCCTAGCAGGTTCTGTTAGCTCAGTAGGGCACAGCCATGCTTTGATAAAAATAATTCTTTAAAAATGGTGATCTATCAATCTTTTGACATGAATGCTGATTAATATCCCACTGATATTCACTGAGTGAACAATCCTGTTCTCTTGAAAGGCTGAGCAAGGTCAGGGTACAGTGGGTGAAAAGAGTAATGGTTTCATTTAACCTTCCAGTGAAAGCTGCTACTTCTGTGAACATAATTTAATCTGATTTGCAGGACAAGTCTATAGAAAAGGTTCCTCCTCACATACTTGCAGTGAAATCAAAGGTTTCATATTGGCCATGAACATGCCCAAAGTTAAACAGATACAAAATAAAGAAATAATGTGTTTTCTCAACCCCCTGGGTCCTGTGCACTCTTCAGTTTGACTTTTTTTTTTAAACACTTTGCAGCAAGACACTGAGCTGTCAAAGCTAAGTGGTGGTGGGTATGGAGAACTTGCCATATTTTTGTAAAGTTTTCTTTCTCCTTCTAAAAGTTTTCTCACAGAACTCTGTCTCCAGTTGTACATTTCTAACCTCCATGGATGCACAAGTTTAACTGGCACAGAAATAAATCCTTTCATCCCACCAGCCAAAATATAATTTAAATTTGGCAACTTGCTGCCATTCTGGTTTTTGTTAGAAACATTACTGCCAGTTCATTCCACTGAATCCAAGTTTTTATTAACTTTCTGTGAATAAATTGCTGACATGCATTTTGCTTTGTGATTATTAAAGAATTCAGTCTACTCCAGTTTTGTGATTAGAATCACAAAATCCTGAAGATTGGAAAAGATCTTTAAAATCATCATGTCTAACCTTCCACCCATGGTGTTCACCACTAAACCACATCCTCAAGTGCCACATCCACATATTTTTGAGCACATCCAGGCATGGTGACTCCACCACTGTTCCAATGCCTGACCACCTCTTCCATGAAGGATTTTTTTCCTGCTCTCTAAACTTCCTTTGGCTCAACTTGAGACAATTTCCTCTGGTTCTTACAGCAAGTAGGTGTTGCTCAGAAAAACCTTTTGTGTGATCAAACACAGCCAAGCCAGTGATGGCAGGAGAAATGGTTGGACATAATCACCTGGGAAATAGAGGTCTTCTCTGTGGCTGCACATTTGCATCTCAGACCTGGGAATTTTGATCAGCACAGCTTCCCAACTGCCCTGTCTGCCCAAACTTGAGAGGAGCTTGCTTGGATTTATTAATCATCATCTTGTTTCACTGCTGAGGACGGGAGAGCTCCAGCATGAGGATATTTGAGTTTAGAAGACTTGTAGAGAATTTCTAAGTTTCTCCTGGTGGTGTCTTCCTTCACCCCACCCCTACCTGACCCTGCTCTGGATCTCAACTCTTGTTTTACCTTGCTGATGTTTTGTCTATATTTGCTTTAACCAGATGCCCCTCTTTGCATGCAGCACTGGGACTCGTCCCCTCTCTCCTATCAACAATAATTAGCCTTGTAAGACTAATGGAAGAAATCGTGTCTAATTACCCTGTTGAAGGCCCAATTATGTTATTAACATTTGTGGGCTATAAGCTAATGATGAGGAGAGCCTCTCATTTGCATAGCATTAAGTTAATTGAGCTGGAAGCTATGGGGTGGATAGCAGTGATGAGAGCAGGATTCTGTTACAGAATGGATAATGATGACCCGAGCAGGACGATTCACCTGACAGGTTTATTAATTAACAGCTATCTGATTACCTCAAAGAAATGGCAAGTGGCAGTGCTTCTGAAGGAAGCTGCAGTATTTTTTTTAATGAAAGGCGCTCTATCACTGTGGATGTTCTGGGGTGATTTATGGTAATGGCAGTGTAAGCTCTTTCCTGGAAGCCAACACAAAAAGCTGTTCTGGTTTCCTCCCTGCCCTTAAAACACATTCTGCAAAGGGCTGATATTTGTGAAAATTCCTTGTTCCTACAAAGTGCATTAAGTCTGTGCTGCTCAGTTTGTGTGGTTGTCTGAACTGTGCATTTGGAAAATTCTGAATTGTTGGGTAACCTGGAAGCTTTGCCCTCGGACGAACCAGAGGATTTGATTTTGTAAAATTTTGTTTTTCTTTAGGGTCTTAGGCAGGATTCTGTGTTAGATTAGTGAGGAGATAATATAGACATTCAGCTTTTCACATTTTCCTGGTATGTGCAAGCTGCAAGTGGAGGTGAGAGCCCTTTCCTTCAGTTTATTTCTGGGTACAAACAGTTTTGCATAGTGGTTGGGCCTTTTAAGGAGCAGGAGTCCTCATTTAAAACAGTTCTAAGAAGAAAAATCCATCTTTTTTTCTGTTAAACATCAGATTCTGTCTGATTAATTCCAAACACATTGTAATTCACAACAGATTCAGACAGTCTTGTTTGAACTGGAGTATCTTTTGGAGGAAAAATCATTCTGTTTAAAAGTTGCCTGTGCAATCAATCCAAGAGTGAATAACTTCCCATGCAGTTACTCATTATTAGAATCCCACACCTCACTTGTGAATGTATCTGAATGTCAAATATAGTTTCCAGTCAGTAGATCTTTTATATTTTCTTCATCTACTCTGAAGAGCCTATTATTAAATCCCTGAGCTCCAGACCTTACCTAGTGACTGAAATCCTCAGTTCATCCTCAAAATACCTTTGACCAGACATGTCTCAGGAAAAAAGAGAGCACTACAGATTTTAACCTTTCAGATAATGACTTTTTATCCACCTAAGTGGCCTGATGATTAATGTGTCAATAGTAATAGACTTGTGAAGAGCAAAGACTTGTAGATAAAATGTATTTTCATAGAATGATAAAATACCCTGAGCTGGAAGGGACCCACAAGGATCAGGGAGTCCAGCTGACACCCCAGCAATCCCCTTGCAGTCCAAATGCTCCTGGAGCTCTGGGACTGTGCCTGGGCAGTGCCCCACCACCCTCCAGGGCAGAACCTTTTCCTAATTCCCACCTAAACCTCCCCTGGCACAGCTCCAGCCATCCCCAAGAATTTATATGCATAAATTTCCTCTGTATTCTGCATCTGGTCTTTGTTGGGCCCCAAGGAGCTGAGAACATTGAACTGATGTTGGTAGAGAGGTCAGAATTTCAGGTTAGTTGAATAAAAACATTGACAAATCACCACAGGCACTGCTGGTCAACAAGAGAAGAGAAGAAAAAGGAAAAATCAGAGATGAAGGAAGTAATGTGGGGGAACAGCTCCTGATCTGAGCTGTTCAGTGGTCCTGGCTCAGGAAGAGCAGATTCCAGGGGATTGAGGGTCAATTATTCCTCGTATTCCATTTGTATATATTCCAGTATTCCATGAGCTCTTGTGGTCACCTATGTGATGTGGAGCAAGAAGCATTTGTGTGACATTTCCTCCATCTCCTTCCAGCCTGTGATGGGTCAGAGCCTGTGCCTGTGTAGAAATCACTAGAGGAGGTTGTTCAGGACAGCCAGCACAATGAATAAAAGCCTTTAATGGAATTTAAACCCTCCATCCTCCTCGTCCTCATTAGCTTCCTGTAATCACCAGCCCACACAGTCAGTGTGGATAGAAATATCTTTAACATATAAATTAGATTTTCTGCAAGGTGTTCCGTGGTTCACCACAGTGCCTGGCTGTGTAAAATAGACAAACACAGATCCAATAGAGCAGGAATTATGTATTTAATTCAGAGTTCTGTATAGAGTGCTCATAAAAGCTTGATCATGATAGAGGGGCCAATAAACATTTGAGGACATAAATATTTCTGTAGGAAATGGCTTTGTGAAGCATTTAGTTGTTGAGTAATAAGAACAACAGAGAAAATCAGAATAACAGAAACCTCTGGGCACTGATCTGATGGGTTATATATGTTGCAATGATAATAATGTTGAGGGAGAATTTTTATGGGACCAGTAGCAAGGAATACATCGAGTCCTGCCAATTTACTAATGAATTCATTTTTCTTCTGCTTGCCCCACTTGCTATCCCTGCTGTTCAAAATTCAGCTTTAAACCTGAAAAGCAGTGGATGGCACCTCGGGGTGCTGAGCTGCTCCTCTGAGTTTGTGTGAGCTGAGTGTTTTGAGTCTTGGGCCATTTCTGGAACATCCATTACTTGTGTATTTAGGCAGCAGTCCAGCCAGACAACACAGGGACATATATTTTAGGAAAGCACACATCAAAAAGTGTTTTAAATGGCCAAATTGTAGAACAAAACATTCTGGCAACACAGGTGGTGCTGTCAGTCTGTGGGCTAGAAAATAAGAAGAGAACCTGTAAGAAAAATAAAAGCAACCTAGGAATAGCTAATCAGGTTAGAAAGGATGTTTTGGCTGCAAGGATTTTTAGGGCTGTAAAAGAAAATGGAATAAGATTAAAAAATGTTTGTCCATCCTGGCTGACAGATGTAGGAGAAGATGGAATGTTTGTTACTTCTCTGTTTTTCCTCTGAAAACAGCAGCAGCAATGAGCTGGCAGGCACAGTGAAATGCAGTTAGCAAAAGTAATGGGAGTTGAAAGTTTGACCTTTTGTGATGGAAATTTGATATGAAAAAAGGGTCTTTTGATAATTTCTCTATCCAATCAGATATGGGAGATGTCTTGATCCTGTTTCCTTATTTGCATGCTGACTGATCTCATTTGAAAACTCAATCATTCAGAAATATTGGGACGTCAACAGAAATGTTACAAACAAGAAGTTGTTTTATCTGAAAGGTCTGCAGGATGTCATCTCTTGTTTTTCACTCCAGTGGCCTGATCTCTTCTTCATGATTCCATGTTTTTATTGGCAGGATAAGTTGAACATATTGAAATGCAAATAGCTCTTTCCACATTGAACCGAAATATAGGAGGGTTTTTTTTTTTCTGTATGATTGATTGTATCCAGGGCACTTCAAAAGACACAAAGAAAATACTTTCTGCAGTGCCTCTGATTCCTTGACATTGCCAAGTTCTGACGTTTCCTGTTAGCAATCATTGGCACAGAGTGATTCCTGAGCCTGCTCTCACCTCTGCTTTTCTCCCTCGTAGTGCCCACAGTGCTGCTTGCTGTTCCTGGGACAGAGCCCGGGCTCACTTTGTCTCCACAACTCTTTTGTTGTTGTCCCAGGTGCTGAATGTCAGAAATGTAATCGAATGGATTTTACCAAATTGCAGGTGTATTTAATCCTGCAGTGGGTAGTTCAAAGCCCCCCAGGATCAGTGCAGAACTGTCCCCGTGATTACCTGGAAAGTCAGATTTCACAGCTGAGGCACTGCCCACTCAGGTGAGTTTAGGATCACCTTTATCTCCCAGACAATTTAACCTTTTTATTTTCTAGAGCAGGCAATCCAATTTCCATTTTACTCAGCCTCCCAGTGGGTTGGTGACAAGTTTTTCCTGCTGTGTGACTGGTGTCATTATTCCTTATTTCAGAGCCTACCTGTTAAACTAAGCCAAGTTTTGCATCACTTAACCCAGAAACTAGGGACAAACTATCAATATATGGTAGTTCTGAATATTTTTTTTACTTGCATGCTTTTTAACATCAGTGTCAAGCTATGAGAAATCTTTTTTCTTTAGTACCCCAATTTTTTTTTCCACCCAGACTGCCCCAAACCTGCTAATCTGAGCGCTGCCCTGGGAAATGGAATGTGCAGCTCCTTTCTGGGGCCACTTAGATTTGCTGTGGTTTTTAGAAAAAAAGTAGCTATTCACTGAATGTAGGTCTCTTGCCTCCCTGCTGAACACCTGCACTGGCTTGCAAAGATTTCTGATTTCTGGTGGAGGGCTCTCCATAGGGACTGCTTTCCAAACCCAAATCCTGGAGGGAGCAGGTGCAAGGAAAGGGAAACCAGATTATAAACTTTACATAATAATTTATTTTGGAAGTTGCTGAGCTGGTGTTTGTACAGCACCTTGGAATGGAAAACTCCAAATTAGACAGGTCAGGATTTGCCACAGAGTTCCTCAGGTGGGTGACAAAACACCTTGCCAGGGACACGTGGAGTTCTGCAGTCTTCATCACTGAGCTAAGGAAATCCAGTATTCACCCAGCTTGGTGTTTACTCAGTAGATCCCAGGGTCTAACACAAAATAGTGCCTGTGTGAGATATTTATCTGATGGTACCTAATTTCTTCTGCAGTGTCTCTGGAATGGGCTGGGGATTTCACTGCTGGAAAAACGTGCCAAGATGTAACTTGACTGATAGACCCCTTCAAATCCAGAGAATCTGTGGCCTCTCAGCTGTGGGGGAGTGCTTTGTGAAACAGCAGGAATGGCAAATTCCCCCATTCCTTGTGCAACAACTGGAGTTTTTGGGATGAGCAGCTCTGAATTAGACACCGAGCGTTCTCCCGGATGGGAAATCAACCTCCTTCATCTTCACATGTTTTAGAATACCAAACCACCTAAACCTAAACATGATGTGCTATTCTTGATAACCACAGCAATCTAGCTCTTCCTTGCTGGATTTTTTTAATACACTTTCCTCTCCACTTTCCTGGTTCACTCCTCACTATTAGAAACACAAAAAGCAGCTCAGCGCACCAATATTTTCTCCAGGGTGAAGTCAGCATAGAATATTAGTGTCCAAAAAGTTGTAAAACAAAAGACTATCATATGTTGCACCTTTTAATCATGTAATTGCTGAGTGACATTTAACTCTGAGGCTTTAAGTTACTCCTTTTCAGCCAGCCTTCTCCTCGTGCCCCTCTCGTCCCTCCCTCCTCCCAGAGCAACCTGCTTTTGCAGAGTAGTGCTTTAACTACACTGAAGTTTGGCTGGGCTTCTACATATTACAGCAGCAACACGAAAGCAAACAATTGAAGTATTTGAGAACAATGAAATATGTATGGCTATCTGTGACAGCCCTATAAAGCAGAGCAATTAGCCGCGTAATCCGAGAAAGCCAAAGCGCCCGGCAGCCCACGGTTCCCTATTAGTTAAATGCTTTTTGTACGTCCTCATCCCATCAAATCAACTAACACTTCCTTTAATTGGTTCATGAATTATACAGCTCGGCTGCATTATAATTTAATCACCAGTAAACATTCCTGGGGCCTGCTGTAAAGTGTATAGCGCTCATTAATTCCTTAATTTCAGCAGATGGAAGGGGAGATCGGATGAACGGTGGCAGTACAGAGCGCCTTGGGCAATGGAAGAAGGAAAAAAAGGTGGGGGGCCGTTTAGATTTTTTAAGGGCTGTCAGAAACTCAATCTGTGAGCTGTCAGCAGCCTGGACCCGCTCTCCCCCCCGCCTCCTCCTGCCTTCACCCCACCTACCGCTGCAAGTGACTGACGGATTCATATGGAGCCTTGTCAAGCCGTCTTTAAACATCAAGCCAGCGGGTAAACCAAGCCCAATGTAAATTAATTCTTGTCTTACGGGCCCCCCTTTCTCTGTCCCCATGAATATTTCATGGCGGGCAGCATAAATATTAATTCTAATAGCTCTGCACAGTGGTTATTATTTCTGTTTTATGACAAATATTCATAAAATATTCAGGACCCTTTTTTAGAACATTTACACACTTGATTGTGAAATTTTCCAGCTTCCTGGGGACACAGTAAACATATTGGGGTTCTCTTGATGGACTTTTTTCTCTCTTAATTAATACTACGCCACATTAATATTTAATCAGATTTAGTTTTCCTTTCCCCAGAAGTGAACCCTATTACATTTGAGGATTTATTTGACAGTATTTAAACAGGGAATTTTTATTCCCTATTATGAAATTGGTTTCCTTTGACACATATATAAAATGACACATCATAATCCATTCCTTTATTCCCTCCCCTTGCCCCCAAATCATACACTTTTTTGGCGTCAGTTCTTTTATTTATTTTTACATACCAAATATCTTAGTAACAACAAAAGTTAGTGTTTAAATACTGGGGGTTAAGCATCATTTACTCTAAATTTGATTCTGTTTATTTAATAAGAAAGAGAAGGATGGGTTTCCTTGTTGGAGCAGGAGGTGCTGGAGCCAAGCTGCAGACAGGTAGCAAAGGCATCAGTCCTGAGATGAGTTTGCTGGTGCTTAACCCTGGAGTTGTTTCTCCACTCCAGATTTGCTTTGCAGAATCTAATTATTGCAGGGCAGGGTTGCAGGGATCTGAGGAAACACGCCTGCATTTGGGGGAGAGGGTTGAGGTTCCTGACCTCGGGCCTCTGGGGCTGCAGGGGCTGTGCATTATCTGAGAAGGGGTTTGATTAACCTTGTGCAGGGCAGAAATCGTGCCAGACACACTCCTCTAAAGCACTGCTGGCTGCCATCTTATTCTGTGATTCATAAAGCACCGCTGGAATGAACTCCAGGGGGAATGCAAAGATGCTGGAATAACAGCTGAGAGTAAGGAGGAGGCAAAGAATAGAAATGAGGGGAGAAATGTAAAGCAGTTTTGAGTGCAGGTATTAATGCATCCAAGCCACTTATTACACACAGAAAGAGTTAACGTTGCCTTCTCAAAAGGAGCTTTAAAAATGCATTGCAGCCACTCCTACCAACACATTTGCTCTCTCTGTGTGCCTTTCTCTGTGCTCTGTGATGTTTGCTCAGCCCCAAGTCCTGCAGACCATGGAAGGGCTCTGGTTGCCCAAAGACCTGGGGTTCTTGCTGCTGTGAATCCATCGAGCTGCTTTGCTTCATCCCAGCTCCAGACCCAGCCCATGGCTCTGTTCCCCCTGTGTGAGCTGCTGTGGCACCTGCTGGGACACCCCTGAGCCACCAGGCTGGAGGGGTGGGACACAGGAGGAACCCTGTCACCTCATCTGTCTGGGCTGGTGGAGCCCAGAAAACATCTCCCAGAGCCATAACTCTGCACTGCTGGGGAGGGGAAGGAACATCTGCAGCCATGAAGGATGTTGTTCATCTCACTCCCCTGGCCAGCAGCCACATCCTGGGAATAGTGCCCCACTTTGCTGCCTTTTGTAGTTATTTGACAGAAATGCATCCATTTGAGAAGATCCAGGGTCTGGAAATAGCTTGTCATGCCATGAATCATTGTAAGAGCTCGATGAGAAAACACTTGTCCTGATTAACCTGTATTTTAGTGTTTATGCAGTATATTTTCCCTTATGGTTGAAACCTAGAGGGTGAAATTACTTCCCAAAATAGAATCAAGCATCTTTCATCAGAAGATATCACAGAGTTTGAAAGAAATCAGTGAATGAAACATCCCAACAGCTCCTTCCATAAATAAGAGATAAGGATCATTTTATCCCTTGCAGAGGAGTATTTAGGGTAGGGAATAAACAGTGATTCATGTCAAGTCAGGGGTGCAGCCTCAGCAGAGCCTTTGGGGTCTGGTTAGCCATGGACAAAACACCTGGGGAGAGCTGCACTGAACCCTGAACAAGCCTGGGGAGAAGGTAGATGGGATCTGTGTAACCAGTTTTAATTTTTAAGGGGAGGGGGATGCAGAATGTAATTGTGGAAAAATAACGTGCTTGGCATCCTGTGTGGTGCTGGTGAAGGGGTTTAGCCAAGTTTCAGGTTCAAGGTGTCTTTACGCCACAGGGAAGGGGAGGTTCTTATGAGGAATTCATTGACCCAAGTCAGTATCTCTGGCTGGAAAGTCAACAAAGATAAAATGCTCAGGGTTTTATCTGGAATTATGTACTTAGATTCAAATCTGAGCCTCCTCATACCCTCAGGTTGGACCATAACTTGATTGGTCATATTGTTGTGATCACTCAGTGGTGCTACCCAAGGAAAAGACCTTTTTGCAATGCTGGTAATTTTTGTACCCTGACCAAAGCTGCCATCCTGCTCCTTTGTGCCTGTGAAATCCAGAAGTTTGTACAGTTTTGTGCAAGTTTTGAAACTTTTAAAAGCTAATAATACAGTCAGTTTTAACAATGAGAGTCTTAGAGTTTACCCAAATTCAGGACAGTTTTTAGAGATGGTTTTGTCCCTGTGCCACTCCAGTCCATGATGCCCCTGAGGCTTTTCCATGCATTTCTGAGAACTCTGTGATTTCCTTCCCCACCTGCTTTGGCTGCTTTGTGAACCAAAGGGAGGAGCTTGTGTCTGTGCCAGAAATCACACCAGGATTGTACCTGTGGTGCCTTTCAGGACCTCCTGCATCCCTCCACTTCAACCTCAGCTCTTTCTCAGCTCCATATTTCAATTACAGAGCTTGTGGTGTTGCCTTTCCAGAGCAGAGTCCTCCAGGAGAGTTGTTTTCCATGGTGAATTATGCCACAGCATCAGGAGCACTGCTGATATCTCCATATGGAATAAGATGTTCTGTGCCTCATGAAAGGCACAATTATTTGTAGCCTTGAATTTGACTTTTTCTATTTGTCTGCCTGGAAAAGGAGATAACTTTGTGTCACTTCCTCTTGCTTTCTTTCACTCTGTCCTTCCTGTTCTTTTTGCTCTGATTTAGCTGAGAGTCTGTCAAAGTTCTGCCAGCAAAGTTTGCTGTAACTTTGACATCACACAGGCGTCTGATCTTCACTTTTTTTTTTTTTTTTTTGTATTTAAAGCAGAGTGATGTGGTACGTTGTAAACTGCCAGGAGCACTTGCTAATTTAGTAGTTAATGACAGTCACAGAGAGTGTTTTTCTTGCCCCTGGAGAGGTTTTAGACACAGCTGGGGTAGATTTGCCACTATCAATTATGCACAATTTTAAACAAGAATTGGCCAGCAGGGGCCTCTTTTTTTTTGCAGAGTGCAGAGCGTGAAGAATGGGAGTATGGCAGCTGGTACTGCCTGCGAGGGAGAAGATATATAGGAGTCAAGAAAATAAGGGAAAGATTAATAGCTTACTATTTATAAAGTTGCAGTTTCAACTCAAAAGTTTAAAAGCTGCATTAAAAGTGGCCCGGTGTTGGCTGGTGGTGTGTTTTTGTTTTAATTTGAGCATCCTAATGCTGTTGCAAAGCTTGACCTGGCCCTGGTATGGCCACAAGTCAGAAGTCTCTGCTTTTAAAAGCCAGGTGGGGATCAGGATCCTGTCTCAGACATCCTGTTGTGTTGTCTTTACATCCTTAAATGAAAACAAGGCACGAATTTGATGTCAGTGTATAATCTAATTTCACTATATTTCTATAAAAAGGGTTTAGCTTTGGGCTCCACTCCATCAGTATCAATCAAGAGCAGCTCCAAGCAGTGGGAAATGCCAAGATGAGAATCTGACCTAAGTAAATAGCTCAGGTCTAGAACAGCCAACATCTGGATCCATCTAGGTCAGCCCCCTGAAGCAGCTGTGCTGAAATGACAGGACCTGGCTCACAGGCAGAGCTTCAGCTCTCTGGAGATGTGAAGGCAGCTGGCAGGGCAGTGGAGCTGTCCTGCAAAGGATGTCCTTAGCAGGAACATTCCTTATTCCCTAGCACGGGATTGCAGGATTCAGGTACACAGCACCTGCTTCTCTTACAGCAACACTCGATTTTTTTCCCTTACAGGTGTTTGAAGTCAGTGTGGTTATATGCAGAAAACAGGAAAACCATCACTAAATAAATTCTTGTCAAGACAGCACTGAGCACTGCCAGTTGTTAATAACTTGGATTAAGTGGGTTGGTTGCCATCTGGAACAAATGCAGCTCAAGATTAGTCAAATGCTGTTGTGTAGGTCACAAATCCTTCACTTATGGCATGGTTGGGACACATTTTTCCAAAAATGCCATCTCATGATCAGGGGGAAATGACACCTCTGCCAGCCCTGCTCTTCCCTCTCCTGCTCCATTTGCTGGGGAAGCATCAGGATGCCCTGGTGACCTCCAGGCTCTGAGGTGTCCCTGTCTGAATAGTCAGGAGCCAGAAGTGGCTGGAATGCTCCTCTGGAATGCCAGATGGCTGTAGGAAAACAGCCTTATATTCCAGCTGTTAGGGCTGGAATGAATACATTTCATCACCATCCAAAGGCAGCAAGTTCTCATTTGACTGGGTACACAGTGAAGGTGTCATCATCTTTATTAATTTGTTGGAATTTAATCTCTCTAATGTATCTGGAAGCTGCACTAGATTAGATAAATGATGTCAAGTACTGTGAGGAAGAGGCAGGATTTTGACACACAGATACTTTGTGCCTTTTAGCATTTGTGTTCACAGTTTTATCATCTATAAAAGCTGACAGGACTGGACCTTTTCCCACAAATCCCTCTCCTGGGAGATGGAACAAAGGAGAGAGGCCAGAGCTGTGCTTAGGAATCTCTTGGTTTCACTCAATGGGAGTCAGGAGAACCTGTGTCCTCAGAGGCTGCACCACGTTTTCCCCACATCTCCAGCTGGATGCCAGAGATTTTTGGTTGCCCATGGGTGGATTGTGCCCCTGTGGCACAGGAGTGAGGATTCCTGGTGCCCCTGTGCCCAGCCCTCCCCTCGCTGCTGAGTGACACCCCTCCCCTGGTGCAGCTGCACGGGGAGCTCCGGCAGAGGAGCTGAGCTGGATGCTAATCCAGCAGGGTAATGTCGTGTACTTTGATATGAGGCTGTGTTTCCTCTCCTCCCTGTCTACCAGCTCTGATGACATCTGTTTCCTATTCCCCTCAATAGGAGTTGTGACACATTACAACATACAAAGCCTGGCTGATTCCTAAAGTGAGCTTCACAGAGCATGGATTTATGTGGGAAAACCATGCTGGCTGTGTGGAAGGGGCCAAGCTCTGCTTGGAGAGGAATCCAGACCTTGCAGGGAATTGTTCCAGTTCCTGCTGCATCAAGGCCGTGGGTGCAGCCCTCTGTGTTACGAGGATTTCCAAGAGAAATCCAAGAAATGTGTCACCTGGGCTCTTGGAGGCTCAGCTTTGTTATGTGATCAGAGTCAGAAGCCTGAGCGAGGCACAGAGGCCAAATGTTGCCCAGAAGTTCCTTGAGGAGCTGCAGGAGATGGATCAGATAGCCAAGGCTGACACTTCCCAGCCTGCAACTGTGTAAATAGACTTTACTCATGTGAGTAAACCTCCTGGGGCTGTGTAACAGACTGTGTGGAGTGTGTGTCTCCTTCAGAATGGTAATAAAGCTTTCTAATTGGGAGTATTTTAAGTCTAGACTGTAATTCTGTCAGTGGTTTTCCCCTTCATCTTTTTTTTTTTCCCAGCTTCTGAACGATTTTAAGCTGACAGCCCTGGGGAGTGTTGTTTTCTCTTATCAGTGGGAGATGTGTGGAGTGGCAGGGTGAGGCATCCCACCTTCCCCTGCAAGGACCCTTGGGTTGGTATTTGTGCTGCTGCACAGTGAATTCTGAGTGTGCTGTTACACAATGCACGTGGGGGGAAAAAAAAAAATCCATATTAGCAGGGATGTCTGCACCCTCCCACATCCTCCCCCTCCACTCCTCTTTCATGGTGACACCAGACTGGATAATAAGCAGCATCTTGTTGGGAAAAGAAGGGAGTCTCAGACAAGGCTTTCAGAGTTCATTTTGTTGGCAGCTTTTTAAGTGGAGTTTTTTAGGCTCTTCTGTTTCAAATACCATAATACTTTTTGTGTTCCTAACTATGAATTACGACAAGCTTTCTTGATATGCCAGGTTCTAATCCTTCAGTGGGTTTGTTTATCTCAGGATATAATAGGAAACTGTATCAATTATCTTGGCTGTATAAATGTTGTTCCTCTCTACTAGAATATTCATCTTGAGACATATCATCAGATGTTACCTGTTCTGACAATCACGTTTTTGTGCCATTGTTGGGCAATAGAAACAAAGAAAAACAAAATGTTAAGAGTGTAAGGGATAAAAGAGTGTTGAAACTGTTGTTCTTTTCCTGTCTTTGGAATCTCCAAGATCTTGAATGTTTTATTCCTGGCTGTTATTTTGTTACCACAGTGTGAATAGAAGTCATTATCTGTAAACATTTGAAAAGAGAGATGATTTTCATAACTTTAAATCCTACAAAGGATTCTAGTAATCTGCTATGTGCATGCCGAGGTAAAGCTCAGCCTTTCATCTGGTCTGATCCCACCCAGTCAGTGAAAAATGTTCCTTTGGTGAATGTCTAAACCACGCAGTATCTCCTGTGAGAAGCAGACAAAAGTGAAAACAGGAAGCCTGGCCTTGAAGGCAGCAGCAGGAGAAGGTGTGTTGTAAAGAAAAGTGTATTTACAGCCTTCAGATTGTGCTTCACTGGGAAAAATTATTTCCACAGGTTCAAAGGAAGCTTTATTTTTTATTTTGTTCTGAGCTAATTGTTGAATGTGATCTTTGTGCAGATCTGCCCTAGTCTCCAAGAGCTGGGGAGCAGGGGATTCATGTCTGCTCACACTCAGCAGTTTGCCAAGAATTTTCTGCTGAGGAGCTGTGGAACACAAATATAAAATTAACAGCACCAGTGCAGTGAATAAAAAGACAAGGAGTCAACGTGAGATGGGCACAACAGTTTATATGCAACAGTGGGGTGTGTCTGGGTGCATGTGGGGCATGTTGTTTTCTGGTTTTGCATCCTTCATCCACATAAGGACATTTGTGTCATCTCTGTGAAATGGGCTGGCAAGTCCTGCTTGTGAAAAGTCCCCCAGTGAAAAGCTGCTCCTGGTGTGGGACCCAGCCCAGGGACACCGCGGGGCTGCCCCTCTCAGATGCTGAGCAGCTCTCACTCGTCCCCACTCAGTGGGAATTGCAGATTCTCATCTTCAAATGGAGCATTCAGCATTAATATTTCCTGTCAGCAGTGCCACCAGCCAGGCCCAGCCGTGCTGAGCTGCTCCCCGTGCCCTGGCAGTGCTGATGGAAGGGACAGGGAATTGTCAGCAGCATCCTGGGGCTTGTGTTCTGTCTGAGCACTCATCCTGCTTTGAAGGATGCAGGGCAGGAGTGGGAGAGAGGGGACTCACTCTGGGGGGAGACAAGGGCAGAAGGAAACAGCAAAAGGAAAATCCCTCTCACGGGCACTGGAGAAATGCATAATTCTGGCAGACAAGCTCTTTCTCTGTCCTTGTCAGGAGCAGCAGAGGTGTTTTGTTTCCCTCTGGGGCCATGTCACTGGGATTCTGTTTGCTGGTTGGGTTGGGAAGCAGATCTGGAGAAGTTCAGAGGGAAGTGCTGGGTGGTGAGAGAGCTGGGACAGACTGAGAGAGGCTCCAGCTGCAATTCCCCCACCCTGAGCACACAGCACACACCGTGCCAGAGAGCTCCTGCCTTGCTGAGCCTGCACACCAAACAAGAGGAGCAGAAGCTGTGCACAAACCCTGTGCTCACCTTTGTGACACCGCAGGTTTGGGGGGACTGCTCTTTGTTTGGTGAGGATTAACTCCCACTCTGAAGGTCACAAGTGATGTTCTCAGGGTGTTAATGCACTTAATCGTTGTGTTCTCCACAGGGTGTTCTTCTTTAATCTCCCCTACGAGTCCATCATGGAGCGCCTGTCCCAGCGGAGGACTGATCCTGTCACGGGGGAGAGGTGAGCACTCCTGCCTCATCTGGAACATTTTCCTGACTACCAGGGAGATGAAAGCACCAAATGGGCTTCTTAGAAATCTGAGGAGCTCAGGAATGCTTTACTCCTGCTTAGGGATTCCTTAAAAGAAAAGTTAAAACTTTCATAGCTCCTGAAGCAGCAGCCCACCCTTGCTGCTGCAGCAGCTCCTCAGAACAGGGGGTTGGAAATCCTGAAATCTGCAGCAGCAAATAGCTCAGGTCTAACATTTTCATGATAACTAAATTGGCTGGTAAAATAATGCTGAGGGAAGATGTCTGAAACCTAGCCTAAGTGCAGATGGTTTTCAGACATTCCCATGGGAATTTGGAAGGTTTCCCAGCTGGGGAAAATGGAAAAGTTGCTGCATTTTACTTCCCCAGGCTCCTGTGATGGTCCTGTGTGCTGGGAGGTATTAATGTGTTTCCTGCTCAGTAGAGCAAGCTCATTTGAGTCCCTGAGTCACTGCAAGGTTGGTTCATCTCACTGGTGTCACATCCCCTTGTCCCACCAGTGACCTTCAGCTTTCCTGCTCTCTGCAGCCTTGATTTCCAGGGAACAAATAAATTTATCTTCCCCAATACCTGCTGCAGTTGGTGTGTGTTCTCAGCTTCACTTGTGATCTGGTTTTGTGATTTCCCACACATAAATTTTAAACCCTTGTTTTGCTTTTCTAAAGGCTGAGAACATCCTATTGCATCAAAGACAAATCCTGAACCCTCAAAGATTAAGGCCATAAAGAGTGGATTTGTCCCAAAGTGATGGATGATTATTCAGACATCTCACTCGAGGTGCAGCATTAACTTGTGACAGCAGCAGTGATTTGCTGTAACTGCTCTCTTTGCTTTAGTAATGAGCAATGTGGTTGTTCAGCAGAAAGGAACAGGCTGAAGCAAATCATTCCCACATCTTTGCATTTCTTATCATTAGGATTAGGCTGTTCAGTATCTGCTCCAGTTCACACGCTTCCCTCTCCCACACTCTGGGGTTCATTCCTCACAAATTCTCCGTGAATGGAATTGTTTTAGGTGCTGTGTCTAATCCTTGGCACTGTGTGGAGCCTGCCCCTCTGGCTGCAGGGTGTGGCTGTGCCCTGAACGATTCCCATGTGCCCTGAACTCTGTGTCCACCTTGGGTGCAGCTCTGCAGAGACACAGACTCTGCTCTCTCCTTGGTGTTGCATCTATCCCAAAAGTTGCAGGAAATTTGGCTGCACAGGAAGAGGGATAAGCTGGTTTTGTGTTAGGGCAGAGGAGACATTTACTCAGGGTTAGGATTGCCAATCCTAACAGGGAATTTAAACACTTGATTGCAAAGGAACTTTTAGAGATTGTTTGGAGCCTTTGGCAAGGCAGGAACACCATCAGAATTCCTTTGGTGTCAGCTGAGCTGGGCTGTGGCACTGCTACAAGACTCTGAGGATTAAAATCCTCTTTCCTGGTGAAGTAACTGAGGGAAGCCACAGCTGTGAATTGAGGGAAGCCAAATTCTGGCATTTGGAAAATTAAAAATAGCCAACACCTATCTCAGGTGAATTAACCTTATTTTACCTTCTGCTACATAAAAATGCTAGCAATTAGATGCCTGAGAGCCTTAAACACAGTTTAAGTGACAGGTCCCAGCAATGCTGGGACACAGGGGTGTGTTTTGTTTAAGGTTAGGTTTTTTTAGATGCTTTTTTAAAGACAGCAATCAAGGATTACAAGTAAAAGATCTGGAAATGCTTCTGAAGCTGGAGCACTGGGTAATGTAATAGGAATCTCTCCTTGTGTGGGGCAGATAAACACAACCAGTGTCACCTCCAGAGAAACCTTGGCCTTTGAGGATCCAGGATTCTTGAGGGCAGCAATGACAGATTCCCTGCCCTGAAACTTCCAACCTTTGTTTTAAAACCCCAACCTAGAGCAGAAGGTAAGAGCACGGAGGATCTGCAGGAGTGGCTGCTGTGTCCTCAAGCTGAGCTGAACCTGTGGCATTTCTTCTCTCTGCAGATACCACACCACATTCAGACCAGCTCCCACCCCAGAGATCCAGGCCCGGCTCAGGCAGAACCCCAAAGATGAGCAAGGAAATATTGAGAAGCGCCTGGACATCTATTACAGCCATGTCAAAGCCCTGGAGGAGTTTTACCAAGATGCCTTTTATGTCAATGCTGACCAGGACCCTTATGTCATCTTTGAATTCATAGAAAGCTGCATCATTAAGCCCCTTCCATGTAAAAACATTAGAAGGGAGGATTTGTAGAAGATTTGATTTGAGTTTTTTCCCTGTAATATTTGCAGCCTGGTTGCTGAAGTGGCAGGTTAGCACCAGGGAAGGGGAAGTCAGCCAAGCTGTGCTGAATTTGGATCTCACCAAGGCTGAGAGAAGTACACAGGGTAAGAAATTGGGCTTTAGGGGAAGTTTTTTGGCTTTTGTTTTGTGATGCAAGATACCAAACAACATGGCTGGGGAAGCCCTGTGTTTAATTAAATTTTTTTTCTGTTTCTGAATAGTAGTTTTGTCTTCACTGTGTAAGATCCATGAAGCCAATTTGGAGTATTAAAGCTGTTAGATGTGTTTGTGTCTTAATTCTCCACCAAAACGACCCAGACACTCCCTGTCTCCCTCTGTTCCTGCAAGCAAACCTTAAAGCAAAGAGAAAAACAAAGCTCCCAGCTCTGCAGTGAACTTTCTCCACAGTGTTTGGGGTTGGGAGCAGAGGTTTTCACTCCCCTGTTAACTCAGATTGTTTAAAAAGTGCTGACAAACCCTCTGCAGATGCAGTGGCCTTGCCCATTGTGCTGGGCAGAAAGACTCAGAGCAGCTGGACAGGATATCCAGAGCCATGGAAAGATGATTCAGGTTCATCACTCTCATACCCAGGACATGAGGAGCTGCAGGAGCAGGTGGGTCACTAAATTCTCTTTTCCTGGAGTAACAGCTCCCAGGCTTGGCTGCTCTGGCACAGTGGTGTCCAGAGTTTGTTTTTTTACTTCTCTGGCTGGATATGGCAGCAATGAATACTTTTTACCTGGAAAAGCTCTGATGAAAGCCTGCTGGCTGTGGAACTGCACATCCTGCATGGCTGGAATAAAGAGGAGTGATTTGTGCTGTGGTCACAGATCTGGGTTGGATGCCTCTTATGTCTCCCTCTAATTCTCTCCTGTGTGTGAGTGTGAATTCTCCCTGCCAGGGCTTGAGGAGGAGCTTCAGGTTTCTCCTGGAAGCCTCAGGGAAGGTGCAGGCAGAGAGAATAGGCTTTTGGCGACTCCTCTGCTCCTGTTGCTGTCAATAGATTTGGGTCTTTGCTGTTGTCTTTGGCTGTGTGTGTCTAAATCTATATGGAGAAATGAAAAATGCACAGGCCAAATTTCCTTCTTGCTCCTGTAGAGTAACTTCAGGTGGAAAGACCCAGGTTGTCCAGGTGGCAATGGGAATATTGTGTTACTTTGTGAGAATTGAAAGTCAGAATTTTCGATACTTTTGGGCAGCCTTGAGGGCAGCTCTAAAAGTCGCAGAATAAATATCTGTGAAATTAAGAAAGCCAAATCCAAGCAGTCTGAGAGCCTGGTGCCTCTTGAGCTGAGAAATTCCAGCCTGTAGCACCAAGCTGAGGCAGAGGCTGCTCCCAGCACAGGGCCCAGCCACAAAGCCTTGTGTTCAGCTGGGCAGGGACATCTTTAACAGCCCTACCTGTTACAAATGTGCTGCTTGGTGACTGCTTGGGCAGCTGGCTTTTCTGCCATTGCTATGAAGATGTGCTGCAGCCTTCGTGCATAATTGGGAGCCCTTCTATTAATAAAACATGGGAAGCTCATCTTGCTAATATCACCTTCATCTGAGCGTTCCTACTAAATATTTTGATAGATGAAATGGGTAGAGAGTGTATTTAAATACTGTTTGTACTGCAGCTAGGGTACAAAAGGGACAGTGCATCTTTAATTAGACAGGTACATCTGCTTAATTAATTTAGCTGTAAAGCCCTTTTTCCTCTTCATTCTTTCATCTATATGCGGATGCTATATTAGTTCCGCTCCGCTGGTTCCATAGAAACTGAGAAAAAGAGCTCAGTCTCATTGAGATGCACTTGGCATGTCTGGGTAGGAGTCTCAGGTCAGTGGTCAACCCCCAAGGGTTTGCAGCAGGCCTGAAGTGCAGAACGTCAGGGTTAGCAGAACATGCTAATACTCATGTAGAACTCTCCCTCAGAAACAACTAAAACAATTGACATTCATTTAATTACTGTAAACGAAACAGCCCCTGCATGACTTTGCATAGTAAAGCCTGTTAATACCAAAAAGGTTCAGTGGGTGGAAGGAGGAATTAGGCTTTTATAATTGGAATGCAACACTTGAAAACCAATTTGGTAACTAGGCGTGATTTTATTAGCATCTTATTCTGGCAAAACAAATGTTGAGCAAAGAGAAAAACAAGGTGAAGAGGAGGTGGGAGGAACACAGCAGGGATCAGATGTTACTGATTGTACAGCTTTGCCCAGGTCTGGAATGGACATCTTCCATCACTCTGCTTCCCACAGACACTTTGTGGAGAGGGCTGCCTGGAGCTTGTGCTGTACCCTGTAAGTTATGCTGTTAATTATGGAGTTTAGCAACAAGGTCAGTTTGTCCAGCTGTTCCACAAACTTTTGTGTCCACCAGCTCCAGCCACCGGATTCTTCAGTGGTGGAAGGGCACTTGAACACCCCCAGGCAGGAGATCCCCTCCTCTGCAGGGACCCCTGTAGCTCTCCAAGGATTTCCCTGCTCTCACCTTTCCCTTGAGGCTTGGATGCTGCTCAGGGAATGGAATCAACCCCACCCTGCTCTGTGGCCAGGGCTCTGAGGAATGGAAACCTTGTCCTCTTCCTCTCTCCTAAAGAATATTTATTGTCTTTATGTACGCATTGACATCCATAGTATTTCCTCTCTAGAAATACACAATAGGATGAAGAGGCTGAGGAAACACCAAAGGAAAGGGTGACTGAATGATGAAGTCCCAGAGCCACAAGTGAATTGAGGTAAAAGGCAGCAGTGAGGTCCCTCGTCACCAATCCCAGAGCAGAGGGGTAATTTGGAGACACAAGATGAGTCCTTATGAGCCCAGACTTCTCCTTAGTTCCAAGAATGGAACTTTAGCACCAAGGCACTAACACTGGACAGTCAGAGCTGTTCCTTTTATCCATCCAACTTGGATTAGCCAATGGGGATGATTTCTTCATCCCAGTGGAGCAGGGATTAACTCCCAGTGTGATACCAGCATGAGCAGCAAATCTCCAATGCTGTCAGAAGCTCCTCATCAAGGAAAATGACACCTTAGCTCAGAGCAAACTGGATCTCTGCCTGTTAATTCTCAGGGGCAAGAGGAAGTATAACAATCCTTTAAAAAAAAAAAAAAGAAGAAGAGCATCAGTAACCCTTGGTCTCTGCTGGAATGTTGTTTTCCCTCTGGACATGAGGGTTCTTGCACAGTCAGTGCTCAATGGTGAAGCAACTTCCAACTATTCACTTGTTTGAAGAATCCTGCAAAACTTGGGCAAAAACTAGAGATAAACTCCAGTTCTGTGGGATTTGTTGTTCGAACACTTCTGTTGATGTCTCAAAACTGACTGGGCCTTGACAGGAGATGTATTGGTTTGAGGAGGCAACTCTGACAAAGGCAAAATAACCAAGGTCTGGCTGCAGGTGCTCGTTCCTTGCTCCCCTTCCCCGCGAGGTGACAGCAGGGTTGGATCAGGACAATGTGTGGGACAGTGCCTGCAGGAGCAGCACCAAGCCCTGTGTGCCCAGAACTGCCCCTCACAATCTGAGGCATAAAAAGATTCCTGGAGCAGACTCAGCGCTCGCTGGGCAGCCAAACCCACTCAGGTCAGCAGCAGGGGTTAAATGTTACTGAGTGAGGCAGGCTCTGCTACTCTGGTTAAAAATGCACTTAGGGACAAGTGCTGGTTTACTCAAAAATTAAATCCCAGTTCCTCTGTACCTGTTGTGAACAGGTCAGGGTGAAGAGTGAAAGCTTTTTGCTAAAGGATCTCCACTGGCAAAGATAACATTGTTGGCTTTAAAATTCCATTTTCCCAGAAGTCTGAAACCAGGTTAAATAAACTGGCAATGGCAGACTGAGTATCTGCTGCCTTGAAAGACAGGGAAAATTAACATTAATGCTGCAATCTTAATGTGAGGTGTGCTAGAGCTGCTCCATGGCAAAGCATTAAAACTCAATCCAGGGAAATTCAAGAGAACTGCCAGAAATGATCAGCAAGAACCAATCTAATCTGTTACCATGTGAACCTTTGGGTCAGCCAGACTTAAACATTTCAGTAGATCAGGATATTGTTAAGGTGTCTAAGCCACAGCCAAAGAAACGTTCTTTGACTTTTTCTGAAAGCACTGGGCCACGGTTCTGCAGGGCTCCCTCCCCTTCTACACAGGCAGAATTTCTAAACTGGAACATTTACTGATGAGCTGGTCACAGCTGCCAGGGCAAGGACTTGCAGTTCCCCTTATTTAAAATGCCTTCTCAAGCACCACAAATAAACCTCTGCCCAGCTCAGATGGAAATGGATGTTCTGCTCCCCCAAGCCCAGCAGCACTGGGAAGTTCTGTCCCAGGTGCCAGAGCTGGCCCCAAACTCCACACACGCTGGGTATCGAGGTCACTCCTTGTTTTACTGACACCAACACGAGCTACACTTCCCTTATCTGCACACACACTGAAGTAATTTCAATTTGCAATGCACAGCAATAAAAAACTAAATGTTTCTTTAATACAATTATGGTATCACTTCCAAGGATATTTACAAACAAGGCTAATTATTTTACAGATGAATGTGCTTCTGCTGTTTCTAGGCTACTACAGTAATGTTCTTCTCAGTCAATGCATGATCATGCTTAATGCATGAGACACTGAGCAGAAGGACAGCTGACTTGAATGTTTGCTGAAAAAAAAGTGTTCCTATTAAAGGTGAAGGAACATTAACAAAAAATGCATAGTCATTGCATCGAGGAAACAAGCACCAATCACACATGCACTGCTGGGACACTGACAGTGTCAGCACAATTCCATGATTTCTCAACAGCTGTGGAGCACTTCCCACACAGTGAGAGTGTCAGGAATCACAGACAGGGCGACACCTCTGCCATTGGTACTCTGCAGAACGGAAATACACAAACTCAGGGTTATTTGACAGCATGGATTAGAGTTAACAAGACAAACTGTACCAAGTAACCACACACATTTGGGAGGTATTATTCCTCTGACACTGCATAGGAGGTTGAGAAGGATTCTGCTCTCTGTAGGAACAGGTGGCAAAAAAAGATGTTTTTTTCTGATAGGACAATTAGAAGGCAAAATAAATTTCTGGGCTCAGTCACTTGAGATGGACTTTCTACAAGAGCCTGGAGTGACAGGGCAAGGGGGAATGGCTTCAAAAGGGTTAGATGGGAGAGTAGAAAAAAATCCACCCTGTGAGGGTGGTGAGCCCTGGCACAGGGTGCCCAGAGAAGCTGTGGCTGCTCCTGAATCCCTGGAGGGGTCCAAAGCCAGGCTTGGAGCACCCTGGGACAGCTGAGGGTGTCCCTGCTCATGGCAGGGGTGGAATGGGATGAGCTTTATGATCCCTTCCAACCCAAACCATTCTGGGATGCACAAAGAGCTTCACCAGCCTCCCTGACCCTACCTAGAGCCTGTCAGCCACGGTGGGGTTGGGTTTGGGGTGTTCTGTTTGTTTTGGGATTTTTACTGAGCTATTATGAAAAGAGAAACTGTCAGCTGGCAGTGATTATTTGTGTGTCAGATTTGTGTAAAACAATTGCTGTATGAGGGAGACTCTCAGTTTAATTGACAGTAGTGTTAATTGGTAGTGCTTTTGGTTAACTGGGTTTCCCTGGAAAAGAGTTCCTCTTGGAAGAGGGTTCAGTGAAACCAAAGGCAAACACATTGGCAAATGCTGGGAAGGAGTTAGAATTTAGTTCAGAAAAAGAAAGGGGCAAGAGACTTAAGAGCATTGGAAATTTTATATATATGTATATATATTAGTGTTTAAGCTAATTGCTATTAGTTTCATAATTATTATATTTAAAAATTATCCTTACTGATCCCTATTTGACCCTTCTGACTGAAACACTGTTACATTCTGAGGCAGTTACTCTTCTGGACTTTCAGTGAAATTCATGTAATGGCCAAACTTTGATGTGGCTGTAACTGGCATCTGCTTGTCTGGGCAAGCACCAGAACCATGGATTATCTGGAGAGTTCCATGTTCTACAAATGCCAGGGTGGTTAAAAAGCAAAGCAGAGCACTGCAAGCTGGAGCCTTCTCTACCCACCAAGACCATTCAAGAGCAGCTCTGCTGTTCCATCCCAGCTTTTGGGAATACCAGCACCAGGCAGAAAGGACAATTCCCACTGTGCTCAACCCTCCAGTTCCATGTCAGTGTCCAGCTGCTGAGGCTTCCATGGGTGCATTTCCAAGCAGCTTCAAACTGGCTCTTCCAGGTGTATTCCTGGTTCTAGAGCATGGAATGGGCTCTGGGTTTCAGGAGTTGGTAGAACCTGTGATGTTCTATGTACACGGCTGTGGACAAGATGTTCCCCTCCAGCAGAGTCTGTGTTCCTGTCTCTGTATCCTCCCAGGCTGAAAGGAGCTTATGCAGAAGAGAAAACACTTTCAGTCTTGACACAGCTTTTCTCTAGAACACAGGAGAATCACAGAAGGTGCAAGGTCCCTGCAATAACCTCTTGATCCATTCAGGATCTGCAAATAAGAAAACAAATTGTTTCAAGCTGGAGGTAGAGATGAACAGAGGAATGACACCTGAGATGCACAAACTCAACAGGAATCCTGGACAGTTTGTATATATTCACATGCAGGAGTGACTCAATTCAGAGAAATCCAACTCTGCTTCTGCCCTGAAATTTCAAATAATGGCAGTTTAAATCCCACTTCAGCAGGGGCAAAATTAAAGTGAAACACTTCAGGCTTTAGCCTTACATGTGCACAGCCATATAGAAGAAAAATTTAAAGGATCACCATGGCACAACTGCAGTGTTCTCATTTTCTAAACTGAAATTTGACCCCTCACATAAGACACTCCTTGGTTCCTGTTTCCTGGATGCTGATCTACTGACCTTGAATATCAAACTAATTGCTGGAGCATCCCAGCACAGATTTCATTAAAATGTGGGATTTATACTTCAGTTTCTGCAGTTACTGATTTGCAATTAACACATCACTAATGCCCAGACAACACCAGAACACTGTGAAATGCAGAGATTCACGTGGGAACTGCCTAACAGAGTGAAGTCAGTGAAACTAATTCATGCCATTTTGTAGATTTTAGTTTAAAAGCCCCAATCCTGCCCCTTTTGGCCCAGGACCATTTTACCTTCTGGGGTTGGGTGCCGTGCAATGCTGTCGTGGAGCAAACACCTCCTGTACACCAAACTCTGGCAGGACTGGTAGGTCAGAAAGCACCTGTGAAAGGACAAGCAGTTTTATCAAGAGGTTTGGGGTTATTGTTTTATGACCTGTGCCCTGACTAGAGGCTGGGTTCTGTTCATAATTTGCTTCATGAGAGTAAAGGCAGTAATGAACCACAATAAATATGAAAATTAATAATTTACTAATTTGGGTAAATGAACCTTTCCAAGTGTACCAACTTGCATATGGACACAAAAATGAAAGGTCAAAAATCAATATATCATTGACAAAAAAAATCTAGCACACAGTAGAGGAGTGGAAAAGCTTGAGGCCCAGGGAAGAACCAGGGTGTCCTCAAGGCCATGACTATTGACCCAAACTAGCACACAGAACCTGTTAGGCACAGCCTTTCTCTGTGACAAACCAGTGACTTGCCAGCTCCAGAGGCAATCTCCATGCACCTCCCACACTGGCACAGGAAGATTTCCTTTTCTCAACATTCCAGAATTTGACTGACTTCTCAATGTGCTTGTTCTCAATCACTTCTTGTTAAACTCCTTTTGTTTTCAAATGCTGAAGGAGCTTGAACAAACCCTCCTTCAAGTGATGTTCCAAAGGATGACTTGTCCTCAATTTTCCCTTGCCTGCTTTCTGCCTCACCCCATATTCCTCCCAAAAAAGATTCTCAAAAGTGAAAACATTGTCCTGCTAGGAGAACCAAATCCAACCTCCAGCGGTCTGGTTCTTATGGAGAGGACAGAAAAAAATGCAGCATGGCTAACAAGTGGTTCAGTGAGCTCCTGCAGGATGTTGAAATTCTCCAGAGGAGGGGACAAGCTCTGGCTGCCTGAGCCCGTTACCTGAGCCAGATGTGGCCGTTACCTGAGCCAGATGTGGCCATTACCTGAGCCAGATGTGGCCGTTGGAGCACACAGCCTGTTTGCGGTCCGTGAAGGGCAGGATCTCCTTGCACAGACTGCAGTGCTCAGGGAAGGTCTGTTTGTTCATCTTCTTCAGGATGTGCCCAATCAGCACCTGGAACACACAGGAGGCACTGGGTGAGACAGCCCAGGCTGGGAACACCTCACTGTGACTTCAGAGTGATACAGAATAAGCTGAATCCCAAAAAAATCAAAGTGTAAAAAATACAGTGTATCAGTAACTATTAATTTATTTTCCTATAGATTTCTGTCCCACACTAAAGGGATACAGACCTTAAAAACAGTAATTCCTTGCAAATTTTACAAGTACTGAAAAGAGCTGATATCACACCACTGACCATAACAGCAATGCTTTCCCTCATGCCTATCACAGTGGATGTGCTAAAAAAAATTCCTGTTCAGATATTCCCTGGATGTCTTCAGCAGTCATCTGGGAGTGGAACGTTTATAGCAGAACATTTATGTGATCAAATTTGTCTGTGACATTTCAATAGATAGAAACCACATCCCAGGGACCTTTTAAGTGTGACAGCAAACGGAATAGATAAAATACAATTTAGAAGTCGCTTTTCATCACTATAAAAAAGAAACAAGATTCCTCTAAGATAAGAAAAGCAACCTCTCAAACCTTCAATTCATAGTAATTGGATGCCAGAACAACCCAGCAGTTGTGCCAGAGCACTTTCCTAGCGAGTTACTGATGGCCACACTTGGCTGTGATGCAGTGAGAACACCAGTGATGGACACGTGCTTCCTTCCTCTGTCTCTCTGGATGCAATATGAAAGTGGATTTTTAGAGTTCAGGTGATTTAAGCACTTGGGTATGAAAACAACTGTTCTCTGCTCACACAAAGAGGTGCAGAGACACCTGAACCGTTCCTGTCATTGAGTTTTAGGAGCTGGGAGGCTGATGCAGAGTGTTCCCACCACAGCTGCCTTTGTCTCCCCTCTGTATTCGGAGAACTTCAGTGCCCTGTGCAGGCTTCACTGGCCACTGACTTCCTGCCACAAACGCTTCCTGTGCACATGACAGCAGTCAGGACACTGTCCCTGCAGTTAGGCTTTGACATTGGTAGGGACATGGCAAGTTTGGGAAGTGTTCCTTGGCCGAGCATTCCGTTTTGCTCATTATTTGTAGTGCAGTGTGCCAGTGTGCCTGGAAGTGCTGGCCATGTGTGTTGTAACAAAGGCAATCAGTCAGCTTGGTTAATTCAGTGAAGTTCTGAATCCCTGGGTTTAACTCATGAAACACAAACACTTTCTGACTCTCTGATCTTTGCACTGAAGGCTCAGGGAGCAATGCCAACACCCAACGGACCACCTGAACAGTAATTTCAGAAGAGAGACTTCTGCAGCTCTTAACATTAGAACTGCAGTGTGATTGACTAGAGGAAATACATCTGAAGCCGAGTTGTGTAAAGATGATGGATTAAATAAACTCAGTAATGAAAACAAAACATCCTTCAATCAGTTCATGTTCTACACCCACTGACAGCAGCAGCAGTCCTCTCCCCTGTTCTACAAAAACTTGAGCATCATGATTCTTTATTGTACCTGATCCAAATGTCAACATCTGTATTTACATTACCTCCTATTTCACAATATCAAGGAAGGACAATTTAAGCTGAATCTGACTGGCAAGGATGACATGACCACAGTTCTCTTTCCCAGCCCAGCTGTATTTTCAGGAGGGGGGAGAAGGAAGTGACAGTGACACAGAACCCCCTGAGCACAGGTGCCACTTACTCGTGCTGTTCTGTCATCGTAGCCATCGTCGGACATTAAGAAGTCACAGACTCCTCTGGTGGGAATGCTGGTGTTCTCTGTAATCCAGGTGTGCAGGTAAACTTCTCCCAGCACCCTTTTCATGTGTTCTCGTGTCAAGTGCATTTCTACTGCCTCAATCTGTGCCTGTATTTCAAGAAGCTTTTCTACCATTGGCTCACGGTCTCCAGTGTCACTTGACTGATGGAGAGAATCCTCTGCAGTGTCATCAATGTCCACACCCTTGCCTGTGTCCCCAAGGCTCTGCTTGCTGGCTTGTTTTGAAGTTCCTTCCTCTTGATCATCTTCAGTGCTGCCCATCCCAGGGGAATCTGATATCAAGATTTTGGCATCCTCGTGTGAAGGTTTCCACGTGACCTCTGAGGGGGCTTTCTGCATCGACTGGTACAAAATCCTCAAGAGAAACAACTTAAACCTCCAGAAGTAAGTGGAACCACAGCTCTCTATCTTTTTATCCAGTGCTTCCTGTAAGAACTGAGGAATGTGCTTATCCTTCAAGATTTTCCAGCGTACAAGATCCGTCAAGTCCACTTGCCGGAAAAGATTCTGAACAGAAGATTCCAAGAGCTGTGCAGCTGCCTCCTCAAAAGTCTTGAGGGTGACAAACTGCACTTGGTAGTTTTTGTTGACGGGGTGCAGCCCGTTGGCCATGCCCTCGGTGGTGATGACCGCCAGGTACGCCCCGCAGGGGCTGACGGCGATTCCGTGAGTCCTGACACAGCCAAACACCTCCGAGAGCTTGATCAGCTGGTGCTCAAACTTTAAAGCAACGTCTGTGAATATGGGGATGAGCTGCCTGACCTTGCCGTCGCTGGAGCAGGTGTACACCGTGCCGTTCTGCTTGTCTGCAGTCATGGAGACGATGGGCAAGGAGTGGAGCCCCGTCACGTGGGAATTGTGCACGTTCAGCCCCGCTTTGGAGATCAGCAGGAGGCACCAGAACACGTAAGGGCCTCTGGCAGCCACCACCAGGCTGCAGCTGCATTTCTGGTAGGGGTGGTAGAGAGGGATGCATTTGATGCTGTGCACGGGCAGCTGGTCCATCTCCTGCCACAAGACCACGGGCTGTCTCAGTGTGAAGTAGCCTTTGACCGCCTTGAGGTTGACGGGGATGATCTTCACGGGGCCGTACGCGCTGCCCACGATCAGCCCGCTCATCTTCCGGTTGTTGTGCTCGTACTCCCACCAGGACAACACGCTGGGGGAGCTGATTCCCGACTCGATGGTGTTGCAGGACGTGATGGATTCCTTGCCCAGAAAGGGCAACTGGAACTGCCACACGGCGATGTTGCCGTTCTCGAAGAGCACGGCCAGCAGCACGCTGCCCACATCCCGGCACTCGTTGTTGTGCTTCACCTGCTGGGTGGTGCAGATGCCCGACCACTCCATGCGCACCGGGGCCTGCATGCTGTGCCGCCGCTGGAACTCGGGGAAGTCCGCCAGCTCGCCGCAGGGAGTGTCAGCCTTGCACAGTTTGTAGCTGGCCTCCAACAGGCGCTCGCCGTAGAGCTCGGTCAGGTCCACCAGCTGCACCCACTGCAGCCGGTTGAGGTTGGCGTGGATGGTCAGGCGGTTGTCCATGGTCAGCGCTGCCAGCAGGCACCTCCCGTTGGCGTCACAGCCCAGGGGGGACCAGCTGGAATATTTGAATCCCCGCATGGGTGTCAGGGATTTCCCCTCGGGATTGAACACTCGGTCCAGCATGAACGTCTGGCTGACGGTGGGATCCATTGAGCTGGCGAATTTCTCCTTACACTCAGCCACCTCCTTCTTTGGGCCAACCTAAAAGAGAACAAAAAGAACATTTAAAACAATTGTACAGAATTTTATTTTTTTTTTAGGAAGACTTTCCTGGAATTAATTCTCTCTTGAAACAGAACCACCACAATCACAACCAACACTACACTGGTTAACTGATGTCACTCTTAAACACTTCAGCTTCATTAATGCCTTGAATTTGCATAGTTTCGACTCTCAGCTGTATTTTTGTCTGCTGAATCAAAGAGCCTGTTTTCATACTTCTGTTCTTCTAAAGATACCTGGCATAATATGTAAATACTCAAATTTCAACTCCCCTCCATATTCTCTGCATTGTTTTGGAAAATAAAATCAGATTCACAACAACAAAAGTATTATTTAATAAGATATTCACCCACACCTGCCATCTTCATAAAAAGTCAGATGTTCCCCTGAAGGCCAGAGAAATCCCTGCTGCAAAAATCCTTCAGCTTAAGTAGCAAAACAAAGGAAGATTCCTACTTAAAATTGGATTGAAATTACTGAACTGGAGCTCAAGTGATTCTCAGAAAAACTGCTGAACTTCAGAATCCCTGGACATCACTGGGATATGGTTTCCTCTCCATTATACTTTTAAAAGAAAAGACTATACAGCAAGTTCTGGGCAGGGCAGGGTCATCTCCCCAAAAGGGGAATCAGCATCCCGAGATGGGTCAGGCTGGAGGGGAGCACAGTGGGGGAGACTCCAGACCCTCCCTGGATTCTGCACGGGAAAGTTTTTCTCATGCTCAGGTACAGCTTCGTGTCTATCAGTTTACGCCCGTTTCTCTTGTCTTACAGCTTGGCACCATCGTGAGAAACCACAGAATCATTAAAGCGTCTCAGACCTTCGAGTCCAGCCTGGGACGATCCTCACCCCAGCCCAGAGCCCTGAGAGCCACATTCAGTCGTTCCGTGAACACCTCCAAGGACGGCGGCTCCACCACCTCCCCGGGCAGCGCATTCCAAGTCTAACCCCGCTTCCTGCGAGGAAATTCCTCTTGATGCCCAACCTGAACCTCCCCATGCTCCCTCTTCTTGCCACCTCCCCCTTTAGACATTAATTCCCATTGACGAGGCCGTGCCTGGCGCTCACCTTGAGCATGCAGGCGGCGCCGGGCGCGGGCACGGCGGTGCGGTGGATGACCATGTCCTGCCCGCCGCTGTGCACGTCGCTCAGCTGCTCCAGCACGGCGATGCTGCGGGCCGTGCTCACCGACACCCGGTGGTCCTCGGACCAGGCCAGCGGCTCCAGCCCGCTGGCGCCGTGCTGCAGCCTCACCGCCGGCTCTCGCCGCACCGCCGTGAGCCGGAACCCGGCGCTCGCCGCCGCCGCCGCCGCCTCCTCCGCGACCGCCTCGAGCCCCAGCGGCGGCTCCTCCCGCCCCGCCACCGCCATGTTACCGCCGCCTCTCGCGCCGCGCGCACGCGTCGCCGCCGAAGTCCCCGGCGGCTCCGGCCGCGGCTGCCCCGGTGCCGCCTGCAGCCCCGCGGGTCCGGGAGCGCGGCTTGCGGCGTGGGGAGAGCCCGCACGGAGCTCCCGCAGCGCCGCGGGGTGCGCGGGGCAGCCGCGTGGGCTCCGGGCTCGCGGGGAGGCTCCGCAGCCGCTGCCGCGCCGCCCTCACGGACCGGGCTGGGCGACAGGCGGCCCCGGGGCCCTGCGGAGGAGCGGGCGGGACATGGCGGCGCGCGTGGGGATGCGCGGCCTCGGCCGGGTACGAGCGGAGGGCAAGGGAGTGGGAGAGGTGTGGGGTCTGTGGGATATGGGGCTCTGCGGGACGGGGGGCAAGGAACACAGGGTCCTGCGGGACATGGGATACGGAACACGGGATGCTGCGCGACACGGGAGCCTGCGAGACCGTGCCAGGGCAGGAAGGCAGCGTCCGACAAGTTGTTGAATGGAGCTTTTGGCTTCCTCCCTGCCCGAGCCGGGGCTGATCCGGCCCCGGGGCTCACAGGTGGCTCCCCGGGGTGGGCTCGGGCAGATCCGGCTCCTCCGAGCCCCAGATGCCGCTGCCCTGACTCTCGGCGTTGCCTTTGACGGGTGTGGGCGATGCTCTCCCAGCCCTAAGCTTCATCTGCAGAGGCTTTAAAATGCGTTTGAGAGACATTTTTAAAGCATGTTCTGCCCAGTCACTGGAGAAGTTGAATGAAATCCTTTCGGAATGAGCACTAGATACGTTTTCAGATTACTTTTCGCATTTCAGCAGTGCCAGAAGTCTCAGGCACGGTGGTGGATCTGTTGGACAAGTTGTGTAGCTGCAGAAACAAACTTTGATTTCTTTAGTCGTGGAGTGGGGGATTCCAAAAATAAGTCTCTGCTGTGGGCTGATGTTTGTGTGTTAACTCCAGTCACTGCTGATCCGGTTTGTTTGTTCACTTTAAAGCAATCTGGTGCTCTGAAAAGGAAGCTCCAGCCACCACATGGAAACCCACCCGTGAAACGCAAACGTAAATTATCCACAAACACCTTCAGGAAGGATGCCACGGAGGCTGACAGGAGGGAGGAGGGAAGCTCAGCACAAAAACCTGCTCCTAAGAAGCAGCTGTCTGACAAACAAAATGAAAGCCAGAAGAGCAGACCTTTCATTAAGACATCCAGCCTGTTCAAAAACAACCCAGACATCCCAGAAATTCACAGGTATTTTAGACAAATGGGAGGGAAAAACCCCTTGCAATGCATTGAAATTCAGTGTCTTGCATTCTCACCCTTGCCTGGCAAGTTGCTTGTAGATGAATTTTCATTGCTGATTATGTAGAGTGCTGTTGTATAATTTTTAACCCTACTGTGTGTTTTGGTTTTGTTTCCCCTAACTCAGAAAAGAAGTGCAGCAGGTGCAAGAAAATGTTTTCACTACAGATTCCTTCAGCCAGCTGGACCTCCACCCACATCTGGTGAGTGGCAGGAAGGCTGCATGCCAAAAAAACATGGATTTTTGGGTGGAGGGCAGAAAGCTTTTATTCGTGGTGACCTGGATACTTCCCTTGATTTTGTCACTCAGGGTGCTGACCCATGACCTGTCCCCAGACACATTCCCAGTTCTCTTCACTGTTTGCAGCTTTAATACCAAAACCCACAGAAAACCATCAGTGGTGTAATTCTGATTAACTAACAAGTATTCTGAGGACATGGTAACTTTATGGACCAGTTATGCAGAGAATAAATTTCAGTCTTCTGGTTTTCATCCTTATTTACTTCTCTTTCAAGAAGTAACAAAAGGAACAGTTTGACAATAAAACCTTTATTTCTCTTTGTTGTTTCTCTAGATCTCCACGATAAACACTGTCCTAAACATGTGCAGCTTGACCAGGTAAGCAAATCAATATCAAAACGTTGCAGTTTACCCCTAAAAGCCAATCAGCTGTGATTATTTTATTATGTGTAATTGGCTTGTGAGTACCACAGTACCACTGTCCTCTTTGCTATTGGTTTTGTGGGGAGTCTTGCCTTCTAGTGTGGTACTTGAATCATAAACCCATTTTAATTTATCACATTTGATGCCAATCCATTGGTTTTGCTTAGAAATCACCTCAGCTGATGTAGCTGCACAGCAGAGATGAGGGGGAGGAATTTGGGATAAAGAATTTTGAGACACTCACTGTGTGTTAAAATCTTGGAATTGTGTCCTGTGTTTGATCTACATTTCCTGCCCTGCTTTGTTTGTCACCCAGTGTTCAGAAACAAACAATTCCTGTGCTCCTGCAAGGCAGAGATGCCCTGGTGAGATCTCAGACTGGTTCAGGTCAGTGTTGAACTGTCACTGTCCTTCCTTAGGATGTGTTAACTGCATTTATTTAGGTAGATCTTAGTGGGATACCACCACTTATCTTTTGTAATTAACACGCTATTGAATGGCTTGTCAATCTTCCACTCTGAAACTTTTCCAGACTCTGTCTGTAGTTTAAGAATGGTGGGACAGATGGTGCTTTGGTTTGCTGGACTGTTGTAATTGCCACTTTTTTTTTAATGGAAAGTTTTCTTATTTTCTCCCTTACAAAAAGGTAAAACTCTTGCCTATGGAATTCCACTTGTGCAGTGTTTGCAAGGAATGGAATCCAAAATACAGGTAGGTCCAACAACACTCAATAGATTTGATTTTGATTCTAAGATTAATAAAAATAAAGTCCAGCTCCTGTAGTCATTACTGTCTCTTTTTCATACAAGCAGTTCGCATTCCCCTTTATTTGTACACGTGACAGATGGGATTTTCCACTTCTGTTGAGATGTGGATGGTACAAGATCAGTGCTGGCCTTTCCCCATTGCTCCATGCAAGGATAAATTGGAAATGGCCTAAATTATTAGGTGTGGAGAAGGTAGAGAGCAGAAGAAATGGTCTGGAAGCTGGGAGAACTGAAAACAAAGGTTACTGCCATGTCTTTAGGGGGAGTAAGTTTTTAATCTTGGGCGTGGGGTGAGATTGGGTAATTGCTCCCAATTTGGATCATGCACCAGAAAATGCTGCTGCAGATCTTGAGCATTTAATGGAAAGAGATCATCCTGACTGAAGGGTTGAAGCATTTCCAGCCCACCCTGGATTGTCACTCCCTGCAGCTGCTACTACAGATGGTTGCAGTGCATCAAACAGGAGAGCATCCCTGCAGCTCAGGAACACAGGAGTGAAACAAGAGCGTGCAATAAAATGTTGGGTTAGACTGTGAGCCACTTCCCCAGCAGGGAGGAAAAGGCAGTGCAGGATTGATAGGTGAAAAACTAGATTGTTTAAAAGCTGTGGGGCAGAAATACCTGAAAATATCATGCACAAACTTGCAGGAAAGCATTTGCTGGCTGAGAGCTGGGGGTTGTGGAGGGCTCTGTTCAGTGCTGCTCCTCTCAGATCCAGGGGAGTTTGGAGGGCTCTGTTCAGTGCTGCTCCTCTCAGAGCTCTGCTCTTGTGTGTTTGCAGCGCAGTGATGGCCCCTACGCGCTCGTGCTTGTCCCCACCAGGGAGGTAGGTGGCTTTTCCTTCCTCAGTCTGTTTGAACACTGATTTTTGGGCATAGGCATGTGGGTCCACCACAGTTTCCCACCTTAGAAAACACTGTCGGTCCTTTTGCCCTCATAAAAAGCATTGTCATTTTTCTTCAGTGACAGCCAGGTTAAGAAGAGTTTCTCAGTTCTCTTCCTTCACCTGGGAATCTTTGTGGAAGCTGCAGAACCTCTCTGGCTCAGTGCAGGCCTCATGCCTCACTCATATAGAGGGAACGAGTAAAAAACATTGAATTCAGCTTCACAAATGTGTAGGTTTATACAAGTGTTTCATTTTTAAAGCTGTTTTTTCAAATCCATGAGTGAATGCTGAAGCTGAGGCCTCCAAGAGTTGGTTTCTCCATTGAACTTTTCCATTTAATTTATATTATTTGCAATTGCAAAGGCAGTGTCAGAAGAGGTTATCAGCCTTTTTTGTTTTTGTTTGGTATGTCAAATGATAATAACTTCCATGTGGAGAATTGATTGCAGGTATCTCATTTGGGGTCCAATATTTTATGCAGCCTGCAGTGCAATATCTCTGCTCTGTTACCTGAAAGGAGAAGGCTCTGAAGCTATTTAAATTTTTACAGCAACAACTTAACTGCCTCTTTAGGATGCCAGGTGAATACTAAGCATGGAGGAAACTGTGTGTAAGCTCGTTTAAAGGGCTGCCATTGAGAGTGCTTAGGAAGATAATTTGTGATTACAATTGGTATTACTTTGTAATGGAAGCAGTAACCTGCCTTGAGAAAAGAAATGCAGAGATAGAAAGATCCAGTGGCACAATCACTCCATGGGTCAGGTGAGGAACAGGGAGGGCTGCCAGAAGAGAATTGACCTATGTGTTTCTTTTACATGGTGGGTTTTTTTCCAGAATTTATATAATTTTTCCTTTTATTCTTTCTCTGAAGCAAAATCTTCTGTGCCTGTAGCTTTTCTCCCCAGGGCATTCCCAGAAGCCAGCAGAAGTCTCTCTTGTCCTGAGAGCTTTCTTGTGGAGCTGAGCCAGTAGAGAGGTTTTTGAACAGGTCAAAATACAATAAAGTAGAGATTGTTGAAGAGATGAAATTAATAAGCAGCTTCTAAAAAAAAAAATAAGGATGCATTTAGTATTCTGATATACCTAACTAGATTAATTTACAGATTTTTGAGCCATAGGTATTTGTAATGCAGCTTTTTAGTCCAGAGAGACTTTGTTAGAGCTCATTTCCTTTTGTTGATTTCCATAGCTTGCACTCCAAAGTTTTGATACAATCCAGAAACTACTTAAGGTAAGAATTCAATGCTCTGTGTTCTCATTCCTGTAAGGAGCTGAACAACTTCAGTTCCTGTGAATTCAGCTGGAGCTTTAAGGAAATCCAGCACCTGGCAAAGATGTATGGTCCTTAAAGATAAATGTGTTTAAGTGTGTGATTTCCCTGTGGCATGTTTTAAATTATTACATGAGCAATTAAGTGATTAATTATGGCACCCCAGTTGCACATGTGCTGATAAACAAGCACAGTTGATTTTCCCAGCCATTTGTTTGTAGAAATACCTTTCATTGTCTGGGGCTGAGTTATGAATGGAAACTCTCGTGGTGACAAGGAACGTTTTACTGAAACTAATACTGGACAGATGGGTTTCAGATGGGGAGCAGGACTTGGGGAACTGCTTTGCCAGCTGAATGACTGGAGAAATGAGAAGGCTTTTAAAATCATTAAATGATAGTGCTTTCCTTGTAATTGAGGCAGAGTATCTTATCATTGGGCTAGAAGGTGTTTAAATCATTTATTTATCTGATCCATATTTCCACCCCCTCTTCATTTTTCCTTGGAATAATAGGGTGCTTCCTCATTATTTATAAGTCTTATAAATTTATAAGTCTTAAAAAGAGACAAGTCTTTTTTTTTAGTGTTGGAGCTGTGATCACATCACATGCACAGTGCTGTCAGCCCATCCTCTCTTTTTGCCAAGAAACATCATTTTTTGATTAGGCTTTGGAAGAATCATTGCTGATCTTGGTTTTCCTTTCTGTAGCCATTTACCTGGATTGTGCCTGGAGTGCTAATGGGGGGAGAAAAGAGAAAATCAGAAAAAGCCAGGTAGGAAACCAACTTCTTAAATTGTATTTTGGGAGCTTCTGTGCTACAGACTCTTTATCTGCTACTCTTCTTCAGAGTGTTTTTCTTGCTGGGAGGGAGGATGGGGAGCTTGGATCAAGCTGTGATCCCCTGGATCTTACACAGGCACAGTGCCTGGGTCAGCAAGAAACATTCACTATTTCTAAAATGTTGATGAGCCTTCTGAGAACATGATCTCTTGTGTCAGTATTTTTTTTTCCCCCTCTCCTGACAAACACCTGTATTTGCTTACCAGCAGCTGTATTTGTTATGGGGGAAATTGCTTTCTGGAGAAGAGATTTCCTGGTGTTAAAAATCCCTTTCTTTCCCCTTTTCAAGAATTGAATTGTAAGCTGCTAATCCAAAATGGAATTTTCATTTCTCTCTGTATAAGCATACACAAAAAGAAGTTTACTCTTGACAGTGAAACAAGTACTCATTTAGAAAAGAAAACCTAGCTGGGGTGTGTTAGATTTTTTTTTTAATAGTATTAATATTTCTTTCCACCCTGTCCTTATCACTGAGTGTGCCTCTGAGTATCAGAGTATCAGTGATGATCAAGGATACATTTTAGCTGGGCAAAAAAATAATCAGTTTTAAAAAAAAATTAGTGAGAAAGTCCCTGATTTTACTTTTTCCCTCTGTAGGTTCTAGTTCCTCACTCTGGGACCATTTCCATGCTGATCTGCATGGGGCTGTTTTTTCTTTCTTTTCTTGCTCTTATCTGGGTTTTCTGTTTTGTTTTTAAATCTGCCCAGATTACGGAAAGGGATCAATATCCTCATTTCCACTCCTGGCCGCCTGGCTGATCACATCAAGTCCACAGAATGCATTCACTTCCGTCGCACTCAGTGGCTGATCATTGATGAAGCAGACAGGTAAACTTCCAGGTGTTCACATATGGAAAATTATCACAATACCCTCTGCATCATAATTCACTAAATATTTTTATTAACAGTATTAGAGAGAGTGTGATCTTAATCCGTTCATGCTCAGTGGCCTCAGCCAAGCACCAGATGTCTGGGATTAGGATGAAATACCCGCTTTGGACAGATTGTTGGACAATTATTCACTGCAGAGATGTCATGCAGTATTAAGACTTTCTCCTTCCCACAGCACCTTTAACCATCTCTGCTGTTTCTGTAGGATCCTGGACCTGGGCTTTGAGAAGGACGTGGCTGTGATACTCAATGCTTTAAATGCTGACAGAGAGACACGTCAGAACGTGCTGCTCTCAGCCACCCTCACTGAAGGTGGGTATGGACAGATGGGGGCTCTTGTAGCTGAATAATGCAGCATAGTTGGAGTCTGCCTCTATTACAGCCCTGTCTGAAGCCCTTTGCAGGAGTGGAATTGATTTCCTGTTAATTTTTGTTAATTTCTTTTGTTTATGGCATTTCCTTTGTTACTGGAATTCTTTCAGTGTATGTACTTCCATGCTCTCCACATAAGTCTCCCAAATTCCATAGTAAAGTCGCCCTGAAAAAGTGCAAAAGTGAACCTGAAAGTTCATTTGTTTGCTTTACAAATGCAGAATTAAGGCAAAAAGCTAATGGCAAGAGAGCTGTTGTGTGCTTTGCTCTGTACCATACAAGCAGTCAGCTGCTGAGGCAGGAACTGAACCAGCACTCCTGCAATCTTGATTGAGTGAAGATCTGCTGGGATTTTTCCACACACATTTAAAAGCAGTCCTGCCAAATGTTGTCTGTCCATAAAGACATTTATGTACTGTAAAATAGCACAGGCAGCTGAAGTATTGTCTTGGTTCTGGTGGAGTTCATAGCAGGCCTGGTAAGGCCTGAAAAGGCTGAGGTTTGTGAGGGGGTTCTGTCAGTGTCTGAGGGTGGCTCACTGGGTTCTTGCCCTCCATTCCTTCCCACTGGAATTGTGTTGGCTGTTTTTTCTGAGAGCATCATCCCAAGCCAGGCTGGTTCATGGATCTCATGTTCTGTGCTTCAGGAGTGACACGCCTGGCCGATATCAGCTTGAACGACCCCGTCAGCATTTCCATAGCAGATGAAATCCAGAAGCTGCCTAAACCAGCATCACAAACAGCTAGGGAAGCCAGCAGTTCATCCAACTGCATGGAGCAGGAAAACTTTGCTGTTCCAGAGACTCTGCAGCAGTATGTCATGGTGGTCCCCAGCAAACTGAGGCTTGTCACGTTAGCAGCTTTTATCCTGCAGAAATGCAAGGTGAGACTTTGTTTGCATTTATATTACTGAGTAGCCCTTTGCCCTCTCCAACTCCTTTATCTGTTCCTCTGTTGAGGATGGATTAGATCCAGGGCTTTGAAGTGCATCTTGAACCACAAGAGAGCTGAGGTGCTGTTGTGTCTTTCATGCTGCCAGAGAGATCCCTGTGCAGTGTGTTCTCATTCTTCTGTTGTAGGCTCACTGTTTGGTGTCAGCCTCTCTAATCCTTTCCCAGATAATTACATCTCCAGAAGTGTAAACCACCTGGATCTTTTCATGATCAGGGAATTGGGAGAGGCCTTTGGAAGTGGTCATGTGCAATTCTCTCGTTCTTCTTGCAGTTTGAAAAGCGCCACAAGATGATCATCTTTTTCTCCAGCTGTGAACAAGTGGAATTCTACTATGAGCTCCTTGTAAAGGTTCTTTCAGGAGGGTCAGAGACACAACAACCTGGACATTCACCCCTCTCCTCTGTGAGCTTACACTTTCTACGTCTGCATGGTGACATGGAGCAGGAAGTAAGCACTCTCCAAATGTCAGCATCCCCACTTTTATTCCTCATTCCCTATGATTTATTATGTGGCTATTTTGGGGCGGAGGGCAGAAGAGAGGACAGAGAGTCATTTCACCTCTAGGGGCCTCAGTCTTCCATCTGCTAATGAGAATAAAGATATTGTCCCATTTCTGGGAAGTACCTTGGTAGCTATATCTGAAAAACACACCTGAAGAGGCAAATGTGTTATTTCAGCAGGCAGAGCAGCCATTCTCTATTCCCAGTGGGTGCACTAAACCATTTATGTCTCTGTGCTTCTCCCTCATGCAGTCAAGACAGACTTTTAATGCCAAAGGAAAACCTTATCCAAGCCCCAAAACATTATTACCTAATAAGTTTCTCCCATTAAGTGAGGCTGGAGCAGTTTGGTTTTGGTTTTGAAGAGCAGTGTCTTGACAGATTGCTGTTTTACCTGGGATGGAATAATAGCATTGTAACAGGGATTACCCCAAAATAGGTTTAGGTTTTAGCCAGATAGCCCTGAGAGGAGAGGTTGGACCTTGCTCCAGAGGGCTGAGAGGCCAGGAGGAGAATGTCAGATGAACTGTCACTGCAGAGACAGTTCTCTCAATAGCTGAGAGACCTCCCTTGGAAGTTGAGCCCTTGGTCTGTGATGGAGAGAGCTGCTGCTCTACTCTGAGCTGCACAGCAGAGATGGTAAATGAATAGAGCTCTTCTGATGCAGCAAGAGGTGAAGAGCCATTGTTTTTCTCACTCATTCCTATCCTGTGGAGACCAGAAACATGTGCTTTGCTGTCCCTGCAGTCTGGCCTTTCCTCAACCTGCCTGCCTGAGCAAGTGAGCAGGCCTGGTCTGGCCCAACTCTACCCTGACCAGCTGTTAAGCCAACAGAACACCACTAAGTAGCTGGCACCAGGGGAAGGGTTTTGCCTTTTTAGTACCCAGTGTGTAATTAGTGCTTGATGTCTTCAAATTAAGAGCATTAATGGAGCTAAATTGTGGATCCCATATGGTACTGCTGAGCACGGCTGCTGTCATTGTCAACAAGATACAGCGTGCTCTCTTCTTTAATTTTTGTCAGCAGAGGGTTCAGTGTGTCAGCAAGGCCCAAGTTTCCCTTCTTTTCTAGAACAGCACCTCTAGCTGGGAATCAAGTGTGTGAGGTTTCTTCTCTACCATCAATATACCAGGACATTCACTCAGCTCCTAGCCAGAACTCCAGAGAAAGGCTTGAAACATGGAAACAGGGCAAGCAGAAAAAGGAGTGTAGGTGCAGAGGTGATATTGGCAAGTGAAGACCAAGTTCTGCTGAAAACTTTGGCTGTTGGTGCTCAGAGATAGTAAATATTGTTGTGATGTAATGTGAGTTGTGCAATCAGTTTTTGTGGCTTTCATCAAGAAAAAAAAACACACCCCAAAGCTGTTGAATAAGTGGAATGTGCCTGGGGAGATTTGGAGACTGACAAAGCAGGGAGCTGAGGGGCTGTGCTGGGTTCCTGCAGTTCCCTTCAATGGCTCAAAGGTGCTGGGAGAGTTATTTGGGATCTGGGTGCTGTGGATGGCCCTGCCTGTGGGCCTGAGCTCGTGTGAGGAGTGGGGGCTGCAGAGCAGAGATGGGGACAAGGCTGGGGAGCCTCTGACCTGGTGGGAAGGAGCAGCCTCAGTCCCAGTGCCATCAGCCCCACTGGAGGCCTTTGGCAGTACAAGGGGAAGGCATGGCAGGGTGCCTCCTCTCCCTTGGGCAGGGATTTCTGGCCATCTCTCCTGCCCTGGTACTTTGAAGCCTTGTCCCTCAGCAGTTCACTGTGCAGCTGAGCATCCCTGACACTCAGTAATTCCAGAGTCAGAGCAGTGCCTGTGTGCATGCCCCATTGGGCACACGATGCGGCTGATCTCCTGTGATGTGATTATATCACTGTGTCAACAAAATGGGCTTATCCTGCCCATCGTGTGACTGGACAGACAGCAGTGAACGTGTCCAGCGTTGCTGCTTGCCACAGAAGCCTGTCCTGCCCATGAAGTGTGCCAGTGCTTCCGTTGGTGCTGCCTAATCCTTTGTGGGTCCCCTGTCCATGTAAAACAGTTCCTGTTTTCTGGCACACACAGGCTGTGCTTCTGGGCTTCTGTTGGCTGCTCTGATCTGCCCAAATGCATCCAGGCTTCCCCAGACACTGCCTTCCTACCTGGGACCACACCTGTGTGCCACAGATTTTTCCATTTGCAGGAAGAGTCTGACTGGCATTTGTGAGGCCAATTCCTTTGCTTTTGAATCTGTACATGATCTAGTGAACAAGAGACAGTTTAATTGTTATATTAGTTAATTTGCTTTGTGCTCTATTGTAATGTGGATAAGCAGCCTTTTAATTCTTCATTTTCAATCTTCTAGGAAAGGACAGAGGTCTTCCAGGAGTTCCTAAAATCCAAGACTGGCATCTTGCTTTGCACTGTGAGTAACTTGGAGTCCCTTTGCAGCTCCACACTAATGGGCCTGTCTGATCCCTGAGGGTAACCAGAGGAATTGGCACTGAGTTCTAATTCCAGCTCACTGTCTGACCTTGAGGAAAGTCATCTCCTTTTTCTGCATCTCACATGTTCAGTAAGGACTGGGGCATTCTTTGCAAACTATTAATACAATCTTCAGCTGAGTTACCATGCACAGAAAGAATGGATGTGTTATATTAGAGACCACCAAGTATTTTTCATGGTCTTATGTCTGGAAAAATCTGTTCCTTTGAAGCTGGAACCTTGCCCCCTACATGCAGCCAGTAGAATGCAATCCTGATTTGTTGTGTGTCCTGGAACTGCCAGGAAAATTCGATGGAACGTGGTATTTCCCATCTTAATAACCACCCCAAGGTTAAAAACAACCACCTGCAGAGGTGAAAAGGGGAGCCCCACCAGAGAAAGAAAAGCACATGCTCTGCTGCTCTCCTCACCTTGTGCCCTTCAGGCTCTTCCAGGGGTGCTGAGGGTGAAATTCTTGTCCTCTGCTGAAGTTTGCTGGCACCCTTGGGTTGTGGTGGCACCTTTGCCTCTCTCTGCTGACCTGCAGGGGCCACAGGCTGCTGCAGTGGTGCAGAAGGCTGCACGATTTGCTCTCTAATAGTGGCAGCTGTTGATCTGAAAACGTGTGAATCTTGGCGATTTCTACCCACTGCAAACCTGTAAATTACAGCGATCGGGAGTAATTAGAGCTGAGAAACCCTCTCCAGCTCTGAAATGACTCCTGGTCTTGCTGCATGTTATTCTTAAAGGAAACCAGTTGCAATTTTTTCAGAGTGTAGGGGGCTGAATTTTCTCTTTTTTCTGCCCACAGTTCAAACTAGGAGTGCCATGTATATAGGAATGCTTGATTTAGCATTGCCAAATTATTTATTATATCACTTGCAAAATTCTGCTTGTTACCTTCTGGTCCTGCTTTGTGTGTACAACCTTTCAGTGATTTGATCAAGGTCAAAATGCATCTTTGCAGTGCATAAGTGGAGCTGTAACTTGGTTTTCCTGTACACAGAGATAATACTTGAGTGTCAGAACAAGGGAGGAGAGTAGAGCGTAAATCATTCAGTGGTGTAGATTGTTTTGAAGATAAAAAGTGTTTGGTAAATTCTGAAAAATAAATAGCTGAACTTTGTTATCCTTGATGCATGTGCTGCCTGTAACTGAGAAATGTCAGGTATGTATCTTGGTTTTGGAATTCCAATTTAATGGGTTTGGAAAGAAGGTAAATGCTCAGTTTTAGACAAAGAGAAAGCAAAACAGTTGCAATCACTGGGCTCTCAGTTCCTGGGTGAGAAGGTTTGAAAGGGAAATGCAGCCTGTTACAGGAAAAATCTGTCAGGAAATGTGCAACTGTTGACAAGGTAGGAAGAAGAATTTGGATGAAGAAATTTTGGTGGATGGGATTCTCCTCTTGAGACACTGGAGATGTGGTTTAATTTCCTGCTGTGCAGGTGAACGTGGAATTGGGGTGACAAGGCAGGTAGCCACGTGTCAGGTGACATGCAACAGACCTGTCACAAATGGTCAGAAATGGGAGATAACGTGGAGTAACCTGGATTGCCATGACGAGGGTGGTGTAAGGTAACACATTTATTGTATCATCCTCCTCCTCCTCAATCGAAGCCACTTTGCATTTCCTGCAAGGCAGGGCTGCAGCTCCTGCCGGCGCTGCTGACTCTGCTTCAGCTGGCACATGGTCAGCACGTTAAGCACAGTGAGCTGCTTGTCTGTGTCCAAAATCTCCCTGTGCTTCAACTCCCCATCTGTAAAACAGGGAAAGTAGCACAGTTCCATCTTACAGAGATGTTGGGAGGACAAATGCATTGAAAGCAGGAGGTGGCCTGTTACCACAGTAATGGGGACCATATGGACACCTTAATATAGAGATACACTTTGCACCAGTCCCACATTACAGGTGCCTCCCCATCGCAGATGTCCAAAGGGCAGCCAGGCTGTGTGACCACCTCCTGCCTCTAAGGGCATTGCTTTTTCTGACACTCTTCTCCATATCAGCAAAAAAAAAAAAAAATATTCTGCAGAAAGGTGGTTCTGTTCTTTTCACTGCAAAATCGTGTTTTGTGCCCACAAAATTTAGAAACCTGGCTCACAAAAGAGCAACACAGATAATGTTGCCGTCCTTCCCTTGTCCCTTATGCCATGTTCTCCACCCATCTTTCCGCTCTAGTAAGCAATGGGACCTGCTGTTCCTTTTATTAATTTGCTCTATGTCATATGTATATTAATATAGCCCATAAAATATTTTTGCCAGACAATATAAGCTGGCAGACAAGAAAATAAAGAAGGGCCGTGTATCTCAGAGGGTCTCACCCAGATTTATTTCTCTCTCCTTCACTGAAAGTTCTTTGTGGCTTCCTTTGGGATGTGCCTTTTAAACAAGTTCATCTCTTCCAGGGAGGGAGGAAAGATCATTTGGAGATTGTTTGCTGTTTACTCAGTCACGCTAACTCATCTTGCCAGTTTTCTGGCGGCCCCAGCCAAGAGCTTTCGCCTCTGACAGCTTCTGTGCTCTCCCCTTCCTCCTCTGATTACGCAGCCCAATCTGTCACCCTGCCGACGGGGGTCTCTACCCTGCTGATGGCTTTCCACACTCGGCAGTAATGACTTTTGGCAGGCCGGGAAGGCGCGAGAGCTTCTTCCCCAGCTTGGAGAGCCGTTAGGCCCTCTCTGCCTGTTAGCTAAAGCACTTTGTGAGGTTCTTTGGTAAATAAATGAGTCATTTTAATCCAACTGACAGCCTGGCACCTGAGCAAGCTGCCTTCCATCTGTACTTCTAGGCCTCATGTAGGCAGCCAATTGTCAAGCTCAGGGCCTTCAAGACCTCACCATTGAGTGTCTTTCAAAAGCAACTTTAGCAATTTCCTTTGCCCTAATTAGATTGTGTGAGAGGGACTGAGCAAACCAAGGCCTTTGCAAAACTTTTGTGGCCCTGTTGGTTCTGATCTTCTGCAGTAACAGACTCGCTTTCAATAAGGCCTTTTTGCCCTCCATTCCCTGGCACCCACCTCCTGTACCCCATTCTCTGACACCCATTCTCTGTGCCCCCCAACCACAAGCACAGGCTGGTAATGTGAATTGTTCAAAGCAGAAATTTCAGCCTTTCTAGCATCCCTCAGGTGGATTGTTCCTTGATCCTGTGCCCTTGTGTGCCTTGCAGTTGGGATCAAGGCAGGGATGTGGTTAAGGCTTCAGCTATCGTGTTTGCTTTATTTAAAATTGCACTGGTGTAGGGTTTTTTGGGTTTTTTGCTCCCGTGAGATGGTCACTGAAGAACTGGCCCTTCCATTGCCCATGGGAAGGAAGCAGCAGTGACCTGCTGAGGTGACATAGCCCAGATTTCCCTGTGATGAAGGAGTGGTGGTGTGAGGTCACACATGGAAGGGGCAGTGCCATCTGAGGCAATGGAAAAGATGGGAGAGTGGTACATTGAAAATCTCTTGGGCTTCTTGAAAGAATACTGATACCAGGTTAGTGCTTCTGTGTGGAATAAATGTAAAACTGAATGGTTGTTGTTTGAGCTGTGTTCTGTCTCCTGGAAAGGTGACCCACAAATATTTTTCTAAAATCCTGAGAAGTTGAAACTCATGGGCTCTGCCAGCAGAGGAAAGCAAATCAACTCAAACTTTTTACCCTAGTCCTACCGTGCTGCTCCCTCCTGAGGTCTTTGAGGAAAAGGAGCTCAAGGAGACAGAGGTAGACTGATACTGAGGAGTCTTTGAGAGTTTGCAAAACACTCCAATTACCAGTAAATCCCAAGAGACTTGTGAAAGAGAGCCAAGGGAAGCCCCAGGGAGTAGCTGCTGCTATGTGTCAGTAATGACTGAGTGGAGTTGGTGGCACTGTGAAAGCGATCGTGAATGCAAGGCTGGGGATGAGAGAAACCTTCTCCTAAAATGTCCTACCTGGCTATTTATGAGGCTTTTGGTGAACCTTTTCAGCTTGGGCAAATGCACATGAAAATACTGACTGTGGCAGTGATTTTCCAAGCTGAGATGTTGAGAAAATTCATCTTGGAATGATGGATGAGAGGGACGGCTCCTGCCTCTGCTGTCCACTCCTCACATCAGAGGTGCTCCAAACCACAGGGGTGTCTTGGTTGTTGGTTTATTTTGAGAAAACTGCCCCGTCCCAAGGTCAGAGCCCTCCTCAGACAGCCTTTCCTCAGCTCCTGGGTGTGAGAAGAGCACAGTGAGGGAAAAGACCAAAGCCTTGTCAGCATGGGAGAACAGAGCCAGCCAGCTCGGAATCAGCCGTCAGTGCTGCTGTCTGATCGTGCTGCAGAGTTTATAGTCTTGTTATCCTGGTAACTGCTGTACACGCTCCCCGACTTGCCTTGATTTATTTTCTCCAGCCTCCTTTAAATGGCTTTTTGTACATCTGTTCATTCTGACTCTGGGAACAAGTCACTCCTTAATGAGCGTGTTGGAGCGCGAGTGTGCATTATTTCGGAGTGGGCGCTGTGGAAAGTGGCTCCTCTTTTACTGCACTTGGAGCCACAAAACAGCCTGGTTTGTGCTTCTGGGAAGGCCTTTGCTGCCAAAACATCAGCTTTCCCATTCTTTTAACGTGTGTGGGAGTTGCATGAAAACACTTCAGTGGGTGGCTGACACATTTTTAGTACATTAAGCTCCTGCTTACGTCCTTAATATATTCTATTTTGCAACTAGCTAAAAGATACATGTGTTGCAAAACATTTCCTAACAGAGTTAAACCTGCACACCTGCTCTGCTATTGCGCCTGGTGAATGTAAAATCCAAGGAGTATGTGAGGACATTACTAATGAACAGCAAATCAAGAAGGGAGATTGAAATGTGTTTGCACTCTCTGTTTTGGATGGTATTTAAACTCTCTTTTCTCTCAGAAGGGGTATGTTTCTGGAGCTGTGCTGGCTGTGGATAACTAAAGGGTCTCATTCAAGCCCTTCTCCAAGTTGATGGGTTTTCTCACCAGCTGGTACATCAAATAACACCTTGACAGCAGCTTCAGACTTTTTTCTTCATGGCTGCGTTTTGTTTCTCCAAACCAAAGCCAGACTGGTGCAAATCTAAGGCATACCTGAAATCCCCTCTCCTCGAGTTGTGCTCCAGCTTCCTGCAGATTCTGCTAAATTGTTTATTGGCCTTTTATTTTAGGGCCAGATGACCTGCAAGTCATCTGTTCCTCAACTTCAGACCATCACCTAGGAAACAAGTAATTATTTGTAGGAGAGATCAGTTTATCTTTGCACATTCCACCCAAGGCCAGGGATTCTTGAGCATTTGCCTTAATTTTTTTTCCCCCTTTTCATCATAAGCAGCCTGGTTTTAGTACTTAGATTTGCTCAGAACTAATGCTGCCTTTCAGAGATGAAATTCTACCTCTCTGTGTTTGAGTAGTAGGTGGCCATGAGCAGATCTCTTTTCATCAGTGAAACAAGCTGGAGAACCAAAGGTATCACTGCCATTTACACAGTGGATTCTCTCAGATATAATGCAAAGGGGGCTGTAGCAAAATGCAGTGATTCAACACCACTATCCTGAAATGGGTGTTTGTATCCTCCAGGCTTTGGGCCATAGTAGTGGATCATTTTTTATTGCATTCATCTGCTAACAATCTTTGCAATTGAAACTCTCAGTGTTGTTTCTGACCTTCAGTCCATCTCCCCCCAAACTAGACAGATAAAATTCCCACTTCCATAGCCAGTTGCTTTCAGACAGTTGCCATCCCAGAAGACTCCTAGAAGACTGTGCTGATTCCTCCAAAGGATTTTTACTGAAGTGATTTCCTTGTTCATTTTAAAGGATCTAGCAGCACGGGGACTGGACCTGCCTCAGGTGACCTGGATCATACAGGTGGGTTTGCTCTGTGTGTGTTGAGTGCAGCCTTGCTCAGATGAAATCCCTTCTCAGTCCAGAACCCTCCTGCAGTTTGCTGGTCCTGGTGCTGATGCCTGCAGTGTGGGAGACCTCCAAGTTCCTGACTGCAGGACTGGGACTCTAGGTTTTGCCAGGATAAAGCATTGCTATGGTAGCCTTGGTCAGTTTTTCATAATTCTGGTGTTACCAAAGTTTCTCCAGGCTGGAGATGAAACATCCTCCATTTCCCCACTCAGGAAGCCAAATTTTCTGAAATCCTGGCCATCTCTTGCAGTCCTGCTGTTTTCCTGAGCTTGCTGGGGAGGCAGTTCCATGAGGAGTTTAAGCACATTCCTGATGTTAAACATTGAGTAGCCCAGTGGTGTCAATGCAGTGACCTGAGTGTTTTGAGTGAGGCTTGGCTGGGTTGGGGCTGAGTAGCTGCAGGCATCCAGCTTCCAGTAGAACTGCATGCTTCAGATTTTCCCTGAAAAAAACAAGCCCAACAAAACCCCACACTGCTGCATTGCTGTTGACAGAAATACAGTCCTAGGGAAAAAAAAATAGAAACAAAGGAAGATGGATTGAACCTTAAAAATAGCAGCCTGTCGGTTCAAAGAGGAGGCTGAGAGCATGAGACAGATTTCATTTCTATAAAAGATTTATAATTAAGAAAAGGTTAGTTGAATAGAGGAAAAACTGATCCAGAGATTCACATGTATCAAGTGACACCTGGGTAAAAGGAACAGGGCACAGAGCCTCAACAAAGCTTTTTAATTTCTGCCTCATCCCTTCAGGTAACAAATTTGATTTGATTTTTGTGTTTTTTTAAAAAAAGAATGATTTTGGAGCAGCCAGCTAGTCGGAGAAGGCTGTGGAAGCAAAGTCTTTAATTCCCAGATCTGTATATTAATATAATTTAACCAAAGATATAGTTGCCAGTGTTAGAACGCAGTGCAAATTACCTAAAGCCCTGGGAGACTTCTGTGTGTCCAGAAGGCGAAATCTCAGCTGTCCTGAGAGCTGTGTCCAAGAGCAAGGACCTGCAGGGAGCAATTAGATTGCTCACAGCATCTTACTCACACCTCTAGCCAGTAGAAACTTTGCCAGAGGGCACAGGTATAAACACTAGAGTGGGCTTTGGTTGTTGGGTTTTTTCCAGTTAAACTGCTGAGGGCTCATTTCTGAGCAGTATCTCTGTGCTTGTTCATTTTTTCCAGGAAAGAGAGGAAGGGGGGCAAAGAATAGGGGGAGGTTAAAGGCAGGGAAATGTCACCCTTTATCAGATCTTGCAAATGGCTGGGCAGTTTTGATTCCCAGTGAAGTAAATGAGAGGCATTGCTATATTTGGGAGGTCTTTAAGGAACATTTTCATGGTGCCTGGTAGTTGGACAGGGGAGAACACTTGCTACCTGTACCACAGACTGCTGAAAGCACTCCCTCCTCTCTCTCAGATTTATTCTACCCTCTAACCAGCCATGATTTGCTTTACTCCAAGCAAAGCAATTTAGCCCAACTCCAAATTGGCATCAGTTGTTTTTTATTTTGTGGCTTTTCTCCCAAATGCAGAGCAGGCTCCATGTGGGCAGTCCTGGTGTGAGATTTCATTCAATTTTTTTTTTTAGGGGAAGCGAACAGGTTTCTGTATAGAAATAAAATATAAAAGGCAGAAAAAGACACTGAGATGGAGAAACTATCCTATTATCTGAAAGTTGGCCAACGTGTCACTGCTGAGAGGGCTGAGTGATGGTTTGTGTTCCAAACAGCCCAATTCCTGGGGAAGTGCAGCGTGCGGGGTGAGCCTTTTGTTCCAGCTGAGCGGGCTGGGTGTGTGCTTTATAATTAACACGCTGTTAATTCCTCTTTTCCCCCCTGGCTGAAGTACAACGCTCCGGCTTCACCTGCGGAATACATCCACCGCATCGGGAGGACGGCGCGCATCGGCTGCCGCGGGAGCAGCCTGCTCGTGCTGGCGCCTTCCGAGGCTGGATATGTCAGCTTGCTGGCTTCTCACAAGATTAAGTGAGTCAGAAACGCGAGCAAAAGTTTCAGCTCATCCTTGCTAATTAACCTTCCGTGGCACTTGCAGCGGGACTTTGTCTCGTGCAGGTTTTTAATAAGAATTTATTAATTCTCGTGATCCGGGCCTGGCCCCAGACTAGCAAAAGGAGAAGAGGGAAGTGTGTGAAAATCATCAGGCTGACAGGTTGTGCGTGAGTGAGTGTGTGTGCTGAGGGGCAGGGAGGAGGTAGTCAGAGATCCTTTGCACTCCATTGTTTTCTCTCTGGCCCTGGGTTCAAATTGTGATTTTTGTGCAGATCACAAGTCAAACGAGCCTGTCAGATGCTGCCTGGCCCTCATCCTGCTGGCCCCTTGGGGGAGATCCAGGGGAGAAACTGCTGGGGAGCTGGGGGTCATATCTGCAGTCAGTTGACCAAGATGTGTTGTTTAAGTGGCTTGTGACAGGAATAGGAGAAGTTTTGGCAAGTGGTGAGAGCCCAGTGTGGTCCTGGAAGGCAAAAAGGGAGGATGGAGTCTGCAGACCCAAAGTGGGGTGTGCTTCCAAGCCTGAGAAGCTCCTCTTACCGGGCTCTGGCTTGGACTTGGGAGCAGCAGCAAGGAGAGCAAGCCAGGCTCAGTAAGGACCAGCCCAGTGAGCAGTCAGGTACCTGATGGCCGACACATGATGAGATTTTAGTCAGCCCTGCTTGCACAGGGCTCCTTTTGTGGAGAAAACCCACAACTGGCTGCTGAGCATCGCTAGGCAGGATCTCCAGCCTCCTCAGCAGCCAGCTGGGTGTTTGTGCCTCCCCTGGCTCCCTGCTCTGCTGTCTCTCAGCGTTTGAGAACATCAGCAGAGTCCCTACAGTGTTGTAGCAGTGTTGATGGAGCCCTGTAAACTCATGCACAAATTAGTTCCCTTTTATTTCTTGTGTTTCTGTCGGGTGGAGCTGCTTGGAATTGAATTTGGTTTTGCATCCTTGAAACAAACAAATGTTGGCAGTAAATACAGGCTTATTCTAGGCTGTGAGCCATTTAGTGGTCTAACAAAGAGCCATCCATCATCCCAGGTAACTATCTATTAAGCAGACACCAGCAAGACATGGAAGGCTAAGCTGACAGGGTTTTTTTTCATGTAACAAACAGCACTGACATTTAAAGGTGAAATCCCACATAATTGTGAATTTTTAACTCCGAGTAGAAAGTTCTATTTTTCTATTTTATAATGTTTTGGTAGTTTTAGAGGAAGGAGAGGGAAAATTCCTTCCTTTTTATTTTAAATGGTAAAGCTTTTATGCAATGTTGTTGGTTTTTTCACAAGTTTAGGGAAGTGTCACTCAGACTGGTAATTACATCTGCTAAGCAGACCTGTTGTTGAGCTGGCCATGGTCTTCAGGAATCTTGAAGACTCTGAATAAGCAGGAGGAGATTTATGTGAATTTATTTTTCCTTCACTTTTCAGAGCCAGACAACTCCAGGGATTGCCTTTTGTTGTTCTGTTTGTTTGTTTTATGCTCTGCAGATGAAGGATTTACCAGAAATGAGAGTAATTTGCCTTCCTTGACCCCCATCCTCAGAGGGAAGGCAGCGAGTGCCTGATGGACACAGGGGCAATCCAGCCTCTCCACTCTTCCCACATGGATGAGGAGAAAGGGCACTGGGATAGAGCAGGGAGCTGATGAATTACTGAGAAGATGCAGGAAGGCAGCTTGGAGCTCAAGGCAGCAAGTGCCATCAGCACAAATTGCCGTTACCCTTCATAAACAGAGCATTATGGTGATAATCCTGACAATTTAATTCAGTGCGAGGGCGAAAGACAGCGTGTGTTGGACTGTCACCGAGCCTCTTAAGCACTGCTCATTTCTGTTCCTTTACCCTAAGTCTTTGTAGCTTTTGACTTGGTCTGCACAAGTTACTGAAGTTTGCTTTTTTTTCTTTCCCCACCCCATTCTTAGCTTAATTTTTAAATATCTCAGTTTTTTTTCGAGGATGCGTGCGTGTTGTGAATATTTTTTTTTTTTAATTTGTTGGCTTTTTTTTTTCCTTTTTCTAAATGAAATTCCTGCTGGGTTTATTGAAATGTAAATACTTCATAAAATATGTATTTTGAAGAAGACAAAGCATGAGATGTGTCCCTGCAGGCTTCAGCTGGTGTAAATGAGCTGGTTTACAGGGGATGAGGATCTGACCCAGAGTTTTTTCCTAAACCCCTCCACCCACCCCAGCATGCATGGGAGTAAGTCCAGGAATGTTGAGAGTCGGAAGTAATGAGAGCAGACGTGGCTTTGTTCCTGGATGAAAATCCACTTCGGAATTAGAGATGACTGCCTTTGAAATTGGAAATCGCTCGCAATTAATTTTCACCGGTACCTGAAGCCTCTCCTTGGCTTCCAGTGTGGAAAAGCAGCGTTAGCCTTTGCCAAAACGATCTCACTTTGGCTCTGCTGAGATCAGTAATTCCCGTTGGGGCTCAGCAAAGCTGCCTCCTCTCTCTGCAACTTTCTGCTTGGGCTTTGTGTGGCTGCAAGTTGTGGCTGCTCTGCCCAGCAGTAAATGTGGATGTGCGGGCACGTGCACACTCCTGTTTTCTTTAAAAAAAAAAAAAAAAAAGGTTAGACTCCAAAATGTTCTGTCTCAGCTCCAAGCACAACTAACAGATTTCCCTTCAAAGTGAGGAGGCAACAAGCAGAAGAAATGCAAGGTTCACTTTTTTTTTTTTTTTTCCTTTATGTCTCTTCTGGTCCCTTCAGCTGCAATCTCGCAGCGCCTGCCTCGACAGCTATCAGATAATTTCTTTATCTGCTAACAGTGCCTAACTAATTTATAAAGGAAGAGGCATCAGCGTGAAGGCACGAGTCGCTTCCCTCCCTGCTCTGCTGTGCTGCTGGGGTTGTGCTGCTCCCCCTTCCCAGCTCCCTGCTGTGAACCCAGTTCAGGGATCTGCAGCTGGCGACGTGCCAGGCGAGGGGAGGACCCGAGGGGGGGACAACTCTGACAAATCAATGTCAGAGGTTTGACATTTTCATTCATGGCCGTGTCACAGCAACCTTTGCAGGGGGAAGGGGGAGGTCTGCTTTCCTCTTGCTTAAGTGGTTGCCATTTATGTTTTAATTTGCTGTTATACTTTTCAAAACCAAACAGAGAAACCCTCCGTTGTCGTTTTATGCTCCATTTCCCTTTCTCCCCCATTGCTCCCCCGCCTTTCTCTGCATCCTCTGTGAAGGAATCTGGGCATGGGTTGGAGGGGCTGCTCTCTCTTGTAGGGTGTCCCTGGCCCATCTCTTCCAGGCTGGATGGCTGCTCCTCTGCACCTTCTCCTTTCCTCATGCTGGGATGCTGAGTTGGCTGAGGTTGCAAAAGTAAAGAGCAGGTGAGGATCCCTCTGTCCTGTCACACAGTGTGGCAGAGATTCATCCATTCCTGCTGGTGTTAGAGAGCTTGGAATGGAAAGGAGAAGATATCCTTGTTGTTATGATTTCTTTCTTTACAAATTGAGGAACACCAGCAATGCTTCCTTTCAGAAACCACAGGCAGCTTTCTAACCATCTGAGATTCAGGAATCAGAAAAGATTTCTCCCTTCCTTAGATTGGTTTAATCCCAAGTGAACTCCTTGGCTTCTTTTCTAGACACGACCTTTGCCAATTACTGAAAATTTGGGCCCACGGACATCAGCTTTTATGATCTGAGTAATTCCCTTGGAAATGGGACCCAGTTTGGATGCAGCTGTAATATTAATGGCCTGGAGCTGCACAGCTGTTGCTGTGCTGTCACCTGGGGGGTGTGTGTGCCCCTTAAGACAGTGTTAAAGAGGACAAAGAATTTCTAGTGTCCTGTAAATGCAGCTTTAAGCAGGACTGCTCACTTCAAATGAAGCAGGTTTGTAAGCATTTCCTTATCTGGGCCATAGCAGGACCCAGCAGTGTCTTGCAGGCAGGACTGGAGAATAAATCATCTGGTTGAGCCTACAGGAGGAATGTGAGTCGACAGAATGAAAATAAATGCCCAGTGTGAAGCCTGGCTAGGACAGCTGACTGAGTCTTCTGTACTTTAAAAAAAAAAAATGCAGTGGAATCCCTAATGGGCTGGGCTTTGGCTTTGCACTTCAGATGGCAGGGGAGGTGAGTTCTCAGAGCAGGGAAGGAAATCAAACTGTGTGTCTGGTGTCAGAGGTGGCTTTTGAGGCTGTAAATGAATGGGAGGGTGAGTTTGTCCATTGGGAAGTGTCTCTGAGCAGTGGCCTGAGGTAGCAAGGAGCTGGAATCGGGTAGGATCCTGTGGGAAAGGAGAAGTGATGATGTGACCAGAGGGAAGGAAGCTGCAGGAGAATTGGCTGATAGGAAAAGTTGCTCAGGGTTTTGTTACCCTCTGAGCTTGAGTCACTACGAGAGGAAGCAGCTGTGTCTTTGCACACCTTTAGTTTTAACTCTTTGGTTTTGGGAGTGTGGGCACTAACATGGGTGGAAGTAAAGGTGTGTAAACATGAAAGTGTCATCCTTTGTGTCTCATTCCAGAGACTCTGGAGGAGACAAGATGTAGCAGGAGTAGCAAACAAAGTGGAGCAGGAATCCATCCTGTGCATTCCTCAGTCTCTCTCTCACAGTTGCACAACCAAACTTCTGCTCCTGCCCATGGCAGTGAGTGAAAAAATAAATGTTGGTCAACCCCTAGGTTCAAGGTGGAGGCTGCAGATCTTGTTCTTTATAGTTACAAAACAAATTTGCAAGAAGCATTAATGTTATGAGCTGCTTCAGCTCTGTCTTGAGTTCCTTTTGGTGAAAAGAATAACCAGGTGCTTCCCAGTCGTCCTGATGCTTCTCAGTGCAAGGAAAGAAAAGTTATGAAAATAATGGACGTGTAATCCAATTTATTTCTTTAATCAGTTGCTCTTGGTTGAGTGCCAAGGAGATTTTCAGTGAATGGAAAATCCACCCTCAGTTATTTTGATGCTCTGCTAGAATTGAAGTGTGTGTGTTGGTGACTTAAAACAGTGACAAAATCATGGGTGGCACTGTGTCTGTGTGCCACTGAAAGCAGGGGTTTGGATTTTACAGTACTTCCACTTTCAGGGTGGTGAGGAAGTGTCTGGCTAAGACCTTGAGTGTTTCAGGAATGAATTCTCAAGTTGAACTGTGAATCTCTATTGTTTTACTCTCCATTACCAATCTGTGGCTCATTCCAAGCTCTGTTTCAAAGTAGGAATAACTTTGAATTTTTTGTCTTTTGTAATTTTTTGTCTGTTGTTTCAGTGTTTCAGAGCTGAAGATGGAGAAGGTGTTAGCCAGCCTGATGAAAGATGATTGCTTCAAGCTGCACAGACCCAGAAGGAAGGTGAGTTATTCTGCTGCTTTGGAACTGCTCCGGTTTTCACTTGCCAGTTCAACAACACAAGTGTTCCTGTCTCAGTGTCTGTCCTTACATCCATGATGTCAGACAGTGTAAATAATTACACAACTACCTTATATCACAAGTTTTCAGTCTTTTGTTGTTCCCAGAAAGCAGTTGCTTGCTAACTCTTCAGCAGATATCTTTGTAATAGACAGGGAAGGTGTCTGGATGCAAAAGCTCCATGTTTCTTCCTGCACAGTGTTTCTGTTTTTCCTGTGTTTTTGGAGATGACAAATGGCTCTAAACTCCTCTGAAGAAACAAGGAAAATCCATTTGGTGGTGTGTTACATCTGGCTTTTTATCTTCTGTATTTACTTGGAGCCTAAAACAAAGCTCCCTGGGTTGACAGGCATCTTTTTATTGACTTGGGCAAGCTTTGGGTCTGCCTTCAAGTTGTTAATTCACAGAATTCACTCATTTGCAATTGATGGCTCGGGCGTTGCTGCGCTCTAGCAAATTAAATCCTGCAAGAACCCACATTTTGAATGGAAGTCAAGAATGTGTCAAGCATGATGCAGCACACAGTCTCTTTTTTCCCCTCTTGTTGCTGTTTTGCCTGCCCATGCTTTTGTTGCCCCTGGTTCCCGGCCGTGGTGTTCCTGCTAAACACGGCCTGTGCACGATGTTCAGTGTTCCTGCACCTCACACACAGCCAGCTCTCAGCTCAGCTGAGATGCAGCTCTATTTAAAGCTCTCTCCCAGCACTGTTTTTGGCTGAAATCAGCCTGTAATGCCTGTGTTTTAAATGTCTGGATCGTGCCTAGGAGATGGGCTCGTAACGAAGTTCAGTCGCGCTTTGTCAGAAATTATTTTAAATAGTTCCATGTAGAAATACTTTCCTTTTGACCCAAATGTACTTGCAGTGGGAGTAGCTTCAGATTTCCTTTGAAGACTTTTTCAATAATTCCATTTATGCAAAAATTGTATTTTAGATTTCTTACTGACATGGGGCAGAATATTCGCTGTTCCAGATGTGGGGACAAATGTTGTTTCATGGGAAGTGGGCAAAAAAGAGAACATGTTTTGTTCCAGGAAATTACAATTTAAATTTTGAAAAGTGGCAGGAGAAAATGCCTTTTTAGCAGCAAAAACCTAACAAAAAACTGATCAGCTTGGTATTTCTACCATGCTAGCAATTTGTCAAATGCTCTACATGTTTAAACACAGAATTTTTTAAATGCACTTCTTTTTGTTTCTTCCTTTCCTTCCAAAACCCCAGCCCCTGTTTGAGAGCAGAGTTGCTGGTTTGGGCAGTGCTGGGCAGGCCCTGCCATGCCAGGTGCTGCATGCAGGAACTTGCATAAAGGATTTGGTTCCTTTTGCTTTCAAAGGTTGGATTAAATTCCTCTTTTCCCTCTGACATCAAAGCAAGTGGGATTTTGCTGTTGACTTCACTGGAGCTGAGATCCATCCACTGTGGTTGTATAGGATGGTTTTAATCTCTTGCAGGAACTTAGAAATACAGAACAACCAGTTTTTATGTGACTCAATCTGAGAAGAATTGAGATTTAAGAACAGAATTTCTCTTCCTGGGAAAAAAATCTGTATCATTTAATGGGGATGGAATTACAGCAGTTCTGTCAATATGAAACAGACTCCTTCAGGAATTATATTAAAAATAGAATATAAATATAAAAATATATTTATGCAATCAATTGTGTTTTAGATTGCCATGAGGGCTCCGAGTGGGCAGCTCAGAAACTGCAGGGGCATTCCCCAAATTTTCAGGAGGGTTCATCTCTATTAAATTCCCCAAATTTGCCACATGGACAGTACAATAAGGTGGGAGTGCAGTGGGACGGGGAGGGATTGAGGAGGTGTCAGGAGGAGCTGAACCTGCTGTGACTGGGATGTTCACTCTGCTCTCAGCTCCATGCTCTGAGTCATGTATATATTATAGTCCTGCACACAGGAACCTCATTATGATGCTCTTCAGTTCTCATTGCCTCAACTCAAGTCCATGATAAGTACCACGTTGGAACATGTATTTTTTGGGCTTGTGTGTGCAGCCAGGGAGCAAGCTGAAGTGCCTGTAAAATGTATATTTTATATTTAGGTATATGAAATATATATGTGGCTATGTCTGGGCGTGTGAATGTTCACCTGCCTACAAAGAGAATAAATTTGATCTTTCAACTTTTATGGAGGGGGGCAAGGGGGACTTGGTGAGTTCTAGAGAAGGTGTGTGGAGGTTAGTAAAAAGTTGTTATTAAAACAAAATCCTTCATTTTGTTTTGAAGTATAATGGAGCAGGAGATGTTACAGCCAGGCTTTTTGGTGGATTTCCCCATCTTTCTTTCTTTTTTTTTTTCCCTGTTCTAAGAATGAACTTTTCTACCTCAGTCTAGTCTTACTGTATTTCAATTTTTTCGTTTTTCATTATCATGTTCTCTTAATGAAATCAGAAGTTTTCAGTACTTATCCCAACCTCTCAAACCTAAAACCTGCCACTTTTATCACTGGAAATTTCCTCCTTCTGACAGAAATCCATGTATCTTTTTCTGGTGGAGTTGGAGTTCTCCTGATATCTCAAAATGGTTAAATAACATTGCATCCTGACTTTTTTCTCTTGCATGTCTTCTTTTAGCTTATAAATATTGTTATTGCCCACAGTCATTAATGCCAGTGGTTTGGGATCTGCCAGAACAGGCTTTGAAGGAATCACAAGGCAGAAAAAGTTCTGCATGGTGGCAACAGTGCTGCTTATTTAACAGAGGGAACAAATTTAGATGGGGAGCAGATCAAGCAAACCTCTGGGGTCGGCTTTTATCTTTGGGGTCTTGGAAAAATGTGTAAATTAATTGTCCTGCTCATGCAAACCAGGATTAAAGCTTGCCTGTGTGAGTAAAGCATGGAATGGTTTCCAAGCCCTTCCAGGAGCACTGATTTATTTGATCTGTCCAGACATTCAATCATGGGCAGGTTTTATTTTCATAGTTTGCCTCTGTGTCAGTTTTAAATTTAGAAATTTTTTTTTATTATTATTATTGGGATGGGTTTTTTTTGGTGGTGGTTTTGGTTTTTTTTTGGTTTTTTAGATGAACCTCCCTGGAAGACAGGAATCAAACACAGGGTTTTTTTCATGCCCATTAGGGTGCAATTTTAAAATGAGATCTGTCTCAAGGGTCTGAAGGGGATAAAAGACAAGGTGGAGATGGGAGGAGGGGAGAAGCTGTTTTCTGAGGACATTATGTTTCCTGCCTTTTTTTTTTATTTTATTTATATCTCTTGCACTGACCTCACACTTTGGAAATTATGCACCTAGTTTTTTATCCCTCATTTTTGTCTTACTTTTTTTTTTTTTTTTTATTTTCCCCCAGCACCAGGAAGAAGAGATGCCTCATTTTGAAACCTAAAGGGGGGAATAAGAAAAGTCCTTTGTAATATATTGCCATATTATCACTAAATCCCCTGACAGTTGTGACACAGAAGCAAGTCACCTGTCACTTAAGCTTGAGGTCTCTTTAATTTTCTCCTGGAATTCGCACCAGGCTGTCTTTAATTTGAGGCCTTTATTGGAATTCTGAAACCTTTCTGCCTCCCTGGTGCTCAGATCTATTCTGAGTGCTGTTACAGAATGTATACAATAACCAACACAGGGATTCAGAGGGGGCTGAAGCACTGTTTATTTAACACTCTGGAGGGATTTTCGTGCTTATTCGGTCCTGGCTACCCAGCTTTCAATATCGCTTTGACAACCGTTATGCCCTTCTCATTAATTTTAAACAGTTAAAACACAGGAAAAAGAGAAAAAGTTTTCATTATTAAAGTGCTTTACTTTTTAATAACAGAGGATTCTGTCCGCCAGGGGAAAGGGCAAACCTCACTAATTTCACATTCATATTAAAAAGCGCTGGGAAGGTGACACTTGGTGCTGCCAGGCTTAACAAAAGGAAAGTGCTGGGGGCCGGGAGGAGCAGGCAGAGCCAGAAAGTTTTGTGTTTCAGGTCGGTGGAAACTTGGGAGTGACAGCAAGGAGTGGCCACTTGAGGCAGGCAGCTCCACCTGGGGTCACTGAAGCTCTGCAGAGCTGGGGACAGTCCCAGCTTCAGGGACAGCTGGAGAAAGGAGTGTCCAGAGAGTGAATAATGTGAGGAGCAACTGGGGTGGCTGAGCCTGGAGAAAAGGAGGGAAGACAGCAACTCACAGGTGGGGGTCAGGATCTGCTCCCAGGGAACAAGGACAGGAGGAGAGTTCACCTCAAGCTGTGCCAGGAAAGGTTACCTGGAACATCAGGAAGAGTTTCTGCACTGCAGGGGTGGTTAAGCATTGGAATGGGCTGGAGTGTCCATCCCTGGAGGTGCTCAGGAAAAGCTGGACATGCCATGGTTTGCTTGGGAAAGTGATGTCAGCCAAAGTTTGGACTCAGTGATCTTGGAGGTGTTTTCTGACCTTAATGATGCTGTGATTCTGTGGGATGGGTGATGAGCTGTTCTTGAGGGGACTGGGAGACAGCAGAGACCAGAAATCTGTGAGAGTTCATGTTAAAATAGCCAGGCTGTGTTTGGAGATGAGGTGGACAGTCGGTCCAGGTGGTGAGTGAGCAGGAGCTCCAGCCCCAAGTGTGTTTGCTTTGTTGAGGAATTACCCAGTGGCTGGAAGCTGTGGGATCCTGAGTTCCAGAGAGGGCTCAGTGCAGGACATTTAAACCACATTTGAGGTCTCTCTTTGGGCACATTTGCTGTTGGGTACAGAGTGGCACATCTGGGACAGGACAGCATTCTGTGTCAGGTGCTGGCAGCCCCCAGGGTCCCTGAGGTTTGTTTGTGGTGTCAGTGGGATGGGGCTCCTCTGGACTGGCAGCAGCACAGAGGAAAGAGGGGTTTGCAGCATTAGCATGCAGATCTGCCGGGGAAGAACAACAGGACTGCTGCCTTGGCACAGGCCTCCTGCAGAATGCCAGGAGCTGGATGTTTGCGTTCACTCAGCCCTGCTCGGGTGAGGGCTCTGACCAGTATCAAGTTGCTGCCTTGGATCTGGCACTCTCACATTTGGATGCTGGCTCCTGTCTGAGTCACTCTGGAGAGCTGTGGCCGTTTTTCTGGGAGAGGTGCAGTGCCTGGATGCCTGGCTGTGCACTTTGCTGTCAGCTTTCCATCAAAAATGTCACTTGTTTTCTGGTCCACATTTCCTTTCTCTGCCTGGATCCCTCAGAGAGGGACAGAGCCTCTCCTCTCCTCCCAGTAACAGCTTGCTCCCAGGAATGTTTGTTTTCCATTTCCTGAACTGCATCCTACAGTCTGATCCCAGCAAAGCTGGAACACGTGCAAATTTGCTCTTTTGGCCTGAGGAAGTTTATTCTGTCTTGCCTTTGGTGCAAGGGGCTTGTCCTGCTCTAGAGGAGCCAGGTGATGGCAGTTCCAGTCAAATATGGTGACAGTGAGGAAACTTCATGTAGAAATCCATGTGGAATTCATGACAAGTTCATTTGGTTGCTTTTGTTCACAGGTGCTGAATTTGGGCTCTTCTCTGGAGCTTGGGGATGATTGTGGATCTCGTGATCTCCTGCCCTGGGTGTTTTGGGGAAGTGCACAGGGGATCTTGCAGTATCACTCTGGAACTCTTATTGTAGGGTCTTGGGGAGTTATTCCAAGTAATTCCAGTGGAAACAAGCAGTGGGATCTGGCCTGTTGTAGCTGGAAGCAAAAAAAAAAGAGGAGAAGAGAAAAGAAACGCAAGGGGAAAAGATACATGATAGATGTTAGAAAACACAAAATTAAAACTGATTTGTTCTCCCCACCACACAGCGCTCACTGGCTGCTCTGACTTTAACATCTTTATCTGGATTTTTTTTTTTTCCTCTAGTAATATTGAGAGGATTACCTTTGTTGGCCCCTGGGTAGTTGCTGTGTGATTTTACTGTTATTAAATCTATTGTAAACTGCTTCATTATTCCTGACTCAAATTCTCTCTTTCCTCTAATCCTCCTGCCTCCCTGGTAGAAATCCTGTGGCAAGAACCCTCAGGAAGTCCGGGAGAGGGCCACAGTCCTGCAGACAAAATTTGAAAATCACGTCCACTCCAGCGAGGAGAATGTCCGGTGGGCAAAGAAAGGTCAGTGACTTTCCTTCCACTTATCCCACAAGGGCTCAGAGGAGCTGCCAAGCTTTTCTTCTGGGGCACAGCATCAGGGAAAAAAGGCCTGGAAGAAACATTTTGGGCTCTGCAGGGGGTTGAGGCAGGCCCAGCAGGCTTTGTGGTGATATTAAATGTTAATTTCTGGCGTTTCCATATTACGTGCAAATGAGATTTACTCCTGGCTTTCAGTGGGACTCACATCTGAGGGCTTTGACCCAATCACAGGAGCTGGGAAGGGGATGGGTGGCTTCCTCCTGCTGCAATTCCCTTCAGGTGCCTCCAGTTCACACCAGGGGTGAATTTGAAGCCTGAAAGACAGGATGCAGCCCTGACCAGGAAAGGATCTGGGACTGGAGCTGGCTGTGTGGGCTGGGAGATTAAAGAGAGGGGGGGCAACAGCTCAGAAAGGCAGGAAGAATAAAAACTGGGATGGACTTGGTGATGGTAGCTGTGTACAAGCCTGGGGTTTGATCTGCCATCTTTTCCAAGCAGGATGCACAGCAGTGTCAGAGACTCAGTTTGGAAAATCGAGAGGAAGCAGATTTGGGAGAAAGATTTGAGATGTGGTAGGAAAAGAAGCACCAAACTGTCTCCTGAGAGGAGCCAAATTTGACTGAGTTACTGAGACAAGTCCACAAAATGCAAACCCTTTATGAAAGAGACTAAGCTGTTCTTGCTCACAGTATTTAGGACTGCAGCCTTTCCCCTTCTTCTGAGTCTCTTCTTCCCACATCTCCCTTCCTGATTGTTTTCATTTTTCCTCATTGCTCTGAGTCAAGTGCTGCTGTTTAAGCCTGTGTAGAAATTATTTCAGTTCTGCAGCATTTCCAGTTGAGGGGGTCCTGGTGAGATGAATTTTAATGGGCAGCATCATTCCTGTTCACATTCTGTGCACCTGCTGTGTGCACCTGCATACAGGTGTGGGACAGGTGTGCTCACCCTCTGAAATCACCTTCCAAGGGGTCCAAAACCATATGGGGAAATGGCTCTTGGAGTTGTACAGTAACTGGGAAGGGGAGGCTGTTCCCTAGATAAAAGTTCAGTTCAGCATGAAAATTATTTGGAATTCTGAAAAGTGACTGTTCGGGAGGTCAGAGGTGCTGGTTTTTTCTGAATGTTGTACTCCCTTCTTAGGTGATGACACAGCACAGAGTATCTCCTGTGACCACCTGCTTACCCCAATTATTCTGCATGCTTTTGTTATGTGTGACTGTATTGAGGGGCAAAGTATTTGGAATTCTGCTGTTTCACTCTTCGCTCTCTCCCCACCACTGCACATCCCTGGGCTGAAATCTCACCTGACCTCCAGCAGCTGCAGAGCTGATTTTGGTTCCTTGGGGTTTTCAAACACCTTTTTCCTGCAGTGAAAGTGTTGGACCTGCTACACAAGCAGCTTTCACCCGTTTTCAGGTGTGTGGTGTAATTTTGTAGCTGCTCTTTTAAATCCACAGTCTAAAGCATGTGACTAACAGGATCGTAATCCTTCCTTCTGCATGGATGAGCTTCTTGCTGCTCCCTTGGGACTTCCTGTACCCCTTGCAAACTTCTAACCTGAAATGCCTGTGACAGGAACAACCAGTGAATAACTCTGGTCACACCTAAAAATCCTCTGTGGTTCCTCTCCACCCAGTGTCACTGTGCACACACCCACCCACACACTTGTTGCTGACCTCAGCATTAATAACTTCTTTAGCCACAGAAAAGAAGCACAGAAAATACATCAGGAAATGCTGAAAGTGTTGTGCATCCCATTTATCTTGTAGAGGAGCACTCCACCTCTTTTTCCAACTCTGCTATCTACATATGCAAATTTTCCACTGCTGAGTGGCTTCCATAAGCCCCTCTTCCTCCCCTCTGAGCCAGGCATCATGAATAATTAACATGGCAGCTGGCTTTTGCTTTCATGGCAGACAATCAATTGGAAACTGTGCCAGAGATGCATTTGTTTCTCTCTCTTTTTCTGTTTTTCCCCGTTTTCTGACCCAGTCAATGTTAATAAGCAGTGTTTGCACTGCAGCCTGCTTTCAAAAGGCGAGTGGCTCCCTGCCCGCTCTCCCCTTCTGCCTCTGGGTCCCGTGTTTTTCACACTCAAATCAAATGGTTCAGGGAAGGTGCTGCCCTTCAAACTTGATTGACTGATCAGCAGTGGGGTGGGTGGGAGGAAGGGTCTGGTTGGGCCCTGTACCTGAAGGATGAACCTTAGCAAGAGTGGAGCCCCTTTTGGGAAGGGCTGGATGCTTCATTTCGGGGCTGTGGGGCCAGGAAGAGCTCAGGAGGCTGATCCCGTGTGCCCCTGAGTTACAGACAGGCTAAGGAAGCAAATCCTGTTTTTCTCCTCCTCATTGCTCAGTTTTACAGCCAGCAGTTGAGCATTTTGCCTCCTCCTTTCTGCCCGTGTGTGGAGAGGGACAGCAGAGTCCCAGGGACACAGAGCTCAAATCTGTGCTGGTTTTGGTGCATCCTCCCACCTGCTCTGGCACAGTGCCTCCCAGTTTATCCAGCCATGCTGAGGCCATGCCCTGGGGCCAGTGCTGCCAGCTCAGAGCCTGGTGAACAGGTTGTGTCACCTGTCTCCCTCTCATGTCTCATTGCCCTCTTGTCCCCTGTTCAAAATGACACCAAACCAGCCCATGTAACCCCCATCATACACAGAACACGCTGGGATTTTCTTTTCTTCCTTTGATTTCCCACACTTAGATTTCCTGGAGAAGAATGGGGATGCAGAGGTGCAAAGGACCAGTCTAAACTCTGTCTTACATGAACACAAATCCAAATCCCACTCCAAGCCAGTACATGTTACCTCAGACTTGCGTTGGTGTGGCAAAAACTCTCAACAGCTCAGGCAGTTTGTTCCTGTGGCATCAAGATAAGGAGCCCTGTACATGAATTATGGCTTGACCAGCACAGTTGCCAGTCTTTGTGAGTTGTTTTCCTAAAGCTCTGTCTCTTTGATCCCAAAATCATAAAAGAATTTCAACTTTACAAAAAAAAACCAATAAAACTTTCAGTATCTGGCCACTCTAATTGCACATGAAAGCCAGAAAACACAGCTCTGGCAACACTGAGAGGTCTAAAGACCTGACAGTAAAGATTTTTAATAGAATCTCATCCACAAAGATCTTCATTTCAGCCTTGTGGGTGCTGTAATGAACATCTCAGCTCTGAGCTGCTGGGAGGTGAGGCAGTTTGCTGGGCTAGGATTGTGACCTGCAGGTCCAGCCAGGCTCTCAGTTCAGCTCTGGGTTAGTGCCTCCCTGGTTTTGTGTGCTCTGACTCACAGCTGGATCTGGCAGATGTCTGTCAGGACTTTGGGAAGAGGGGAGCCTTTGACACTTTGATTCTCTAACTCTGATCTGGGGAGTTGGTAGCAGCAGCTTTTTCCTCTCTGCATGACTGTGGGAGGTGAGCTCAGCCTTCATAATAACAGGATCTTTAGTATCAGCCATTTCAAATGCTGGGAGGCAGACAGCTGGATTAGCTCCAATGGGACTGAATTCAAAGCAGGAGCAAGTTCCTATTGTTCCCTTTGAAGAGTTGCACCTTCTCATAGGTGAATTTGACCAATAACTTTATGAAAAAAAAAAAAAGCAGCAGAACAGTGTTTTTGAGAGCATTTGAGCTGGTTTATAAGCCTTCAGAAGGATAGCCTTCAGACAAGACACTGAGACAGTATTTGGAATTTAGCATTCTCTTTTTTGGGAAAACACAGGTCTCTGGGTGCTCAGAAGCCTCTCAAAGAGCAGCACTGTGAAATTGGGAAGAAGGTGCAAAAACCTCAATCTTTTCTTCTCATCGATTGGGAAAAGGAGTTCGCTTTGCTCAGTAAACAGAGCTTTGATGGATTCCCTGGGTCCTTCCAGGAGCTGATCTGCTAAAATGACATTTTTATTACTGTTCATAAACTCCAATCTCCAGCTGCTGCCAAGAGATTAGCCATAAGCTGTGGGCAAACTTGCTGGTCCGGTGGCTCAACAGGCAAGGGCAGGAGAGGTGAGAGTTTAGAGCTCACTGCTGTCAGGAGTGAGAGGGAGAGGAAGATGCAGGTGCTGCTTTGGAGTGAGGGCTGGGCAGACACAGGAGGTTTAGCAAGCAGAGGAGCAGCAGGGGATTGAGGGGAGGCATTTTGTGAGCTGCATTTCCCTTGCTGGAAGTCCCTCTATTCCCAGAGCAGGGGCCAGCCCGGGTGTAGTTAACGTTCTGGGGATGGGGAGGAGCAGAGGTACTGCTCAGATTAGTGGATGATTGTCTTTAGAGCAATGAGCCCTGAGGGAAGGGCATTACAGGAATATAAAGATGGGAAGGGAAATTTGCACACAGTTCTATTATTTTTCCCTTTTGAGAAGGTGAGCTCTGTTCTCAGTGTGCTGATGAGTCAGGAAATCCATCCGGCTCTCAGATATTTATAAGGGACTAGCTGGTAACTGGTGAAAAATGCATGGACTACTGGGACTCTAATATCAGAGGAGTCTTCCTGTGCCATCTCCATGCTTCTCTCTCTTCATCCCTGCATCTCTGTTCCCACTCTCCTCATATCTGCTGCCACTCAGTGTCAATGACTCTTGAGGGATGTGCCACAAACTCACCTTTTGTGGCCAGAGGAGCAGCCTTGCAGGAGGTAAACCCAGTGCAGTTGGATGGAGCTTTGTTTTAATTCCTAACACCTCCCCAGCACCTACCTTCCCCTTTTGGGATTGTACCTGTGCAACCTTCATAGGATTTTAACATGCCAACATTTTCTGCCAGCTGCTGACCAGAAGGTGTCCCAGAGGAGCAGACCAATGTCCTTCCAGCTGGAACAGCTGAATCTTTAAGAATATATATATATATAAAAAAATGCAGCAGCAAACAGCATTCTCTCTTGTTTTTCCTTCCCCTCAGCACTGCAGTCTTTCCTTTGTGCCTATACCACCTATCCCAAGGAACTCAGGCACATCTTCCACATCAGATCTCTCCACCTGGGTCATGTGGCCAAGAGCTTTGGGCTGAGAGATGCCCCCCAGAACCTGACTGCTCTTCCAGCTGCAGGCTCCAAGAGGAAAACCAAACCAGCACCAAAAAGGTCAGTCTGATGTTCCTGAGCCAAGGAGCATCGTGTGGCACGCTGTGCTTTGCTCCTCAGGGTGGTGGGGCTTGCTCCAGGAATTGAGTGTAATTCAAAAAGCAAATCTGCTCGTAGACATGATCCTTCTGCAAAGCTGGAGGTATGAGTAGTTCTGGCGTAAGAATTTTTGTAAAATCTGTGGGATCTCTCTTCAGAACAGTCTGCAGCAAGCCCAGAGTTGCTGCTCTGTCCCCTCTAGTGTGTGCTCAGGGCTGTTCTGAGTACTCCTGTTCTGTGTAAAGAGTGGAGACTCCCTGATGCTGCTGGAGGAGCCCTGAACCCTCTTCTGTGCTTGCAGAGGAGCTGAAGGTGCTCAGTGCATCTGATCCTGCCTGCTGTGAGTTGGTTCCACAGGACAGAGAATCCTCTCTTTTGGGATCACAGTGCTAAGGACACCCTCTCTTCCTTAGTGCAATGGCAGGATCCAAACCTCTGCCTTGCAGGAAAATCACTGCAATAATTCAAAGGAGGAAAATCTTTTTTTCTTAGCATCAGTTGTGTCTCTTTCCGTGTAATTGCTGCTACAAACTCCCTTAGCAAACCTTAGCCATGCAATTAAAGCACTAATCCACAGAATTGTTCCAGGCCTGGGCACTTCTCTTGCACATTCACCTATCCTGTGAAAAGAAAAAAAAAAATGCATGGAGAAGGGATTTTAAAATAAAAAGTTGGAGCCTGCATTGTCCTGCTTTCAGCAGCCACCAGGGACAGGGCACTGCTCTGCCTCCTGCTCCAGCTGACCCTCCTCAGCAGATGGGCAACAGGATGGGAATGCCCCTGTGAGCAGGGGATTTAACGGAGCTTTATTTCGGGAAGAATAGCCTGATTAGCTGATAAAGAGCATGTAAGATGGTATGGGGTGGGCTTTGATGTCTTGCTGGCCCAGCAGGGTGTCAAGCTATGACTGACAGTAGCGTGTCACAGGATTACTTGGCCTGCAACAATGCCTCTCTCTGTTCCTCTGATGTTGCTACTCTGTTAGAGCTACTTTTTCTCTTGTTACAAACCTCTTTTAGACGGGGGTTCCTCCTCCCCGAGTCTTCATCCCATTATAGCACAGACAAGCTCAAGATACAGTAGGTATTTACACGCAGGGTTGGGGGATGTGGAGGTGTTGGAACAAATGGTCTGAGAGTGATTGGAGAGCTCATTTGCACGTGGATCACAGAATTGCAGCTCCAGGAAAGTGGGCAGACTTTGCACAGCTCCATCACAGCTCAAGCTCCAGGTTTCAAATCCCAGAGCATCTGCAAAGTTAAGACCCTGCAAAAAAAATAGCCAGAGTTGTGATGTGCAACAATTGTTCCTGCCTGTGAAGCTTGGTTCTGATCAGCTTTCTCTGTGTGTGCTTAAAAAAATAAATAAGAGAGAGGGTATATTAGTATTTATAGGATAGTTTAGAGAAAGTGAATATCAATTCAAATTCAGTCTGCACTTGCATAAATCCAAGATAATGCTGTTAACTTAGAGAATTGCTTTTGATTTCACACTGACAAAACAGAAAGCAAAACTTAGGCTGCCTTTTAGAAGACAAATGGTTTCTAATTGTAAAATGCAAGGCTGAAAATTATAACAGCACAGCCCCAGAGCAATCTTTTTAATTCTATTTCTCACATGGTGCTGTGAGTGTTGGTTGTCGTATTACACATTGTCTCCCAACATCTGATACTGGTTTTTAATCAGGCTGCTCACTAAAGCCTCATCTCTCAGCACCTGCCTAGAGAATAAAGAGCAGGCACTCCAGGTTGAAAGTGGGGTAAAGGCAATCATTAAATGTTTCCTTAAGAGGACAAAGAAAACTTCTCATTTCTTTTGAAGTCTCCTTTTATGTTCGGCGCCTCCTTGGAGAGCCTGCTCAGGGAAGGTGAGACGCAGAGAGGGAGCAGCCAGGTGTGTGATGTTTGAGTGCTGAAGTGGGAGCAGCCCTCTCCTCAATGCCCACGTTAACTTCCATGGATTTTTCAGAGGTCTTTGTGCAAACCAGCTGTCCCCTCAGCTGCAGCGGATCTTGCACAACCCTGACGACGCAGAAATAACTGCTGGATGTTTGGTGAAAGTTGCAGTGCTGTGTTTAGGTGAGAGATGAGCACACGAACCAGATACTGCATATTGAGTTACATCAGGGGCTGGGCTCCTGCTTTGAGTGCAGGGTAAGGCAAGGAAGCTGATCCCACTGCCATTGAGGGATTAGCTGTCCTTGGTTCACGCTGGAGTCGCTCAGGAAGTGCCTGACAGGCCAGATAGACTTGTCTTTTGACTCCTTCACAATGCAAATGCCAAAGGCCCACTGCCATTCCACCATGCAGCCCTGGATCTGTGGCAATCTGTGGCAACTGAGGGTCTGCTTTCCCTTTGAAATCAGGAGGGCCAGTGTGTGCCCCCAAAGGCTTTCACTGCAGTGAGGAGTTGCATCTTAATTTTGCTTTTTTGTGAGTTCAAGCCATTACAAGGAAAGGTGACTCTTCAGTTCAGCTGATTGTGTGGAACTCTCTGCTGCAGGAATCTCTGATGCAAAAATGCTCAGAAATATTGTATTTACTTACGAGTATCAAGAATTGCTACAGCATATGAAAAAAGTGATATAAAAACAAAAGTGAAAACTCCAACCCTCAGGTGAAATGGGATCAGGAAGAGGTGTCTGAGCACTGCTGTACCTCATTATCACAGTGCCACTGCTCTGATGGAGATGGGCATGGCCTGAAGGCTTTGGCTGCAAGATCATTGTGTTAATTCATTCTTCAGCATGGTCAGATAGAATCAGACAGCTCCTGGGAAACTGATCTTGTAGCCTGTGTCCTCCACATGGCCAGGGCAGCAGTTTCCTTTGGGTGCAAACTCAAAGCCTTTTACCTTCTCTCCCACCTCACATCCTTGGTTCCATTTTTGAACATCTTGGCACTGACAATTTTGGAAAGACTGATACAGGGCTTGTGACTCAAGGTGCAGCTGGGCCTCCCTGCAATTGTCTCATCATTTAGAAGCATTTTGCTTGCAAGTTTTTATGTGCACATTTAGAGCTTTCCTGATATCACTTAATTAGTCAAAATGCAACTTTGGATTTCTGCCCATTGGGAATTTCACTTGGTTTGGGCAGTCTGTTCTAGAAAGCCAAACTGGAGCTCAGCTAAGAGCATGCATCCATGGGCAAATGGAGCCAAAAATGAGAGTAAGAGACATGGCTGCTGTGAAAGGAAACATCAGCATCACTCTTCATTAAGGCAGTTCAGGGATACAGGTGATGTTATCATGATGTTATGAAAGAAATCCTCTTATGAAATTAAAGTTTCATAGTTGTAAAATCCATCTGATTGTTTCCTGCATACAGCACTGCCCTTTATTGCTGTCCTGTTCCACTGTGGCTGCAGCACAGAGCTTTTGCTCCTTCTCTGATCAAGTTAACAGTGCTTGCACACAGAGCTGGAAAACCTCTGTGCTGGGGGCTGTGCACCAAAAATTATCATCTCTCTCTAATTGAAATATATTCTGTCCTCTAGGCTGACAGAAGCGAGAAACCTGGGAGGTTCCTAACCTCTCAGTGCTGCTTTTGTCCTTTTCCATAGGCTCAAGACCAAGGGCTGGCAGTGAGACTGGGGTTTCTGTGTGGCTGAAATGCATTTGCCTTCAGTAGGGCAAGGTGGGCTTTGCTGTGGAGACCACCCTGCCCTGAGTGTTCTGGAACAGGCTTGGTGCTCATTCTGCCTGGGTAATAATTTTCCTCAGTCTTCTCAAGCGTCTGCATCAGCTGGGAGCAGAGGACCTGGGCCATCTGTTGACCTGTCGAGAGCAGTGTAGGATTGCTGATGGATTTCTTGCCCCCACTCTGCAAAAACAACAGCAGCAAAACCAACCCAAACAGGGTTGCATTGGCTGCAGATGGTTCATCCAATGCTCTAAGTAGGAAAAGCAGGTGTTGCAGCAGCCTTGGCCCAGAGGTAACCCAGCTCTGCTGCTGGCACAGTGTCAAGGAGCTGTTGGAGATGCTGTCAGGCAGATTGATAGTGCAATCCACATTGAAATGTTTGCTGATAAATGGAACGGTCTCCTCCAAAGACACACCATGAGTTCTGGGAGTGTGCGTCAGAACTTCATCCTCCTCCTCCTCCCTCAGCTGAGCAGTTTGGGAGCCTTTGGCTGCTGCAGATGCTGGGAGTTGGGGAAAGGTCACTATACCTGTGCACTGCATTGCAGCAGCATCTCACACAGCAAGACAAAGGAACAGGCAGTGGTGCCAGCCAGCTTGGGAGACACCTCCAAGAGCAAACTCACCCACACTGAGGTGGAAGGATGAACAGGGGCATCTTCTGAGCCAGCAAACAAGACCCAGGAGAAGGAGATCACTCCACACCGTTCAGATTTCCTCGGGGTGGAGGGTTGGGCAGCACCAGCATCCCTGACATCTCTGTGCTCCTGAGTGGGGAGGGAGAGCAGAATGCTGGAATGGCTCTGCAAGGGTGTGTGGAAGGGAACTGAAGCACAGGAAAGGAGGATTTTCCTCTTTCCTTCACTGGACACTTTTTCTTCCAAATGTTCCTCTCCTACCTTTTCATCATTCAGTGATGTAATTAGCAAGAATCGCAAGTTTCTCATGTTTAAACAGTGAATTAAATCATTCCAGTTTTCTGAAGGAGAACAGGGGGTGTTTTTTGCCTTTAAAACTTTGGCCTGGTCTTTTCCAGCCTTTCAGGAGATAACAGTCTTGGACAGCTCCTCTTTTTCCTTATTGTCTCTCTGCTGAGGGTCTTGGTACCAGCTTTTGTGTTGCAGTTTAATTACAGATGTGCACAGGCAGCTCTAAAGCTGAGTCTGTCCTTCCTTCCTGTCTCAGTATTGTGTGATACCTAGACATGGGATCACAGCAAGAGGTGCTCACAATCCACGTGCTTTCCCAGTGATGGGAACATGGCTTCTGTCTGTGTTGCAAATGCATCCCTACATTTACAGCCTTTCTGTGAAGCTTTTTGCCATGGTATCACCACACAGCTCCCTTAAATTAACGTCCCACCAGCCCCCAGCAACATGGAAAACACAGGGAGGTGGGAGAATGGACATGGAGGCCAAAGATAGGAAATACCTTGCCCAAGGATGCTCAAGGGGGAGTGTTAAGGTCTTGCTCAGGTCTCCTGGGCTTTGGTGAGGGAAGGTGCCTGTGGTTGTCTTGCTGCTGTGGCAGAGCCCCTGAGACTGTCACCAGCTGGGCAGAGAGGGCAATTCACAGCTCTACAGCAGAAATCAGGGCTGCTGAGCTGGTGCAGTTTCCTGGTGTGCTGTCACTGCAGGCTGCTGCTGTTCCCTGTAGCTCCTCCATCTCCTGGTTAAAGGAGGCCTTGACAGCTGCATTTCCTCTGTCCGTGATGAGCACAGGTTCCACAGCTCCATTGATTTTTGTGGCCCTGGGTTAGAGGGAGAAATCTCCCTTTTCCCTGCATCCCTGCTTTTCTGTGTACAGCTGATCACCTCAGCAGGGAGTATTGATTTACTAATTGGGCAGCAATTTCACCTGATTGATAATAAAGTGTTGGACAACCTCCCTGCTGAGCTGCAGCTCAGCCCTGCAGCTACTGGTGGATTCCTTGTTCTTCTGCAGCAGAGAGTTCCCTGTTGTTAAGTAAACTGGTCTGTTGCTTGGAAACCCAGGAATTACTGTAGGAAATGCTTGGAGACAACAATCAAAGTGTCAAATAGGAACTTTCCCTTCTGGTGGAGGGGGCTGAGCAGAGGATACACCTGCACAGGCTGTGGGAAGGGAGCAAGGAAACGCCCCAGGCAGCCAGGAGTTCACTTCCCTTGTTCTCCCCTATTGAATGCATCGATCCATTTGCTGCAGCCAGAAATTCTTCCTTATTTCAAAGCCCAGCATGGGCTTGGACACCTGAAGGGGCTTTGAGGTGGGACTTTGGGACTGCTGAGTCCCTGTGTTGTCACCAGAGCTCGCTGGCGTGGCTGTGGGGCTGCTGTTTGGAGGGACAGACAGGTTTCCTGTTCTGTTTTTCTGGAAAAGCTTGAGTCTCTTACAGCTCCTTGCTAGAACTTGCTCAGAGAGCTGCACCCTGGAGGTGTTCAGGGCCAGGCTGGAAGGGGCTCAGGTTGGACCTAGTCTAGTGAAGGGAATGTTTAGGATCCAAAATTGACTCTGTGGTGATGAGGAGAGTGGGACATGCCAACACCAGCAGCTGTGGGACACACTGATGTGCCCAGGACCATGGGAATGAGGTGGGGGATGACTGGTCCTGCACCCAGGAGATTGTGCTTGAAATAACTGAGGGTGAGATTTGCCCAAGGTTATAGAGCAGGACGGTGGCAGAACTCATGGTGGGAAAATGCTGAGTGGGTTTATTGTATTTAGAGCTGGCAGTTTAGGGCTGCAGAGACATCTATGTTGGAGTTTGGTGGCCAGGCAAAATGCAGCTACAGAAGCAAGTCTCTGGAGAGGGAAGCTGTGAGGTTCATGTGATGGCTGCAGGACACTGCAAAAAAAAAGAAAATCTGTTGGATCTATTGGGTTTAGACTCATGACATTCTAATTTTTTCCCTGGTTTGTTACCCTGGTTGTGTTTTCAAGCTCTGAATTTAAGCTCTGTTTATAAAATGTTTCCAGTGTTCAATGTCATTGGGCTGTTAGGTTGCTTTTTATTATTATTATTATTATTATTATTATTATTATTATTTCCAAACTGCTGTGTCACTTCATTCATCATCCTTCAGGCACACAAGCTTCCCTCCTTCTCCCCACCAGCCCTGCAAGAGCATTTGTACAGAACAAAGGCTTGCTTTGAAAAACGCCGGGATATTTTGCCACCTTTGTGAAAACCTGTCACAACAATTCCTAATTTTGCATGAGGCAGAATTTCAAATCAAGCCTCAAGCAAAGGGAGCTGCTCCTTCTCTAAGTTACAACTGTCAGTGGTGTTAAAGGAGCCCACCCAGCAGGAGAAGGGGTTCTTAATTCCTTAATTCCTGGATTGCTCTGCTTTTCCCCTGCCCAGGTGTGAGCTGCTGAAGAAGACCCACAGCAAGCGCCGCCTCGCTGAGATCCTGCGCTCTGAATATTCCAGTGGGATGGACACTGCTGGAGCCAAGGTCAAGAAGAAGAAGAAGAAGAGAAAGCAGAGAAAAGCTGGCAACCAGCAAATTCCAGCATAAGCCAGGCCCTTCCAGTCACTGGCTGTAAAAGCTGCTTGAGTGCCCCAGCCGGGGGCCAGGGTGACCTGCCAAATCAGCTGAGGAGTGTTTCAATTTATCAGGCAAATGTGGGAGGGATCGTGGGGAGCTTGGCCTCCTCCCCTTCATTCCATAGGTCCAAGTGGAATGGGATCTAGGCGTGTCCTGTTGTTGCTGCAATTGAATGTGGCCTCCTGGAGATGCACCGTCTTCCTAAGGTGGTTTTTTAGCAAGAAAAATAAAAAAATGGTTAAATATGATTTTCAGAGAAATGTGATGTGTGTGCAACATAAAAGTGAGACAAGTTTAAGCAGGCAGGAGGTGCTTTTCTGTTTAAGGAACACTCCACAATCCCTCATTTGCTGTTTCCAGCCAGGTAAACGTGGCAGGGAGGTGTCCCAGGAGCACCTGGAGAGGGAGTGTGCCCTGTCCCCTGTCATGTAAATGGAGCTCCTGTCTCAGGGAATGAAGCCACATTGCTGCCACCTCCTCTCCTGTGCTCTGTGTGCTGGCCAGGGTCTGTCCCTGGTCACTGTTAGTCAGAATTGCCACCTGCAGTGATGCCAGTGGCAGGACTGTGGAGAACTCTTCAGTGTGGTGACAAAGGGTCCCTTTGGGGCAGAGCTCATGGGCACAGAACCTCCTGTCACAGCTCCTGAGCTGGGGAACAAACACTGTCACTGTGGGAAGGAGCCAGAGTGGAATCCAGCAGTCTCCAAAGTTCTCCTTGCCTGCAGCATGTTGTCATTCCTGATTATGTAACACACAGGGAGGATGAGATGTTTCACCTCTCTGAACATGAAAGCCTTTGCAGGCTCTTGCAAACCTTTGCCAGCAGTGACCCAGCCTTCTGGGCTTCGCTGCCTTGCCTGGGCCTGGTTTTGAGCTAATGGGTTTCACTTCTTGCTTTTCCCATTTGCCATCATGGGACGCTGGCAGAAGGGGTGCAGGGTGTGTGCTGAGACTGCCACTTGTTCACCACAGGGTGTGAAATGCAACCCAAGCTGCAGGAGATTCCCCAGCTCCTACAGGTGAGCTCTCACCTGTCTCCATGTTCCCCCCTCTGCTTCTTGCAGCCCTTCCCAGAGCACAAACACCAGCACAAACCCAGCCAAAACACAAGTTCTGCTCCCTGCATGTGCCTTCCTTGAGGAAAGGGATGAGAAAGAGCAGCCCACCCATGACCTGAGCCAGACATGTTTAATGCAGGAGCAGAAAGTGCTAAAATTGTGGCAATTTCAGACGTCAGAAGGAAGAAAAGAACTGAAAAAGGAGTATAAACAGATGAAAATGATGCCTTGTAAATGCAGAATTGAGGGCACCTACTTTGGGCTGTAGTGAGTCATACAAAGGACTGTGGGAGAGCAGCAATCAGCCCCAAAGTATTTAATTTCTGAAGTGAAGGTAACTTTTGAAACCAGAATTTTTATTTCCTCCCAGGCAATTATCAAACACTCAGATTTCACTGCAATACTTTTTTGAACACTTCTGAAAGATGATAAAAAGGCTGCAGTATCAAAGTAACCGTGATTTTGCAGAGAGAATGAAGTTACAAACATTTATTAGATTAGATTAAAATAAAATAACAATAAAGCCCACATGATTTTATTATGAGAACTATTTGGAAGAGCAATCAGGTTTAAGGCAAATGTCAATTTAAAACAGGAAAGAAACCCCTGAGGATGAAAATGACTCAGAATGATGCAGAGAGTGCAAGTTTGGGAATGATCTTGTGCATGAAGGGAAAACACATGACCTTCTCCTGGCTGGCTGTCACGTAGGAATTAATAGGGACTATTGGCAAATTCATAATAGCAGGAAAAAAGGCCAACACCACATAGGTGAGAGACACCAGGAGATCTCATTGCTGCCTTTATTAAATGGGTGTGAAACACTACAAATGGTTATGATGGATAAAATGATTTTTTAAAAAAGAATGAGTGCCTTTTTCTTTCAGCTTCACCATCTTTAGCAGACAGGGCTGGATTGTTTGTGTGATTAGGGAAAGAGATTGTTAAAAAATTGTTGAAAGAAGTGGACATGCACCTGAAGTTAAGCTGAGTTTTCTCCTAGTAGACTTGAAGGCTGATGAGCAAAATGTGTTTGAATTGTGGCTGGGAGTCAAATTCTGCACTTATTGACACTTGGGCAGCTCCAGACTGGCTCTGAGCTGTCCTCACCCCTCTGCACCACTCGATTCAGGAAGAACCTGGCAGGTCTGGGGTTGATTTTACAGAAATCATCCTTTCATGCAGGCAGGGCAGGCTGTGGTGCTTGGAGCTGTGAGCTGCTCTGGAGTCCCCGCATTTCCAAATGGTTCCCAAATCCTATGAGCACCCAAACGCCAGAGGAGCAGCTGGGGCTGACAGGGGATTCCTGAGGCATGGAGCATGTGGATGCTGCCCTGAACTGCTCCTCCGTTTGTCCCCTCTTGCTCTGAGCTGTGTGCTGAGGGGGTCCTGGCTGGGTAGGAGCTGGGTTTGCCAGTGTTGCTGGAATTGCAGCTTTGGTTTTGGCTTTGGTCACCTTTGCTTGTCTGGATTGTGGTGGAGGGCAAGGCCCTCACTGCCCTGCGGCCTGAAGTGCCTGATTTGGTGTGGAAATAATGGCACTGTGCAACTTTTCTACAAAGCTGCTTGAGTCAGACCAGGTTGAGTTTGCCTCCCCTGCTCTCACACCGAGACTGCAGGAGATGCTCTCGTGTTTTCTCAGCTCTCTTCTGGCTCTGTTTCCTTTACCTGTAGAATGAGCTCACATTCTCCTCTCTGCAACTGGAGCATCTTGTGTTCGCACTGCAAGGTTTTGGATTAGGAAAAAGCAAGGAGGTCACCTCGGAGCAAGGGTCAGACACAGGACACTGATCCCTGGCTGCTGAGGATTCCATAACTAAGCAAGGTAGAAAGCAACAGAAGTTCCCTGTTTACAGCACCTTGTTTTCTCCATAAACCTGGGGAGAGGGCAGGAAAAGCAGCAGTGTTCTGAGCTTTCCATTCTGACATAGTTCTGTTTAATGCTCAGATGAAGACACGGAATGTTTTGGCTAGAAACAATTCTGATTGCAATGACTCTGTGTGTGCTGGCGTGTCCTGCAGAGCAGCTCTTGCTGTGTCTGTTCCAAGGGTGCTGGTCCTGGTTAAAGCTGTGCCAGGAGGGGAGGAAGGTGCCCCTCGAGCTGGGTAAGAGCCTGGAAGGGACTTGGGAGCCAGGACTGTGTTTGGTCCTGCCAAACCCACTGCACTGTCCAGATCCAGAGCCTGGAGCTGACAGAACCTGACCAGTCTGTTGGACTTGGTACCCTGGAGAAATCCTCAGAGCAGAACTGGTGCAATCCTCCAAGGGTTTCCCTGCTGGGACTGGGGCTTCTCAGCTGTTCCATTTTTTTTTTTTTTTGCTTTGTGTAATTTCAGCCCAGCACAGCCTGTCCCACCCCTGGGCTCTTGCCAGGATTGTGCCCGCCTGGCACCATCCTCTGGAAACCTTTCCAGCCTGCTCAGGGGTTGCTGTAGGTGCAGGCTCAGAGCTGGGGGCAGCTGTGGGACACAGCTCAGTGCCAGCTGCAGGTGAGGTTGGTGCTTCAGCAGGTTTTGAGGCTGCTGAGATCCTCCCACATACACAAGTGCTCTGTGCTTAGAGCCTGTGGTGTCTTCCCTAAACTCTTCTACCTTGAGGTTTGACTCTGCTGTGAGATCTCCCTGGCAGAAACAGCTCCAGCTCTCACATCCTCTCTTCTCTGTTTCCCAGAACAGCCATTCCCCTTCCCAGGGCAGGGGTTTCCTCAGGACTCTGTCCTGCTCTCTCCTACCATCCCTGCAGCACAAACTGCACCCAGGCACTGTAATTGTGCTGGCTCAGACCTGCTGCTACAGGGGAGTTTCCAGCTCCTTCCAGATGTGAAATGACAAATTTAAATATTGCAATTACAAACGTGTAACGAAGCCTTGTACTTCATTAATATAAGAGGAGGAATAGGCTATGGCTACAAGGACAATTAAATATTAGAGAATGTCTTTGATTCACATTCCTGCTGTGTAAATGGGAGGAAGGTTGCTGTATGCTCCTTGCCTTTGGGCTCACAAAATCAAAAGCACACCCACTGCAAGTTGTCCTTTGATAGATTTTTAATATGATTTTAAAGAGTTTTGTTTGGCCTCATTCTTATTCAATGAGATTAATTTAAAGCACTTATCCCCTGGGTTTAAGTCAATCCATGTAGGATTTGGGACGGGGGTTGTTGCCCAGGGAGGGGGTTGTTTGCAGGCCTCTCTGAAAGACTCCTTTCCCACTTCATTAACCCCGAGCTGGGAGAGACCCCCCTCCCCTTCCTCCTCCTCCTCCTCGCGGCCCAGCCGAGGCGCGGGGATTTACCAAACTCCCCCATTCACATGCAAAGAGCCAGCCCCATCCACAAAGGCCGGCGACTCTCGCCCCCGGGCGTGGCTGCGCATTTGGCCGAGCCGACAAGCGGGGCTCGGGGCAGAGCTCCGGGGACAGCGGGCTGGGACCCGGCCCGGGGAGCCGGGGAGGGGATCTGGGTGCCGGGGGGGCTGCGCAGACAGCCGGGGGGAGCGGCCGGGGCCGGCGGGAGCCGCAGCCCATCTGTCGGCTCCCCGAGCCCGAGAGCCGCTGCCCGGCTGTCCCGGGCACCAGCTGCCGGGCCCGCCGGCCGCGGCCACAACTGCGACACTTGTACAGGGTGGAAACAATCCATTTTCCAAAGCGATCATTTAAAGCACTTAGGCAATTATACACTTAAGATTAGCGTTATTAATTCACCGGAGTCGGCGGATATCACCGCGCACGGTTCCTCCCGCTCTCGTCCCGCATGCCGGCACTGCAGCCGGGCCCGGGGGACACCGAGCACAGAGGGGACA